>JAWWLR010000034.1:35071735-35083169 GCA_035041075.1 Acraspis erinacei
TGGTGTGAATTATAATTTAAATATTGCCCTGACCATGAAGGTTTTTTGTACCAATTGGTAGTTAAACTTCCATTTTCAGTTTTTTTAATTTATACATCCAAATAATTTAAGGTGTTATTGTTTTCAAAAAAAAAAAAAAAAAGAACTAATGTTCATATTACGTTGAATATTTGGATCGATCGGAAAAAGAAAATTTGCTTCTTAATGCTGAAAAGTTGTTTTAATTTTGACAGAATTTATTTAGTTTCATTTTATACGAAAATTCATTTTTAAATATATTTTTCTCTTCTTATAAAAGTCTCTAATTTTCGGGAATGTAAATAACAGCATACTGTTTAGTTTTTTTAAATTACCTTTCAAAAACCCTGGTATAAGAAATTGAAATTTGATACAAAATGTCATCAAATGATAACAAAATATCAAAATAGGATTTCTACAAATTAAGTTGTGAATTTACACAAAATCTTGTAGAGATTCACAATACCTGCATAGAATGCAAAATTATAAATATAATTTCCTGGAATTTCTTTACAATACTATTTTTTCAATTTGTTTGCCTTGAAATAAAAAAAAATTAATGCGTTAAAAAATTAATTTAATTTGTTCAAATATAAATGGAAAATAAATAGGATCTTTTATTAGAAAGTTCAGATCAGTTTTTTTAATTCTTACTCATATATTCATATTTTTAGTATTTTTATATATTTTATACTTTTATTTATTTTTATATTTATTTATATAGTATTTTTAGTTCAAATATTTCAGTCCTTAATAAATAATTACATGCTGCTGTTAATAATCACTTAAACATTAAAATAGTGGCAGATAATCAAACAAATTGTTTGTTATGTATATGCTTCTTGGGTATGTTGAATATTAAAGCTTTCACTCACCACAAGATGACGGCAAACCAGTTCGGCCAGTTTTATAAACTTATTTTTATCTATTTTTCAATCATTAAATCAGTCTTCAGAACTTTGTGTGTGCCGACTGTTCAATAAATATTGAATATAAGTATGAGCCGCATTTTGGTAAAACGTATGTAACTTTTAAATAATTTTCTGAGATTAAAAAATGAATTCATATATTATTTAAATTTAATTAATTGACAATAAATTTGCCATATTTGTAGGAACTTTGACAGATAAATTTCCAGCAAATGCCTTTAGACTTCAGCATACGAATAATTTAAAATCGGTTATTCAATCACAATTGGAAGCGATTAAAAAAGCGGGTACGTGGAAAGCAGAACGGATAATAGCTTCACCACAAAGGACTCAAATTTCATTAAATAATGGGAAAAAAGTTCTGAATTTCTGTGCCAACAACTATCTAGGGTTATCAGTAAGTTTGAAATTGATTTTATATTCACCAAATCTAAAATGATTTTTCTCAATCGGCTTGTTAAATTCGCAAGTTATTAAACTTTAGTTTCCTATATTGTAATAATGTAAAACCTAATTGCGATTTTTTTAGGACAATCCTAAAGTGATAGAAGCAGCGAAAAATGCATTGGACAAATATGGAGCTGGTTTGAGTTCAGTTAGATTTATTTGCGGAACACAAGAAATTCATAAAGAACTAGAAAACAAGATTTCAGCTTTTCACAAAAGAGAAGACACTATAGTTTATGCCTCATGCTTTGATGCAAATGCAGGGATTTTTGAAACGCTATTAACTCCTGAAGACACAGTTCTCAGTGATGAATTAAATCATGCTTCTATAATCGACGGAATTCGTCTCTGCAAAGCCAAAAAATTTAGATACAAACACAGAGATATAAAGGATTTAGAAGAAAAACTTATTGAAAGTTCAGGATCTCGATTAACACTAATTGCGACAGATGGAGTTTTTTCTATGGATGGTACAGTTGCCCCTCTTAAAGACATAATAGAACTTGCCAAAAAATATAACGCTTTAACATTTGTTGACGATTGCCATGCAACTGGTTTCTTCGGAAAAACTGGACGGTGAGTTTTATTAAATGAAGAAGCTATGAATTGATAAATCGATAAACATTTTGGAAAATTAACAACATAGAAGTAAATTTGACAGTTTGTAAGCTAGTGTTTTTTCAGGGGAACCGAGGAGCATTTTAATTATTTAGGTGGGATAGATATAATAAATTCAACTTTAGGAAAAGCTTTGGGGGGAGCAGCTGGTGGATATACAACAGGACCGAAAGAATTAATTGCTTTCTTGAGACAACGTAGTAGGCCTTATTTATTTTCTAATTCACTACCACCACCAGTTGTTGCCTCAGGAATTCAGGTGACCCAACAGAAGATTCTCTGATTAAATAAGGAAATAAGCATTTAAAAATATTGTGCGAAAGCTAAGAAAATTATTTGCAGGTTCTTGATCTTATAAGCAACAGTACAGACTTTTTGCAAAGAATGGAAGACAATACCCAACATTTTAGAAGCAGAATGACATCTGCTGGATTTATAATAAGCGGTGATAATCATCCTATTTGCCCTGTCATGCTCGGAGATGCTAAATTAGCATCTGACTTTGCTGAGAAGATGCTAGGTAAAGTTAAAACTAAATCTGAAATGTAAAGAGTAGCATTATAATAATTATTTTATTCTAAAAATATTCTTAAAATATAGTACACAAAAGTATTATGTTCAATATTTTTCCTTCAAAAATTCATTCTACACATAATATTAACAAAAAACTTTCTACACAAATATTATATGCAAAAATTTTGATACACGTAACAGATTTTACGCAAACTATTCACCTTCGGGAACTTATAGCTATATTGAATTCTATATGAAACAGCTTAGATTTCAAGTCGAAACATATTGCATTTTCAAAAAAGTAGTTGAATTTTCGACAAAAAATTACTTTGATACCAAAAGAGATAAATTTTCAACGAAATATGTCAGTTTTTAAATTAGAAAGTCGAAGGTTTTAGAAACAAGTTAACTTTTGAACCCGAAAAGATAGATTTTTACCAATTAATTTCATTTTCAACCAAACGGTTGAATTTTTCACCCTCCCCCCCAAAAAAGATTCAATAAAACAGTTGACTTTTAAAATAAGAAAAATTACTACCTGATAAAATTTTTGAATTTCATAACAAAATAATTATATTTTAACCAAAAAATATGAATTCTCGACCAAAAATATAATAGTAGACTTTTGAGCCAGAAATAATTAACTTTCAACCAAAAATAGTTTGATTCTTAACCAAAGATATTAATTTTCGACTAATATGATGAATATATTTAACTGGGGTATTTAATTTTCCAGTTAAAAAATGAGTTTTTAACGAACAAAAAAATGATTATTCAATACTGGAAAATAATTTGTTTGGGAGTGTTTCTATAGATACAAACAAAGAATATTAATTTTAGACCAAAAATTTCTATTCACAATCAAATAGTTGGACTTCCAAGCCATAGAAATGAATATTCAAGATAATAGTTGAAATTTTTAAATGAAAAAGATTAAACATTAACCGAAAGGGGTTGAATTTTTGAGTAAAAGGTCGAATTATAAAAGCCAAAAGACGTTTCTTAGGAGACTGTTTAAATTTTAATAACAAAAGATGTAAAAAAGATATGTTAAAAAAACAGTGGAATTTTTTACCAAACATATGCCTATTGAAGAAAATAGTTGATTTTCCAACAAAATAATTCAATTTTCAAATAAAAAGATAAATATTCAACTAAAAATGGAATAGTTGAACTCTTAGTTAAAAAAATAATTTGTAACAAATAGAACAATTTTCAACTAAAGACATAAGTTTTCAACTAAATTGATGAATTTTTAACAAAAAGTACATTTTAAATAAATGAGTTCAAAAATTTCAATTAAGTAGTTGATTTTTCAATAAAAAAGATGAATTCTCAAATATAATCGTCATAGTTGATATTTCAAACAAAAAATATCAATTTGAAATAAAAAATAGTTGAATTTAACCGAAAAAGATGCATTTTCAATAAAAGATGTAATAACTGATATTTTAACAACAAAAATTTTAATTTTCAATAAAAAGCATTTGAATTAAAAAAAACAAACGAATTTTCAATAGAACAAGAAAGTTGAATTTTTAAGACATAAAGACTAATTTTCTTCAAAACAGTTTAATTTTAACCCAAAAATAATCATAAAAAATTGATTTTGAACTAAATGATTAAATTTTCAACTATAAGCAGTACATTTTTAACTAAAGATAATCGATTCCGTACTACTTTTAACCGATAGTTTAATTTTTCATAAAAAAGTTGACTTTTTAACAAAATAGTTCAATCTGCAACAAAATAATTAAATTTTCAACCAAACAGTAGAATTTTTAACCAAAAGAGAAGCTTTCTAAACCAAAAATGTAATATAATAATTTATAATTAAAAAGAATTAGCTTTTAGTGTAAAGTTTACTTTTATACTCCTTGTGGTGAATAATTTGTGTAAAATCGGTTTTGTGTAGAAAAAGTCGTACACTTAATATTTTTGTGTTTAATATCATCACCCAGAATATTTTTCATAGAGCAGGAACAATATTTATGTAAATAAAAGGAATAGCCATTTCATTGCATGCAGCATCTAGTTTGTGTAGAAACTATTTGATTTACGATTTTTAATATTTTGTACAGAATATATTTTTTATAGAAAAAATATTTAATTTTGTGCAGGATATATGCTGTGTAGAAAATATTTTGTATAGAAAAAATATAGTCAGTATTAGGTATAACTTGCCAATTGTACGTATTATCTTAAATTGCAATCATAATTTTTATTTCAGAAAAAAATATTTATGTGATCGGCTTCAGTTATCCAGTTGTTCCTAGAGAAAAAGCGAGAATTCGTGTTCAAATCAGTGCCGCTCATTCAAAAGAAGAGATCGATCGTGCGGTTGATGCATTTATAGAAATTGGAAGAGACCTTCAAGTTATTCAATAGAAGCTCCAAAGTTTGTCCCATCTTTCAATTTAATAATCAAAAATTAATTTAAGTTCCTGTTAGATAAAAGTCCGAAGTAATGTTGCTAGTTTCTTCTGTAATAATCTTACTAGATATACAATTTTAGGTTCTAAATCCTCAGAAAAAACTACTAACTTGTAAGAAAACTTTATATTCGAAAAATATTTTTACAAATTTTTTTGTAAAAATCTAGTCTGAGTACACTTTTATTTTATATGATGATTTTATTAGGACTCTCGGATATTTGTTGACTCCAAGGATTCAAAGTTTTTGACAAATTTGAAAAATGAAGATTTTTCCATTCTTTGATTAAGATTAACATCTGTTCGTATAATCTGGGAATAAAAATTGATTTTACAGCAACTAATATATAATAAACATTTGTTTGAAACTACTTACTCGCAAGTCTTTTTTATACTCTCTTCTTCTTTTGTTGAAATACATTTCTGTTCTGCAAATATTTTCAATTCATTTTCAATCGCATGTGTTTGGCAAATTAGAGAAGCTACGAATCTTGCTAATTTCCTTTTATCTAAAATCCGATAAGAGCTATTCCTGAAAATGATTTAATATTAAGAAAAAATGATTGGTTAATGAAATCTTGTACTGAAAACATACCAATAATTAGAATCTTCAATTTCACTATTAATTAAATTACTTCTTTCTGTTATAGCATTCATACTTTCCATTCTATTTGCCCTAGAACTTTGATTTCAAAGTAAAAAAGTAAAATTGATAAAAATATAATGTCTTCGTGTCATCCGCGACCTGAAACAAATTATTGAAGGAATGAAAAAACAGAGTCCTATGTTTTTGACACCTTCTGCCAAATTCACACACGTGGCCGATTTCTAACCATGTCTTCAAAAATAACACATTTTCAAAATATATTAAATTAGAATAAGAAAATTGAAACATCAAAATTAAGTTTAAGCAAAATTAGGCCTAAACATGAATTTCTGGCTGGATTTATACATACAAATGACAAATGACATACGAATGGAATGAAAATGTTACCTTGAAGTTTTTGGAGGAATATAAAAAATACGAGTGCCTCTGGAACCCAAATTCTATCCAGTATTTTAATTGCTATTCAAAAGAAGTCGTAATACGGAAAATTATTGATAAATTAAATATTCCATTCTTAACACCAGTTGAGTGCCAAAATCAAATAGAGGCAATAACAAAAAAGTAATCTACTGTAAAATGTATAGTTGGATACTGTAAATTTTTCTCTTATCATTATTTATTTTTTCAAATAATAATCAGATATGAAGAAGAGCAAACAAAAATTCTCCACGGTTTGTACTCGGGAAAACCGTACAAATCGAATCTTTCTTGGTATCCTTTGATGCAAGAAATGTCAACAAAATCTCTTAGAAATTCAGTTGATGAAACACCCAGAGTAAGAGTTTGTACAAATTTAATACCAGATAAGAGAAAAAAGACCCAAATAAGTAAAAAAACTAAAACAAATCATCTGTGTGAAAATAAAATTATAAATAAATTATTCAAAGAGAAAAGGAGTCCGAATAAAGAAGGGAATACGAAAATGATGAGTGATAATTCTATAAAGTACGTTCCGTGCCCAGGAATTGGGAATAATCATTTGTTTCCTAGATTGGATGATAGGACAGACAGTGAAAATAGTAGATCTAGAACCGGTAAATTTTATAAGTCTATTCAAATAATGAAACGGTAAATAAAGAGTCTAATAAATGTACGAAATATTTTAGGTCTGAACGATTATCCAGTGGAATCGATTCGCATAAGGGAAATTAAAAAGAGACGAGACATTCCCAGAAATAATTTATCGACAAAATTAATTGAATGTTCTCCCTGTTGCGGGCGGTACTCGGAAAAAATTCATTACGCAGCAAGAGACAATTATAATTTTTCAAACAAAATCTCCTATTTCAGCCAGGAAAAAAACTCTGATTTGAATTACAATGAGTTCAGAAATCGATTTCGAAGAAGATTTTTTCCATGTCCGAGCAGTTTGAAACCTCCGGATCAACTTTTTTCTACTAACCCAAGAAATTCCTATAATTATCCAAATAATGTAGAAACCTATTGCCCTAAGATAACCACATGTGGGAATAATTTTTATAAAACTACAGAATTATATCATCGAGAATTACAAAAACGTCCTCAATACGATGCAATTTTAAATAAGCAATCTTGTCTCAGAAATGGAAATGAAATTTTTCCTACCTCCGATAACCAGGGAATTGTTCAGTTTACTCCAAGGTTCGCCACTAAATGTGAAAATGGTATATGCGAGGCTGTTTCTCAGTTAAACATTAACATACAATGTTCAGAAAAATGTTTGGATAATAGAAATATTCATACGAAAACAAATCGAGAAACTCAAACATTTTTGGAGAGAAAGCAGCAATCAGTTTCTACGAATTTGGTGAATTTTGAAACAAAAGAAACTCAAGATGGAGTTGAAAGACAGACGAAGCAAACTGAAACTGATTTTGAAGATTTTAATAAAAATGTTGAAAATACTGTGTGTATTTCGCGTTCACAGAGTGATTATATTCTTCTGATGCCTGGGGGAAAGTCTTTAAGACTTTCTAAGAAATCTTCTAGAGAAAAATTTGTGGATTGTCCGCGTGCGAATGAAACTAGATTTATTGATGGTAATCTTTTTCTATATTGAAATCAATTTATTTAAATGGAATAAATATTATTTGGAAATATTATAACTTAATTCATTAAATTATTATAGATGAGGTTGTCTCTGTTTGTACTGAAGCATCATGTCAAGAATCAAAATTAGTTGATTCGGATACAATGACAACTCCTCAGTTAATTCAATGTGTAGAAGAAATGCTAAATATCAGAACTAATTCTCCAGGTAATTAAGTTTAAAATATGCTGAATTTGTCAGATTTAAATTTGCGATATTTATTTTTGAGGGTCTAATAATAATAATTATAGATCGAATCTAACCAGGCACGTTCTACACTGCCAGTCGCAATATCTCTCAGCGATAAAATATGTTGCTTTTTAGAGAAAATTAGGTCATACATATTTTTACGATTTACGAAAACAAGCGTTTCCATGAAATTAGGAGATTTGTTTGGAAATATAAACAGTCAATTTTCACATAAAAAACTACATTTATATTTTTTGCCACTTATTTTTTTATGAATTTGGCCTTCTATAAGGAAGAAATCATGTTAGTTTTATGTGGGCTAAACCATTTTTGTAGGTAGGAAAATTTTGTTTCATCAAATCGAATTTTCGCATTTTTCTCAATCGAAAATTATATTTCCAGGAAAAGAACATTTTCCCGGCCTCAAAAATCTTTGAGCTCCCATCACACTGATGGGAAGCAAAAATAAAAAAATGATAGGGCTTAACCATTTTTTATAACGGGAAAATGTTATTTTCCTAAACATATAATTTTCTAATTTTTCTCGTAAGCGACCCTTACAAAAATTGAGAAAATGAGTATTGAAAGAATGAGTATTGAGAAAATACATCTCTAGTTGCTCGCAGGAAAAATGTCAAAATTCAATTCAATGAAAAAAATTCTTCTGTCTACAAAAATGGTTTAAAATTTTTGAAAATCGACATTTATAGTTTCATACAAATCATCTCCATTTTGTTAATTTTGATAGCTTTCAAGATTTCAGAGTGGACTCTAAAAATTATAAAAATCCGAAATGATAACTGGAATATCTGAATAAAATAAAAAACTATAGAATTTTAAAGAAAAATGTGTGTTTTTTTAAACATCAAAATTCAAATACTCGTAACTGCGTGGGATTTTTTCTCAAATTGGAAAAATACGTGTCGCTTTATTTCTTTTAAAAACCATATATTGTCACTGAGAGATTCTGTCATTTGCAACGAATTCGAGTTTATATAATAATTCATTTTTCAGAAATAGAAGCAGAAGAAATACAATCAGTTAATTTATCGAAAACCAGAAATAGAGAAGTGGAACAATGTGAGGCCTGCAAGAGTTTTGAAAATGATGACGAAGATCTAAGATTTTGTTTTAAAAAGCTTTTCAATAAAGATTTGTCAACTTCAGATTGTTTTCCTTGTTTAAAAGAAAAGATTCATCAAGAATCCACAGGTGAACTTACAAAAACATTGTTGATTATTTTGAAATATGCTCTGGACTTGGATAACAAAGCAGAAAATGATTTGAAGGGTTCGTATTCTAAAGATCAATAAAGAAAAAATCGAAGATCATTGGGGAAAAGTGCAGAACTAATTTGAATTATCGTGTATGTTCTTAATAAACTCAATAATTCTAAATTAAATTTAAATATAAATTTCAAGAGTAATGTAATTTTAATATAATTTAATTTTTGAAATACTTTTACTTCAAAAATAATACTCTAGGTTGCTGGGTTAAATCGAAACACAAACCGGAGATGATTAAAAGAATTTGTAAATGTATAAAAAAGTTGTCAGAGATCGAAGCAGCAAAAGGATTGTTTTCAAAAAATACTCTTACTGAAGAAAGTAGAAAATATTCAAAACAAGTAGAAACTGAAAATGGAGCTTTAATTTCTCGAAGTATGAATACATTTGCGGAAGAAACTCCGGTAGAAATCAGTCAGATTACTCTCGAAAATGTAGAAACCAATACAGATTTTGCTGGTCGTCAAAAAGATGTTGGATCAAGTCCCATTAATATAGATTTTCCTGATCGTCAAAAAGATGTTGGAACAAGTCCCATAGAAAATATAAGATCGGCAGATGCTTCAACCCAAGTTATAGCACATTTCTCACCAAAAATGATAAATAAAGGAAAAAGTATTGGGACTCAAAAAAGAGATCCCATTTTAGTAAGAGTGGTTTCAGAAATCGATTCTCAAAGAATGAAGACAACACAATCGAAATCTTCTCAGTCTTCTCAATCTGGTGCCGAAGATTTTAAAAGAAATAACTGTAAACGAGTTGTTTTCAATGAGAAAAAAGAATTTGAATTTCCCAAGAAAGATTTTAGATGTAGCAAATATTGTAAGGAACTAAATTTTTCGAAAACTCGAATTGCGGATAGGAACAACAGTAGAGTAAAGAAGAAACTTTTGGATAAAAAATTAACAGATGTTCCCAAGAGTAAGAGTTTAGCAAACAGGAAGGTACAAACATTCGAATATGAAAGTTTTAAATTGATTTTATACTGACTCATCAGACTGATTTCCTTTTTCAGATATTTTTCAGTGATTTCTGCTTGGAGAGTGACAATTTGCCGATTACATGATGACAAAATGTATTCAACAGCATGTCAAGTGTCCGCAGTAGAACAATTTTGTAGAAGTAAGAAATGTCTCAGCCACTTCAATAAAATTTATAATTTTCTCAGATTATTGGTTTCTGCTTCGCCTTGCTTCACGTTAAAACGCTAAAACTGAAAGTGTTCCTATTCAATTTTTAGTTTAAAATTCATATTTTCTGAATGAAAAATGAACTGCTTGGGTCAAAGTTAAACTACTTTGTGAAACATGCTCTTTTTTGTTTGATGATTCATTTCGTAGGTTGAAAATTGAAATATTTTTAACACTCTTTTTTTTTAATTGGTTAACAATTAATTTTTTAAATTGAAAAACTGAACTTTTAAACTGATTGAAAATTGATCTTTTTTAGTTGAAAATTTGTCTTTTTTGGTAGAAAACTAAGTCTAGTCTAGTCAGACTGAAAAAGAAAGTAAAAGCTGAAAATTTCAGAATTATTTCTCGATGAAAACCGCCAATCAACAAACAAGAAACTTTTGTATTCTTTGGGATTTATGAGAAGGTTGCAATATAGTTATTATAAGTGAAATTCGTACGTAATAGCTAACTTAAAATTTCATAAATATTGCATAACGATCCTAACCGTGAAATGTGTTCCAATTCTGTATTACTGATGTATAGTATATAATTTTTCTTAACTTTCAATATTCAAAAATTTTCAATTTTCTAAGCATTTTTTTAAGAACTAAAAAAACTTAAATAACTCAAATTGTATTTTTTTTCATTTTTACAGTTATAACTTAACATAAAGATCGACCAGAAACAAATATAAAGAACCGAATATTTCCTACAGAAAATGGGGTTGGAAATCGAGAGTTTAGTTCTATACCATAATTAGCACCATTATAATATACAAGTTTGCAGCTTTACTTCAGTTTTTCCCTACAAGATATTAACAAAATTTCCATTTGTCCATAAATAATCAAGTTTCGGACCTGCAAATTGGTTGCAAATTGAGATTTCGTATTAGATAATCAAATTCTATGTATTATTTATGAAGTTTCGTAATCAGGGAAGCATATTTTATGTAATCGCAAAGTTTGAATGATATTATATTTATTGTAAGATTATCTTCTCTACTGACTGGTCTGAAGCACTGTACCGTCAGCTTCGATAATTTCATATTTTTATAGGTTTAATCAAACGCAAGGTCAATTTTTATATGATGAACGAGGAATCATCATAATATAATCACAATTGAGGACGTCAGAGTAAAAAAGCAACAGACAA
>JAWWLR010000034.1:35116345-35130737 GCA_035041075.1 Acraspis erinacei
TGGACTGCCACCCCTCAATTATAATCTAAAGCTTAGGTAATATTTGAACGCTAGTCTATATTCAAATTATGAGACGATTTGAATTGATTTGAATATATTCAACTGACCAGACAATAGTTGCAACAACAACTTGTGGTGTATTTTTTAGTGGCGATAAAATAGGTTCTCCTAATAATCCATTACACAGCATTCCACCCGCAAAAACTACCAACATTGTGGAGAGCCAACATGATAAGGGATGTTTTCTAGAGAATGTGTGAGCTCCTGTAAAATAAAAATTGCAAAAACATTTTTCAATTGACTTTTTCCTAATTCGATGGAAAGTGTTTAAATATGAATTTTTTGTTCAATTAACAATAAAAATAAAATAATAATTATTAATTTAGGAAAAATTCGTATTTACTTAGAGTAAAAAATATATCTTATCATAATATGTACCAACAGTATGCAATTATTGTTTAGATCGATAGGAATCCTTACAAATCAACTTACATGCAACATACGTATACACGAGTATATGTGCGGCATTAAAATTCATGACATTATTTTTGGAGAAAAGAATGTATCAAATATTTATGAAATTTCTCGTGGTATTTAGGAATTCTATTTTTTTACAAGTAATACTTTTTTTAAACATCAAAAATAATAAGTATTGGACATCTTGAAGAGATTCTCTAATTTCTCATGGTTTATAAAGAAGCACATTTTTATTCTCTTTTCTGGACTTTCAATTATTAAAAATTAGTATAATACGTTTAGCGACTAAAGAACAGATAATATAAGCTGGTTCAAAGCTGACAAGTCGTAAAGTAAATATATTTAATACTTCAATTTCCTTCACGAAGAACTGCAGCATCAAACATTTTCAAATTTATTAGTCAGCGAATATTTATCGCTGCGATATTTTATCAGTTTGCTTTGACCGTTTGACTGGTTTACTTTATTAAATTATATTTATAAATTTGCTGGTAAGTAATTTCCTTAAAATAAAATTAATACACTGAAAATTTTTAATTCAAATTTCAATAGAAATTGTTATCTATCATTTTTCTGAAAGTAATGTAAAATTCTAGACAAATTTACGAAAAAAACTATTTCAGAAAAAGAATAATATTTTGCCACTTTTAAAGATTAGATTTTGATAACCTTGATTTTAAAACGAAGGTCCTGAAATGTCCTGCTTCAATTATCTGTGACATATATATTAATGTGTCATTGAGTAACACTCTTTAAAGTTTAGAAAGCGATTTGATGCTTGAGTGATCATTCTCAAGATCTCGGTTCAATTCAATTCAGTTCAAATGAAACAAATTTCTAAAAATGTATTTAAATATATGTAATTATTTATTTAACACAATATTAAATAACTATTTGAAATTTTATCTATAAATTTCAGTATTTTCTGTTAAAAAAAGACATTCATTCTAAACAGCTTGTCGAAATTTGTAGCAATATTCTGACAGTATTTTAAATTGAATGTTCAAAATTTAAGAATTTGTATGTACAATATGTATCAGCCTTAAGCATTAACATCTATAAAGATGCTAAATTTCTCCCAACAAATTTTTCGACTCGAAAGCATCTCCGAAATTTTCAGAAATTCTAAGTTTTGGCTAAATTACAACATTATAAAAATCGTGTACATATTCTGTAACATAAGATTTCAATGTTACAAAATTTAGGGCATATTTTTATTGTGAACAATATCATCGGGTAACAGAATGATTAACCAATTTAAAACTACAATGTTCGAAATTGGAGAATTATAAATTTAAAGCATTTTGAATTAGAAAAAATAAAATAGTTTATAAATTCAACTATGTAGCAATATTCTGACAATATTTTAAATTTAATGTTCGAAATTCAAGAATTTCAATGTAGTTCATACATAAGTTAATAAAAAAATAAAAGATGAATTTATTATTTTACCCAATTTGTGTCAGCCTTAAATATTATAATTAAGAAAGATACTAATTGTTTCCCCAAATATTTTTCGATTTGAAAGCATCTCCGAAATTTAAAAAATTCTAACTTCTGTCTGAATAAAAAAATATGAATTTCGCCCTATCTGTATCTGCCTTAAATATTAACATTTAGAAATATGCTAATTTTTTTCACCGAATATTTTTCGATTCGAAAGCATCTCCGAAATTTTAAGGAATTCTAACTTCTGGCTAAATTACAAAAATTTTAAAAGTAATGTATATTATAAATATAATGTAAAATAATATTTCAGTTTAAACAAATTTTGTTGAACTTTTTTTTAGCAATAATATTATCGGATAAAATAATGATTAATAAATTTTTCACTGAAATTTCTGAAACTTGAGATTCTGTTTAAAACGTTTAAATCAGAAAAGTAAAATAAAATAATAGTAATTAAAAATCTCTACAATTTAACAATATTCTGACAATATTTTTAAGTAAATGGTTGAAATTCAAGAATTGCAATCTAGTTGATACAAAAGCCAATGAAAAAAGGATGAATTTCGCCCAATCTGTATTATCCTTAAATATTAACATTTAGAAATATGCCAATTTTTCCCCCGAATATTTTTCGATTCGAAAGCATTCTCAAAATTTTAAGAAATTCTAATATCTGGCTAAAATTAAAAAAAATTAAAAATAATGTATATATTCTGTAAAATAAGATTTCAGATTAGAAGAAATTTGGTGAAATTTTTTTTTGTGAAAAATAAAGTCAATAAAAAAAAGAATGAACTGTGCAATTCACTTAATTTTTTCAGTCTAAATATTAACATTTAGAAAGATGCTTATATTCCCCCCAAATATTTTTTGATTTGAAAAGCATCTCTGAAATTTTAAAAAGATTCTAAACTTTTGACTCAATTACAAAATTGCCAAAATCATGTATACATTTTATAGAATAAGATTTTGCTTAAAAAAAATGTGCATATTTTTTGCTGTCAAGAATATCAGATAAAAAATGTGACCAGTGTTTTTAAATATTTTATAGACCATGCCAAAAATTATCAATTGTTTATAGAAAAATTTATGATATAATTTATTTAAACAGCTATATTAACCAATCGTTTTTGAAAAATTAATTTCTCATTTTAGGGTCTAAATCTGCTTTAAACTTAGTAGCAGAAAATTAGAAAACTTTATGGTATAAATATTTAAAACCCCAACAAATTTTGGTATCTTCATTTAAATAACTCTGAAAGAGAATAACAAGAAAAACGGTAAATAAACGTGATTTTAAAGATACAGGAGTAACTTTACAGGTGTATCTTGATCAAATCCGATTATAAATCATGAGATAATTATAAAAATAGAATAGCTAGGTTGTCTAGGATACAGAAAGATAGATTCTGCCAAAAATGCATGTCTAGATGGCAGCTGTTTTGATGCTTTTGGTAAATTTCCAAAATTTAAAAACATTTAGTAATTATAAAAAATTTGGCAAGTAGATTCGACAAAAAAATAAAAGATAACAAAAAAACTGAAATAAATATTTTTTCAAATAGTAATAATACTTTAAAAAAAATAATATGCCATAAATTTGTATTGAAAATAATTAAATCAATAACATTCAATAAGCAGTAGTTCTAAACACGGAAAAAATTATATTGGGAAGAAAAATCTAACTTCGTAATTTTAAAAAGGTTTTATTCATATTTTAAGTTAATTTTCCAAATTTGGCAGTCAATTCAGTATGAGTGAATAAAAAAAAGGAAGAAGACTGAAGTATCAAATGACACTTTTAAACGACCTGGTTTTACAGATTTTAGTTGTTATTTGAGGACGAAAAAAGCGACAGTTTGATAAAAAAAGATCTAAATTAGGAATAGAAAGATGCCGTAGGCACAGGTTTGAGGCTTTCAGCTATCTCGAAGCAAGCTCAGGGGACTAGGGGAGATTTAAATTTAGAATTTTCCCGGTGGGCTTGAGCTTACCGGGTCCTAAATCTTCTTTGACGTGCAGCGCGCAAAGTACACAGTTTGCGATATCGAAGTATGGGAACATCTTCAACTTGATGACCTGGTTGGCCATGTCCAGGAATGCCTCGGGATCCATTTTACAGGTTTTATTTCTTCGTCTTACTTATCAATAAAAACTACTCGAATTTCTTGTTAAAAACCCTCGTTTTGATTACAATACTGACGCGCCTTGACGCGTCGACTTGAGTCGACTGCTTGTTTCTACTTTTGACTTTTTTTCGTCTTCTGCTCTTCTGACAGTCGTCTGCTAGTGTTCCCGCCATATTTTAAATAGAGAAAGTATCTATTGCACTAACTGGATTCTTTCTTGAGTTAATATTGTAATTCATTGTATGGAAATATTCCCAAAATGAAATATTTTCCATAAAATATCAAAAAACTTGCCGAAAATTCAGGAAAAGGAGAAAAACATAAAAAGAATGTTGAGTTTAGGACCAGTTTCGGACTCTCGTGCTGTAGATGGTGCTGCTCTTCTAAATTCAAATCCTTGGCGGATAAATTATTGCACAAATGCAAATATTTATACCTAATGATTTTTTAATTTATTCGCAATTTTCATTTTCACTTGTGTAACTCAGACTTTTTGTCTTGAACGGACTTTGCCACGTTAGCGTTCTCACAAGTTAAAACGCTTTCAATGCTTTATTTTGTTGACGTGTACTTTTGAATAGATAAAAAATATTATTCAACGTACCAAAGTTCACTTCATGTTTTTCCGTGATTTGCCTATTTCTCCTGATAAAATGAAAGATTTACTTCGTGATAAATCGTTCATAAATGTCTCATTTCTGGTAAAAGAAATTAATTTCTAAGTGCAAATACAATTGATAAATTAGAATAAAATAAAAGAATTGAATCAATCACTAAAATAATTTTCTTTTGAAGTTTTCGAGATATTTTTAAAATTATTTTGAAGTTTCGAACAAATGTCAGAAATCGTCTGCTATATGTGCGTGACTCTGCTTTTGCAGAACAAAAGTGTTTTCTTATTTTAATTGTATGATGCGTGAGAAGAGAATGAAAGTTTTCGAAGTGATGTGCATTTTTTAAGGAATATACTTCCTCTAGTGAGTAAAATAAATAGTTTTTCTATTTTTTCTACCTGATTAATAAACGCCGAACAGTCCGGAACAGTTCCTGCGCTCAGCGCATTCAATGCGGCAAAATGCAGTAAAACTAAATCTTTTCAATGTCAAAATTATCTTTCTGTTTTTGATAGTTTGTGCCTTCTGTTCCTTGAAAAGAATCAAGAAAAATGGTAAGTTTAATTTCCATTCATTTAATAGCCAATTGTCCTGCTCTTGTACTCTCGGCATCCTAACCTCAAAATATAGTGTTCGATAACCTTAAGATTCCTATGATTATCGGCACGATAATCACGTTTGATATTTTCCTTAATAAAAAACGAAAATAGAGAGAATTTTGTGCTTCAATTATCATTTTTTTATTTTATACACAACTTACATTTTTCATATTCATTATGTCTATAATTAGTCTTTTAGATTTGTTGTTAAATCGAAGTGAAATGTGGTCATAAATTATTTATGGTTGCTAAGGGGGGCTAAGGCACCGGTGTATTCCGACATTTATGTGATTAGAAACTTTTCTCTATAGACAAATAATAAATGTAAGATACAATTATCCGAAAGTATGAGCCCAGAAACAAAAATATTTTCCGGCTATTCCTAACGAAATTGCGGTACACGTAGCCGCGGCCTTAAAATGAATTCAAATATCATTCGATTCTAGATGGACGGTGTGAGGCAAAGGCAACATTTATCCAGACGATCACTGGAGGAGAATTTCTATAGCGCAAAGCATATCCCAAAGAAACTGTACCCACTGCCAAATGGAACGCAACACTTGCTTTTCGTGTTGACGTTCTATCTCTCCATTTCTCTGATCGTGATAGTCTTGGAGAAAATTTTACCAGAGCCCCAGCTCGTTGAATCGGAAGGCCTATTTCCAGACCGATTCATTGCGGAAAGATCTCGCGCTCATGTCGTTAATTTAACATCAGTTGGACCTCACGTGGCTGGAAGCTACGAAAATGAAGTGCTTGCCGTTAGATATTTGACGACAGCGATCAACGGAATAATTCGAGATGCCAACGAAAATCATAAAATAGTCCTGGACATTACAAAACACAGCGGAGCCTTTCCATTAAAATTTTTAGATGGATTCACAAATGTTTATCAAAATGTTCAAAATGTGATCGTTAAGCTTGGACCTCAGAGGCCTTCGAAACATAGCTTACTTCTTAATTGTCACTTTGATACTTTTATACAAAGTCCTGGTGGCTCTGACGACGCTGCTGGCTGTGCTGTTATGCTCGAAGTTTTAAGAGTCATGTCTCAAAGTCCGCAACTTCTTAAGAATAATATCATTTTTTTATTCAATGGTGCTGAGGAAAATATACTTGAGGTTAATATAATTTAACGATTTTAATATCGGGGAAGTTTGCGGAATCAAGTTTACAGGATTCAATCTTTCAGGCATCACATGGATTCATTACTCAGCATCCATGGGCGAAAGAAGTAAGAGCCTTTATTAATTTAGAAGCTTGTGGCGCTGGAGGCAGGGAACTTTTGTTTCAGGCTGGACCAGGAAATCCCTGGATTCTTGAAGTAGGGTGAACCAAAATTAACAGTATTGAAGAATAACTTAGATTTTGAAGTTTGTTTTATATTTAACTTTTTTTTCATCAGGTATACTCGCAGACTGTACCTTATCCTTATGCATCCTCTCTGGCTCAGGAAATATTTCAAAGTGGAATAGTCCCCGGGGATACGGACTTCCGAATTTTCAGGGACTTTGGAAAAGTATCGGGTAATAATAAAATTAGATACTTTTTTTAAGCTAATAATATCAGGACTCAGACTTATGCCACTATTGGCACATTTTTTCTATCTAGCAATTGGCCGCTAATGCTAATGCTTTTTCACTTTTTCTTTGAAAATATTTTTGATCCGGAAAATAGTCGCAAAGGCACATGGAATGATTATTTTTGTATTATTTTGAATTAATCTATTCCTTATTTCCTAAGCCTTTAAATTTTACATTTTCGAATTTTTTGGAGAAAAATCTTTCTAAATAGTACCATTTTCATTTGGTAACACTTATTAGTTCAATATTTTTGGATAAAAAATGACAAATATAAAATAATTACAAATTCGATTATTATTAAAAAGTGATTAAATTAATTTTTATCAATAGCACTGTTTCAAAATATAATTTCAATTGTCGATCTATTTTAAATTGAAACAGTTTTAAAATAAACAGTTTTATTTAATCACATTCAAAAGTATAAAATATCAAATTGGAAGCGTTCACAAATAACAAAGATTTGAATTGAATAGTTTAAATTATAAATCCTTCTCAAATAATAAGAAATCAAATAGAAAAGATTCGACTTTGGAAACAAATAAAGTTGAAATTAAACGAAACAGAAAATTAAAATTTTTCGACTTTCCAATAAATTGCATATACAAAAAAACTAGATCCTAATAATTATTTCAAACTAAAAAAATCTTTAAATTAACATACAAAATTATTTTAGTCAGCTCTGCCGTTACGTTTCATAAGTTTTGAGGGTAGTTGAATTTTCAACGAAAAATGTGAACTATTCAACTAAATAATTGCATTTTAACCAAAAATATTATTTTTCTGCAAAATAGTTGCATTTTCAACAAAGAAGATTAATTTTCATCCAAACATACGAATTTTTAACAAATTATATAAATTTTCAACTAAATAGTTTGAAAAATTTGATCGATTTTTAGTTTAAATTGTTTTGGTTTCTAAAAAGTTGTAACTAAATAGTAAAATTAAATAAAAATTAATTTCCATTTCAGAGAAATAATTCTTAATAAAAAAAAATAATTATGTAACAAAAATCAACAAATTGTTGAATATTATACCAAATTGTTGAATTCTCATGGTAAAAGGACGAATTTACTACAAAACAGTTGAATTTTCAACAAAATAGTTAAATTGTCAGTTAAAAACATTAATTTCCAACAGAAAAAAAAAGAATTTTCAACTAAAATTATGAATCATCGGACAACAAAATTAACTTTTAAGAAAGTAGTTCAACTTTTAATCAAGAATTTGAATTTTCAACGAAAAATGTATTAGTTGAAAATGACCAAATAACATTTTTTCGTCTGCAAGAAGTTAAATTTACAACAACAAAACTAGATCCAAAAAATTTTAGGAACATTTTAAACCTGGATCAATTTTTTTTATTGAAAATAATTAAGATGTGGGCATCCATTAGATTGGAATTGGCAGCTAATTCATGTTTAAATAATTTAAAGTATGTAGAAATTCCTGGGATTTAAAAACACTTAAAAATTAAATTTAACGTATTTGGAGGACATTTTTTAATATGATTGGAGTTAGTCAAGTAGAAATTATTTTATAAAGATTTTCTTTATCATGTAAATATTTCGCACCTGAGTTTAATTATTTTAATATCATGCGAATATTCTTCATTAATGATAATTTTATCTTCGTCTAAAAATCTTCAATTATTCTAAAATGAAAATTATCTGAAATTTGGAAAATAACATTCTATAGCAACCCTGATGTAAGAAATTGAATGAAATCTTCTGCAAAATTTCATCAAATTATGAAAAATTAGCACTTCTGTAAATAAAGATTAGAATTAACACAGTAAAATCTTTTGGAAATTCAAGATACCTGCATAAAATGCAAAACTATCAATATCTTTTTATGGAATTTCATTCAAATACTATTTTTTTTTAATTTTGGTACGCTTTACAACTTAAAAAAATGAATGGGTTAAAAAATTAATTTCATTTGTGCAAATATAATTGGAAATTCAGTAGTATTTTATGATATCATTTTTTTTGTTAAAACTAAATTATTAAAATAATAAAAAAAATTATTACCAAATTGAGTTTTCTATCTGAAACTTTTACACTGTATTCCTAAAGAAAGACATTTTTTTGAAATTTTATGCGAATTATATCACTTATAAAGCATTCTAGTTGCTCTGAGGCCTGCGTGATTTATATTATAAGTTTATTATTATAAATAAATAAAAGTAATATATAAATAATACAGCTAATAAATAAAAATATAATTATTATGTATAATTTATGGCAATTTTGATACTATGTTTAATCTCTGAAGTTAGTCCGATCCCTGTAATTTAATTTAACTTTTACCTAGCAGAAGTGGCTGACCCCTCAGAAATTGCGCAGAGAGGGGCAAAGTATTGACTTGACTCCCTCTGAAATCGAATGAATAAATTCATCAGATCGTTTGCATTTTTCCAGATATCTACCTGAAATCTTTGTGAAACAATTGATCGTTGAAGTCATTGAAATATTTTAAGTCTATACGAAATCTTTTCGAAAAATTTCCAATATTTTATAATATTTTTGAAATTATTGAAATCTTTCGAAAATCTTGGTAAAATGTTTGGAATCTTTGGGAAATCATTGCAATCTTTGTGAAATCTTTGCGAAATATTTAAAATATTTTCTCATAGTTTTGAATTAATTGAAATATTTGGAAAATCATTTAAATCTTTCAAATCTATCCGAAATTTTTGTGAAATTTTTGGAAAATCATTAAAAAATTTAAAAAAATATTTAAAATATTTAAAAAATATTTGGTATATTTTTTAAGTTGTTGAAATTTTGTGGGAAATCAATCAATTCTTTGTAAACTCTTTGCGAAATATCTTAAATATTTATGAAATGCTTAGAAAATCGATGAAATTTTTGTAAAATATGCGAAATATTTGATAATTTTGTGAAAGTCTTTAAATCTTTTCAAAATCTTTGGAAAATCATTGATATATTTGGGAAATCATTCATGCCTTTTTTGGAATATTTTAAATCTATCCGAAATCTTTGCCAAATATTTGTAAAATCTTTGAAATGTCAAATATTTGAACTATTTTGGAAATATTCATGAAATTGTTGAAATTTCTGAGAAATCATTGAAGTCGATGAAATCTTTTAAGTCTATAGGATATATTTTCGGACAATTTCAAATATTTTATACTATTATTGAAGTATTTGGGAAATCATTGCAATCTTGGTAAAATCTGTGCGAAATATTTTAAATATTTTATCATATTTGTGAAATAATTGATATATTTGGAAAATCATTGAAATCTTTTAAATCTATACGAAATCTTTGGAAAATTATTGAAATCTTTTAAATATATCCGAAATCTTTGTGAAATTTTTGGAAAATCATTGAAATTTTTATAAAACATTTTTTAAATATTTGATATATTCTTGGGAAATCAGTCAATTCTTTGTGAAATCTTTGCGAAATATCTGAAATATTTGTGAAATGCTTTGAAAATCGTTGATATTTTGGTAAAATATGCGAAATATTTTTTAAATATTTGATAATTTTGTGAAATTCTTTAAATCTTTTCGAAACCTTGGGAAAATCATTTCAATATTTGGGAAATCATTCATGCTTTTTTTGAAATATTTTAAATCATTCCGAAATCTTTGCCAAATGTTTGAAATCTTTGTAAAATTGTTGAAATGTCAAATATTTGAAATTTTTGTCAAATATTTGAAGTATTTTGGAAATATTTATGAAATTGTTGAAATCTCTGAGAAAACATTGAAGTCCATGAAATCTTTAAGTTTTTACGAAATATTTTCGACAAATTAAAAATATTTCATAATATTTTTGAAATTATTGAAATCTTTCGAAAATCTTTGTAAAATGTTTGGGAAATCATTGCAATCTTTGTGAAATCTTTGCGAAATATTTAAAATATTTTATCATATTTTTGAAATAATTGAAATCTTTTAAATCTTTGGAAAATTATTGAAATTATTTAAATCTATCTGAAATCTTTGTAGTTTTTGTAAAATATTTTTTAAATATTTGGTATATTTTTTAAATTGTTGAAATTTTTTGGGAAATCAATCAATTCTTTGTGAAATCTTTACGAAATATCTTAAATATTTGTGAAATGCTTAGAAAATCGTTGAAATTTTTGTAAAATATGCGAAATGTTTTTTAAATATTTGATAATTTTGTGAAATTCTGTAAATCTTTTCGAAATCTTTGGTAAATCATTGATATATTTGGGAAAACATTCATGCCTTTTTTGAAATATTGTAAATCTGTCCGAAATCTTTGCCAAATATTTGAAATCTTTGTAAAATATTTGAAATGTCAAATATTTGAAGTATTTTGGAAATATTCATGAAATTGTTGAAATCTCTGAGAAATCACTGAAGTCCATGGAATCTTTTAAATCTATCCGAAATCTTTGGAAAATAATTGAAATATATTAAATCTATCCGAAATCTTTGTGAAATTGTTGGTTAATCATTGAAATTTTTATAAAATATTTAAAATATTAAAAAAATATTTGGTATATTTTTTAAATTGTTAACATTTTTTGGTAATCAATCAATTCTTTGTGAAATCTTTGCAATATATCTTAAATATATGTGAAATGCTTAGCAAATCGTTGAAATTTTTATAAAATATGCGAATTATTTGTTAACAATTTGATAATTTTTTGAAATTCTTTAAATTATTTCGAAATTTTTGGAAAATCATTGAAATATTTGGGAAATCACTGGGAAAGCATTTATGTATTTTTTTAAAATATTTTAAATATATCCGAAATCTTTGCGAAATATTTGCTTTAATTTTTAAATTATTGACATTTGTCGGGAAATCAATTAAGTCTTTGTGAAATCTTTTAAAACTATCCGAAATCTTTGTGAAATATTTGAAATCTGTGTGAAATGCTTAAAAAACCATTAAAATCTTTGTAATATATGCGAAATATTTTTCAAATATTTGATAGTATTTGTGAAATTCTTTAAAGCTTTCCGAAATTTTTGGAAAATAATTTAAATCTTTGTGAAATTATTGGGAAATCATTTATGCCTTTTTTTAAATCTTTGAAATCTATCTGAAATCTGTGTGAAATCTTTGTGAAATCTTTGGAATATCTTGGAAATATTTAGTAAAAATGATTACAATCTTTGTGAAAACTTTTGGAAATCATTGCACTCTTGATGAAATCTTTTTAGGCTATCCAAAATCTTTGCTACTTTTTTTTTAAACTTTGGGAAACCATTGTAATCTTTGTGAAATCTTTAAGAAATATTTGGTGATATTTGTGTAATTAATGAAATCTTTGGGAAATCTATGATTTCTTTATAAAATTTTTTAAATCTATGCCAAATCTTTGTGAAATATTTAAAAAAGCTTTGATATTTGTGTGATATCTTTGTCAAATATTTCTGAAATCTGCCAAATATATAAAATATTGTTTTAATATTTGGTAATATTTGTAAAATCTTTGCGAAATATTTTTAATAAAAAAGGCTCCACCGCTTCTGGTACCTAGAGGTAGCTTAATTTTAGGCTAACAAGGAGATGTCTAGATATGTGCGTCGCGCTTTGACTAGGGCTTTACCGGGTGAAAGTACATCCAAATCCGTTAAATGCATATTTTTTCTTTTTATCCAACGGGCCTTAATTTCCAAGATATCGAAGTTTGAGTATTTGCTTTCAAGTGCTGCACTCGGAGTTCCAGTTGAATGGGCGACGCACATCTCGCGACCTCTCCTTGTAAGCAGTTGTTACTGGATTTTAAATAGTTGATATTTTTATTATTTAATTAAATTATTCCAGGTCTCGATTTTGCTTGGTCGACGAATGGTTATGTCTATCACACGCGTTTCGACACTGTTAATCAAATACCATTGGGTTCTCTTCAGAGAACTGGAGATAACATTCTCGCTTTATCTCGTGGAATAGCTTCGAGTCCCTATTTACCTGCCTCTGATTCTCAAAGATCGGACGGAAGTCTCGTTTTCTTCGACTTTCTGGGCGCATTTGTTATTCGATGGCCACCATATGTGGCGACTATTGTAAACGTTCTCGGCATTTTAATAGGGATTTATTCCATTTTTCTAAACATGGAATACGCACGAAAAGGTCTGATTATTATCTCTAAAGTTGAATAATTTGTTCTCTGTTTATTGAATGTTTAATCAAAGTTGAATTCTCTTGACAGAGGTAAAAAGCTCAATGTACGTAAGGCAACTAATGATGTGCGTCGCAACTGTGATATGTTCTTGGCTTATTTCGATGATCTCAGCCTCGATGATAGCCTTGGTATTAACAAAACTAGGAAAAGTCATGAGCTGGTATGCAAGACCAGCTTGGCTATTTTTCCTTTACGTTTGCCCCACCGCCACTGTTTCGATGACTTTTCTACTTTATATGGGAAGAAGACAACGACGGGTTAGTTCAGTAGCTTTAATATAGATTTACATTTAAGCTCTGATTGTTATTTTGATTTAAATTGTGAATTTAATGTTTAATTTAATTTTTAGGATATTGCTTCTCCTTGGGTTTTGTATCAACTATACTGTGATGCTTACAGTATAATTTGGATGTCGGTCCTCTTTTTGTGCATAATACTGGAAATTCGTTCTGGTTTTATACCCTTGCATTGGGTAATATTTCCAGCGATTGGAAATGTAATACGTTACAATTTCCTTGATAAGTGGAGAGGTAAGCAAATTTATTTCTCGTAATTTAAGTTTCTCGTTTACAGAAGATACCAAAAAGGCCATGGTGGCTTAGCATTTTTTTAAATTATTACAGAACACGTCTATTTGTTCACGTTACTATTCAGACTATTTGACACTTTTTCTAAGCAATGCGATTTTCTAAGAAATTAAATTTACAAAGAAAAACTAACTTGTTTGAACAAAGGATGTGATTTTAGTCTAAATTTTATTTTATTAATTTTTGGTTAACATTTTTTTAGCTTCTAAAATAGTTTAATTTTGTAGCAAATAGTTGAATTTTCATACCAAAAAGACGAGCTTTCTACACAGCAGTTGAATTTTTAACCTGAGAATAAAAATTTTCACCAGAAAGTTTAATTTTCAACCAATCAGTTGAATTTTCAACAAAATAGTTTAATTTTAAGTTAAAAATTAATTTCCAAAAAACGAATTTTCAGAAAAAAATAAACTTTTAAGAAAGTATCTCAACGATCGATCAAGGAGTTGAATTTTCAACCTAAAAAGTTGCATTTTCAACAAGAAATTCAATAGTTGATGCAACAACAAAAAATGAAGATTTTTACTTTAAGGCCATGTGACGAGTGGGTCACGTGACCAGATTCCTACCTCACCGAAACTTTTTTAGTTCCTAACTCAGTTTTAATCGAAGCACCACATCGAGTTGAAAATTTGAGATAATAAATAAGAATCATTAAGAAATCTGGGTCCGGTCCTAAAATTTAATAATGATGAAAAAGTAAAAAAAAAAATTATTTACAAAAACAAACTTTTTTATTATTATTAAAATTTATGACCAGACTCAGATTTCTTCGTGTTGCTTATTTATTATCCCAACTGTTCAACTCGATG
>JAWWLR010000034.1:35136572-35151490 GCA_035041075.1 Acraspis erinacei
TTAAAGGAAAATGTAATAGTTGATATTTCATCGAAAAAGATTTTAATTTTGAACAAAAAACAGTTGAATTAAAAGGAAATAACAACTTTCAACAGAAAGCATACATTTTCTACTAAAATCGTGATTCTTCTGCTACAAAAATGAATTTTTAACAAATTAGTTCAAATTTCAAACAAGTACTTACTTAAATTTTCAATAAAAAACGAGCATTTTTCATAAAAAAAATGTAATAGTTGATATTTTAACCAAAAAATATTTCACTTTGAAGTGAAATAGTTGAATTTAACCAAAGAAGACGATTTTTTAACAAAATAGTTGAATTCTCAAACAAGGAAGAATTTTCAGTAAATAAAGAAAAAAATGGCAACCAAATTGTTGAATTTTCAAGGTAAAAAGAGTTTACTGCAAAGCTGTTGACTTTTTAATAAAAAAATATGAATAATTTTCTCGCAAGTTTGAGTAACTGAAATTAAAAAAATGAATATTGTATTTATTTTCAAACCCAAAATTTTCTACCAAAATAGTGGAATTTTCTACCAAAATATTGGAATTTTTAACCCGTAAAGACTATATTTTAAGAAAAAAGTTGAAATTTACACCAAAGGGAGAAGCTAGGACAATATTTGTTATAATTGGTGAAATCTGCTATCCTAACTTCAGAAGTATTATATGCAATTTTTTTACAACATATAGACAATCAATAAAAAATTTTGAAAAAATGTAATCTTTCATATATAATAATTTAAGATTAAAAAGACCCAATTAAAATGTTCTAAGCTGCTACTATAACCTAAAATTGCAGAAAATTTTAGTCTTCATGATGATTTCTGTTCAGAAATGGTAAATTAAGCTGAAAAAAACTAACACAATTTCGAGTCTTTTTCCAAACTATGTGATTTTGTAATAAATTTTTTGAAATATTAATTTCCAGCGAAAAACGATAAAGTTATCACATTTTTAATTTGTAAATTTAATTTAAATAATTTCAAATTAAAGACATAAAACAACTTTAAGTTATGAGAAGCCGATCAGGTTTTCAACAACAATGATTGCGAGATTTTTCAGACATTTTTTTGAGAAAGGATTAATTTAATTTATTTCAAAAATAAAGTTCATCGATCGTGCATCAGAATATTTTTGGGCGTTATTCAGGTAAAAATTTATCTACAAATAATATTATGAGCAGATCAATAAAATTCGAACGTCGAATTTTAAAACAATCCAAATTTTTTCGAACATACAATTTAGTTATTATAAAATGAGTAGATAATAAATCATTGCTTTTGCCAATCATATTTTTCCATTTCCCAATCGAAAATATTATTTATTAATAAAAACACTGTTCTTTAAAAACAATTTTTCAGCAACCTTAAAATACGACATCATACTGAAATATTATGAATTAGACGATTGGAAAATGTTTACATACAGAGTTAATTATAACGTCGAATAAACTACAGATGGAAATTTTGAATTGAGAATGAAAATTTCAATTAACCTTCTATATATGGGAAAGATACTGTAATTTTCTATGTTCCTTTTGCCACTTTTATTTTTCATTATGTTTACCCGTGTTATTGTAGATTTCTTTGATCCCTTGGCTTCGTTATTTTATAATGATATTTGTTAACGATAACGGGTAATTATTAAATTTTTAAGTTTTTAAAATTAAATTTAAATTGTTTTTTTCTGAAATTAAAATCACTGTGTTTTATAGCTCTATCAATGATTCCTTTTATGAAGCCAATCTTTTGACTGAATTCATTATGTGAATTATAGTTAATACAATTGGCCAGGCCATGTCTGTTTCCTAAACCAATCTGTAATGTTTTAATTTAATTTAATTATATTAAATTTCAAAGTTGGATAAATCTTTTTAATTTAATTGTTACAGCACACCCAAAGGCAGTATTACAATGCAAATGGAACTCTGCGATATTCAGGGACTGGCTACTGGATAGTCGACCTGGACATGAATAGCCCTCATAGTGTAGAAGCTTTCGTACCTGAAAAAGGTGCTGCGTCTCCAACTATTAAAGACTGCAAGGAAGAATTATATTGCGGATTGCCTTACCTTTTACCAGTCACAACATTCTTATGGTAAAATATTCCTTTCTATTTTTTATCATTCAGGGTGTCTACCCTACCTGAAAAACCTGGAAATCCTAGCATTTGCCAAGGAATGTTGTTTTACCTGGAAACACCTGGAAATGCCAGGAAATTTTTTTTTAAGTCAGGGAATTTTTCAAAAGTGTGCTCATTTTTTTTCTTCCAATATAAAATTGAATAACAATAATTCTTCATTGCTAAAAGTAGCTTTATATTACTGTATTTAACTCTTTTGTTGAAAATCCCCTTTTTTGTATTGAAATTAATTTTTTTTTCAGCTAAAAATTAAATTAAACTATTTTAATGAAAAATTCGTTCCCATTGTTAGAAAATTCAATTTCTTGGTTAAAAATTTATCTTTTAACTTAAAAATTCAACAGTTTTCTTATGCAATTTTTTCCCTCGCTTGAATGAAAATTTTTTCTTAGTTGAAAATTCAACTCATATTAAAAAGTGGTCTTTTTTGTTTGAATTCAACTGTTTTTGATTAAAAATTTTTTAAAAATTTTGTTCAAATATCAATGACTACATTTTTCGTATCAGATTTCTTCTTTTCTTATTGAAAATTTAATTAAAGATCCATAATTTTAAGTGAAAATCCATCCCTTTCATGAAAAATTATATAATTTATGGAAAATTCGTTTTTTCTTTGGCTAAGAATGCATTTTGTTACTGATAATTTAACTTCCAGTTAAAATGTAAGCATTTTGTTTTTCCTTTTTTTCGTTTATAATTAATTTTGTTCTTTAACTAAAAATTAACTATTCCAATTGGAAATTCTATTATATTATTTAAAATTTGATTTTGGTTAAACATTAATTTTTTTCAAATAAAAATGTAACTATTCATTTTTTTGACTGAAAAATGATCTTTTTTAATCGAAAATTCGTATTTTTTGGTAAAAATAATTTTTTAATGGTTTAAAAGTCAATTATTACAGTTAATTATTTATCAGTTTTGGTTTAAAATTCATCTATTCCAGTTGAAGTTGAAAATCAATTGAAGTTGAAACCATTGAAGTTGAAAATTCATGCGTTGAACTGATTTGTTTAAATAAAGATTCAACTATTAGGTTGAAAATTGATTTTGTTGTTGTTGAAAACTCATATATTTGATTGAGAATTCATGTGTTTTGCTGAAAAATAGTATTTTTTGTAGAAAAATATACTTCTCGATTGAAAATACAAGTATTTCAATCTAATATTACCCATTTTTGTTGAACATTCATCCCTTTGGTTGAAATTGAACATTTCTTCTGTGTGGCAAATTAATTTTTTTTAACTGGATATTTCTTTATTCCATTTTTGGCTGAGAGCTGCCCCTTTTTTAGTTTAAAATGCAACCACTGGATGAAAATTAATATTTTTTAGTTGGAAATTCAATTATTTGATTGAAAATTCATGTATTTCGTTGAAAAATAGTATTTTTATGCAGAAAGTTATTCTGGTTGAAAATTTAACTATTTGGCTAAAAATGCACCTACTATCTTGTTGAAAATGCAATATTCTTACTTAAAAAGTTAGGAATTTGAAACAGTCAAAATAAAATTTAATACAGTACCCAAATCAATTTTACCTAAATATGCACTGAATTTTTTGTATTGGAAGATAAAGTAATTTATTTGAATTAATATCAAATTCATGGTTTTAAGGGACAAGTTAAAGAAATTATTGATTATGTTTTAGTATTATTCAATTATTTGACTAATCGACGTATGTATACATATTAGGAGCAGGGATTTGAAAGAAATTGATGGGAATTTTTGGATATTTTCCAATTAATTCGATAAATTTAAAATAATTTGGTCAAAAAAAGAGTTAAGTCTAAAAAAGTATCCAAATATAATGAGGCAACGAAGACTTGAGGTCAAACTTATCTAGTAATTATATTTCATATAGAAAAGAACGAAAAGAAACTTAAAGAAACATTCGTTACATTCCTTTTTGTTTCTTTGGACACAAAACTAGTTTCGTTCGTATCTTTGATTCCGATTCGATTGTTTAAAAAAATTCGAAATATTTTAACGCCTCCGTATTATGAAAAATTATATCTGGAAAAAACTTAAGATACCTGAAAAAAACCCTGGAATTTCTTTTCAGGATTTGAGTAGACACTCGGTAATTAATATAAATTCTTCAAATAAATCTTATATATATATACAACGTGCTTATATTTTTCCCCAAATTAGGAAAACTAGTTGGATTCCAGGACCTGCGCCTTTGATAACTATTCCGACTAAACTTGACTTGCTAGAGAAAATTACAAAAGGAAATGCACTTACTTACACATTTAATGTCACGGGTAAAATGTCATTCGTAATTCTCTATTATTTTGTTTCACTGCAATATTTTCAGAAGTTAATTAATAAAATAATTTTCAGGGCCTGATCATATAAGTATGACTTTCTCTCCATACAAAGGAATTAAGCTGCAAAGTTGGTCAGTCTTGAAAGAAAATCCATTACTAGGGCCTAAATGGAACGAGAGGGACACCTATTTCGTTTATTTCGCATGTGCCTCAAATTGTTCTCCCTTCACATTTTCTATGGAATTTATCGTAAGTGATATCATTTTTCTCTCAGAGGCAACTTTGTTTGCAAATAAATAGGCCACTCAGTAAAGAAGAATAATTCACTATAAGTCCAAAAGTTTTCGAATTATGTGGATTGATATATATTGCAGAAACAATCAATCTCATTTTCCAACCCTGTTCGAGGTTCGGAACATATGAAGAATCGTGAACCCCTGATGTTGTGCACAACTATTATAAAAAATTTGAAAACTTTTACAAACTTAATGTAATATTTTTTGAGTTATGTCCCAAAATTTATTAGATTTGCAACTATTTTAGAGATATGGAACATATACATTTTTTTTAATCAATGTTTTCATCGATAGCTTGAAGGAAAAAATGGCAAAAGTACTGGAAATTGGCAGGAAATTTTATATTTATTATCTCGAAGAGCTATGAAAATTTTTAACGTTTTTTGTTGCACGGAAAATAATTTTTTTGTGTATTTAGAGCGTATAAATTTCTATTTCCGCAAGTGTTTCAAAATAATTTTTCCCGCATCTCATACTAATTTTGAAACCTCACAGCTCATACGGAATCTTTTGAAATTAACAATAATTGAGATCTTACATTTTTTATACATCATCAAAAATTGGAAAAGTTTTGCCAATTGGGCAAAGCATGTTAATTATTTTTTCTAATGTAATAAATTTGTTTTGAAACAGTATTGTCATATTTTCAATTGCAGATTATTATTTGTAGGGCATTTTGTCTTGTTTTTATTTATCATAAGCAGCATTAAAAAAAATATATTTTACAGAATATAAAATCTGCATTGAAGTTAAAAAATGGGTTAGTTTCAACAATAAAAACTACACACACACACACAAACACACACGCACACAAATGTCTGTTTCATTGAGATAAAGTTTGATTCAGAAAATGGTGAATATCAATCGGAAAAAAATTATTTTAATAAAATATATATTTACTTAAATATAACAAATATTCTTTTGACCCAACATAAAAGATCAAATGTGTTTAATTGAAACACCTTCTGAGTGCATAGCATAGAAATTAATTCTTAAATTAAACCATTACAGAAATGAAGTTAGGCCTATATTTTAAATTTCATCCGATCAGATCAGAGAAATGTTTTTTTTTAATTATATTTTTATTTGTTTTTAGTACACTATTGTACACCAAAAAATTCGACACCGAAAAATTCTAGTTAAATACCTCGAAAATGCTATAAAAACAGAACATTAAAAATTCCCAGCCAAGAATTTAAAATATGAAAAAAGTCTACATTTCTTCGTACCATGCAACTTTTACATACAAAAGGTTTCATATGAGCTATGGAGTTGAAATTTTATAATTATATTAGAAAAAATGCTTCAAACAGTTTGTCCAAATTGCAAAACTTTAACAACTTTTTATGGTGTATAAATAATTTTAAATCTCATTTATTATTAATCGCAAAAAGTACCGTATGAGCTGTGGGCTTAAAAACTTTTGAAATTTTGGTAATAGTGAATTGCTGTAAGTTAAATTTTATACGTTATTCACACAGATCAAGTTTGCAGGAGAGCGTTGCAAAATGAGATTGATCGTTTCTGCAACTCAATTTATCAATTCAGAAAATTTGAAAATGTTTTAGACTTGGTCAAATTTGTAATGTCTTCATTGACTGGCCGGACAATATAATAAATACAGGGCTTGGGCTCACGCCACTATTTGCACTATTGAAATTTTAACAGTATAGTGCTACTATTTTTTCGAAATGATCCTCTAATGCCACTATTTTTTCACTTTTACTTTAAAAATATTTTTCATCTTCTTCGCGGACTTTGCTAAAATGAAATTTATACCATCTCAAGTATAGAAATATATACGGGAAAATATCCCCAAAGGGTATTATATAGAAAAATTAATTAAAAATATTTTTAATTTCTCTATTCAAATAACCAAAAATTTGAGAAAATTAATTTTTCAGTCTTACTGTTTCAAAGTATAATTTCCAAATGAAAGCCCTAATTGGCGATATATTTTTAATTGAATATAATTTAAAAATTAATGATATCAAAATAAAGAAGTTTAAAATCAGCATTTTGATTTAATCACATTCAAGAGTATAAAGTATTAAATAGGAGGCGTTCATAAGCTTAGAAGTGATTAATTTTCAAGTCAATATCTTCTAAATTAAACATTATTTGAATGTCAATGGCTGTAAAAATAAAAAATATTAAATAATAGAATTCATAATATATTAATTTATAAAAAATTATAAAGTTTTTTGCTTTGCAAGTAGTTCAAATTATAAATCTTTCCCAATTAATGATATTTCAAAAAGAAAAGTGTAAACGGAAAAAAGTGAAATTTTAATGAAATTAATACAAACTGAAAAAAAACCATAAAACCAACCAAAGTGATTAATTCAGGAAACTCAAATTTAAAATTCATATAAACTATAAACTTGTCTCATTCGAAAATAATTCTAGTTGATGAGTTAACGTTATTAGATAGAAATAATTTAGACATGGATCAATCCTTCAATTTAAGAATTATTGAGAGCTTATTTATTTTTGAATAATTCAAAGTATATAGAAATTCATTGGATCTGAAAGCAATTCCAAATCAAATTTATCTTTAAATTACCTTCGCAGGGTGACTAACCTTTCAAATATGGGAATATTGCGCACCTTGCAAAATACGGGAAATGCCGGGAATTCGTGAGCAAACTCGGGAAATTCTTGGTCTCAATTTTAAATTATAAAAATTTATTTTCTGCGTAAGATTACTAATGTCAGCATAAAATTTAAGTTCAGAGAAATTTCTTGTGCTTACTCATTCTTTCTAGTAAATTTCTGATCGCATTATGGTCTTGAAAATTTACAAGGGGCAGACTCATTAAGAAAAAATCTTAAAAATAAAATAAAATTAAAACTCTCAAAGCTGAAAATTTTTCCAATAAAATGAAGCAAAATTGAACTTCAAATTAAAGCACTTAAAGTGGAAATCTTTTGAATTTTAAACTCTGAAAGATGAAACTTAACAATTTAACTTAACAAATAAATTAGAAAATTCGAAGCTTTTGCAAACTGAACTATTAAAAGATTTCTGGTTAGAAATAGAAGTCCATGTTATCATTTTCATTAATAAATTTCTAAATATTGGAAGTTATATTACTTTGAAGCCATTTTAATTAAAAAAGATTAAAGCATTTAAAGTAGAAGTTAAATTATTTTAATTTTAAGTCATTTGAAATAGATATTTTTGTTCAATTGTTATTTATACAAAAAATACAAAAATTTCTCAAATTTGCGGTCATTTTCTGTTCTAGCGGCAATTCTGTTTTAAAATAATTAGTGTTAGGTTTAAAGAAATTTTTAATTTAAAAGTTCGAAGATATACATTTTTCCAATAAATTGTTTTCATGTTTTTATGAACATCAAAATATTATTTTGTTATAACATTTTTAAATAGAATTTTTTGTTCTTCAAATTTTACTTTTTTCTTTTTAGTATTAATTTGAGTAATTTGTATACTATTTTCAATAAACGCATATAAGGTGGAATTTTATACAATTAATTAAAAAAAATATATACTTGTGTATTTCGTTTTGAAAGGAATAAAGTAAGTAATACAATAGCAATTACAATTTATTAGTACTATAAACTTGCTTAATATAATTTTTTCACTATATACTACACTGCGAACAAATTCGAAATAACAAAAATTTCTTGGTCTTTTTTTTAAGTTTTAAAACCTTAAAACTTCAAAACGTTTGTAAATTTTTCTAGTACACTTTAGTACTTTTCAAAAAACTAATAATGAAGTACGAAATTAAAATATATCTCACAAAAGAAGACACGGATAAGCTTTAATTCTGATCCGGGAAATTCGGGAATTTGAAAACAAAATTTCACTGGACACCCTGGAATTAAAAAAAATTGAAAACAATTTAGAAATAAAAAAAATATCAACATAGCACTTCCACACAATAAATTTCTTTCGAAATTCAAAATACCCGTACAAAATAGAAAAATGTCAATATAATTTATGGAATTTCTTTACAATACTATTTTTTTTAAATTTTTATAGGCCTTATAACTTAAAAACTTTGATGGGAATAACAATTAATGTTATTTGCGCAAATATAATTGGAAAAATCCATAGGGTTTTATGTTAGAAAGAAGAAAATTCAAGTTACTATATATATACCTTTTGCACTATACTGCGTTATTTATATTATAAGTTTTTTATTTAAAAAGTTCATGCCACTGTTTTGCTACCACTATTCAAAATTCGAAAAGAAAAATGTAAAATTTGAAGAACAAAAGATTTTATTTAAAAATGTCAGAACAAAAGGATGCTTTGATGTTTATAAAAACATGTAAACAATTAATTGGAAAAATGTATTTCTTCAGATTTAAAAAAATGTAATTTTTCACCCTAAAACTAATTATTTTAAAGCGGAATTGCCTTTAGTACAGAAAATGACGGGAAATTTTTGAAACTGGGAAAAGCCGGTATCTGAATCTGTTCAAAACGAAATTTCAAATCGGATGCTTAAATATTGCTTCAGTCTAAATTTCCTTTTAATTAAAAAAGGACATTTTACAATATTTATCAATATTATGCCATTGTAGACACTATATTTTATTTATCTCTGAAGTGAGTCTGATCCCTGTAAATAAAAAGAACTTTTTTAGGTGCCACCGGAACATAAAGGACCGTGCATGACAATTTCCATCTCTGGTCACTTTATGCATGGAGAACACCAAACTTCTGCAAGATTCAAACAATTCTTATCGCAGTTTCCTTCTTGGACTGTAGTCACGCCATGGACTGCGTCTTTAACCTTATGGGAATACTAAAGGTAACACATTCGAGGAAAATCAGTTACATAATTAGAATATACATAAGTTACTCAAGTAAATTATTAATTACTGATAAAGATAAATTTTCAATTGCAGGGTCTGGCTGGTTTTGAAAAGTTTTGAGTGGTTAGTAAACCGACTCGAAAGAGATAAGTTAAATTGAGGTTTGTACTTAGCGAACAAAACTTTTTGAAAATTCGACCGTTTACGGCAACGTAGCATATCAGTTGACTCGAAAGCTTAGCCTTAGAACCTCAAACCGACAATTTTTTTAATGCATAAGTGATAGAAATGAACACCAGTTATTAACTAGACCAATTTTCATAATGCGAAGCTAGATATTAAGAAGGAATGTAGGCGAAATAAATCACAGTCAAGGCCATAGAATAAACAATAGGTGCCATAATCGAATATGCAGGTACAAATAACGGTTTTCGATCTTTATAGGAGCCTAAATTTTTATAGACTATAGAAAAATAGAAGCTACTTAGACGAGATAATAAGACATGCAGTAAATTGCCAAAATACGAAAATGTCCCAATATTACATGTAGATTTAACGAATCTAGCTTGCGTAGTTGACGAAAAAGTTTCAGATTTTTTTAAATTTAGGCACTTTAATTGGTACTTTAAATCCATTTTATTTCTATTATAATTATTGCGAAAGTAATTTAAATATTATTCGGTATCGTTCATGGCACTTGCTTCAGGGTGGCCGCCTTACCGGAAAAAACCGGGAAAGGACAGTGAATTTAGTTTTTGACAGGGGATTTGACAAATTTTTAAAAGAAAAATCTGCCCAACTTTTATTTCAACTGCTTTGTAAATAATTAGCTTAAGACTTAAACAAATAAAAATTAGAATATAAAATATTAATGATTTTCAAAATTGAACTGTATTTTAAATATAAAAAAGTGAATAATAATTGATTTTACGAGGCGATTCGGGGTCAGTTCAAAATTCTAGAATTTCCAGATTTTAACTTTGAAAATTAGTAAACTGTTTCAATTGGAAAGTCTTATTAGTTAGACAAATGTAAACATTCCATTGAAACTTTATAAACTATTTAAAAATTTTAAATAACTACAAGATAATGCATTCATAATTACTTAACATTTATAAATATCTGTCTGTTCATTTCAATTAGGTCATTATAGATAAAATATTAAAAATAAAACCGAAAAAAATTTTTGAATGTTACAATTTTAATTGTTCTATTTAAACAATTCTAATTTGTAAGTCAAATTGTTGAATTGTTGTGTATAAATAACAATTGAACACACTAGTATTCTTCGAAAAAACCGGGTAAGTTGGAAAAATATTTTAAACTATTTTTGAATTCTGAGGAGCTTCAAAAGAATAAAAAAGCATTTCCTTAAGATTTTTAGGAAAATGAAAAATAATTTTTTATTTTGAAAAATTAATTTTAAGAAACTCCTTAAAAAGATTTAGAGATTTTAAGGAATTTTTTTTATATGGCAGAATTAAAAAAACAATTAGATAAAATTCGAATAATTTTAAAAGATATTTAGAAGTTCTGTAAACAATTCAAAAATAATTTTTAATTTGAAAAACTGTAAAACTTGTAAGACTTAAAAATTTTGAAATAAAATTTTGAATCATTTTAAGGATTTTGAACTATTCAAAATAAAAATAATTTACCTTTTAATTTAAGAAATCTTCAGCTTATAAAAAATGTAATCGTTCAATTTTTAATGTTTTTAGCTTCAAACTGTTTAAAATTAGATAATTTTGAAAATAATTTTTAAAAGTTTAAAATTTATAATTTGGCAGTTTAACTGCATATAATTTAAAGTTGTTCAGTTGAAAAGTGTTACTAGATCCGTTTTTATTACTTCAAATAGAACATTTTTTAGCTTTAAAAGTTTTAATTTTTTAGTTTGATTGACCGTGAAAAATGTTTTCTAACCGGGAAAAAGCCAAAAATGACCGGGATTTCTTTATATGATTAAAGCGGCCACCCTGTAGTTTATTTTTATGATCTCTGATTTTTTAATAGACTGAAAATAGCGGAAACATGGCCTCAAGTTTCGAATATTCTTTCTTAAATGGTTATCTTGTAGATTTGGTACGATTTTCTTACTTGTTTAATCTATCCAATGTTCTTCAATCTATTTTATGAGAACAGGCTACAGATACTATTCTAATTACGAAAATATAAAAATTTCTTTTGTTTAAATGCATTCCAATATAATACCAATTATTCCTGCGATAAATTATAGTTTTATTGAAAAAAGTAGGAACATACTTAGTCTTTAAGGTCGTTAGATTTTGGAGAAAAAAATCTGTTTTCTGTCGTCTGTGCTCATAAAATATTTGCTTTAATCCCGCTCAGTTTATTCATACTTTCCGTAAGTGTTCCGTTTTTCGTAAGCAACTTATTTGTGATTCTATACACCTAGAAAAATGGTATAAATGCCACCGGTTAATCGGTGTTTGCTAAACATTCTTAGAAAGACGTTGACGAAATTAGATTTTAGAAATAATAATCATTTGAAATGAAATAGGTGTGAGCAAAATTAAATTGGCTTTACTTTGGTTGAATAATGTCTTTATTTTATTTGAAAATTAAATTTTCTTCTGAAGAATAAAACATTTTTTTTTTAAATGCCAAAGTGAAGTCAGTTTTAGTTTACAAGACGCGCTCAAAGTTTAAGTATAATTTTTATATATTTTAGTTTAATTCGCACAAAGTCTGAACGTCGATAAATGTAGAAATTATGTCGTACGAAGTTTAGCTTGAACGCTTGAAAAATCAATAATTATCATAGTGTTCTGCATTTTGCATGCGAGAAAAAATGTTTGTTGAAAAACTTGTGATGCGATAGCGATTAGTTATCGCTAAACTGTTGTTCATGAATAAGCCTAACATAAAAATTGCCTTGATTCGATATAATCCAGATTTTAGAATCTTACAATTAGAAGAGAAGAATTTTCCTAGAAGCGTCACTCTTTTCAGATTGTGATTATATTTTTTTCTTTAAATTTTTTAAAAACTAGAGTTCCTTATTCTTGAAGAATTTTCTATACAAATTGAAGTATTTAAAAATTCAAACAAAATTTTTAACGACACTTGACTTATTAAACTTGTACTTTCACTCAAAGCTTTGCATTGTTGGAATACTTCTACTTCTCTCATTATCTAAGAAATACAAATTACGAGAATCTTTTGTAATTTCTAATGTTACAAACTAAATTATCTCTAAAACCAAACTATTTCATTTTTTAAATTATTGCTCTCGGCGTAAATATAAAAAGAAAAAGCTCAAAGGTTATTATTAATTGTTATTGAATGTTTGTTGTTATTATATGATTATTATAATTAATTATGGGTGGATAGCAATAAATATTATATAATTTCACATTTTAATTATTTGCCTTTGGTGTTGAAATTATTTGCCCTTGAGTTATCCACATTGTTAAGTGATTTTTTAACCAAAGCTTGTATCTGATTGTAATGCTGAAAAGCGTTATTCAACGTGTTTGCTAATTTCCTGTTTGTTAGTATATCAAGCGTCAGGCGCGAAAGAACTTTGATATCGCTCTCCAGAACAAATTAAAAGTTTTAGCTATAATAGGAGGATATTTTTGTCTCAATTTAATTCGATTAGAAAATTCTTAAGTAGCGAATGAAGTTGATTTCTCTTGTCTAGAAGTAGGGGAATAAAAAGTGTTTAGGGGTTTTGTGGCCATGGGATATATATTAGGCGGTAAAACCAGCCTCTGTGTACGATGACCATAAGCGATGATGTTTTACCATCATAATTTTTTTTTCTGGAGAAAATTACGTACTGCTGACATCTTCGTTTCACTCTTGGTAAAAAATGTGTCAATATTGACGCATCGAAGTACCGTAAGGTGAGATTTCCTGGTCAAAGCAATACGAGACTCTGGTGTTGTAACATATCTTCGCGCGTAGTCCATTGTCATTTTTTCTTTGATTCAAATATTGAAAAAATTATTTTGTCAAGTTTACTGCATTGTATCAGTGCCGTTTTTTTATGAAAAAGGAAGAATGAGGCTTAGTTCTTCCTTGAATTTTGCTGGAGAAAGAAGACATGAAGATTGGGGTGAGTCATTGGAATAATTTTTTCATGTGCAACTAAAGATGAAATATTATTAAAATTGTTATCATTATTAATCAATACCTAGAAAATAATAAGTCGTTAAAACGAAGAGTGTCATTTTTATCGCGAATATTTTGCAAGGTTTAAAAAAAAATTGATTTATTTCTTGTATAAGTGGAAATGAAGAAATCTTTTGATATTGATTTCATAAGTCGCTTGTCATTTTGGCGATAAACGAATCGAGTACCTGGTAATCAAGGCAGAGGGTAATTAATACTTACTTGTAAAACGATTTGTTGACTACCTTCTCCAGATGGTTTTAGTTATCACTTGTGTTTGAACTAGAGATAATTGCCTTTCTTTAATTAAAAGTCAGTTAGCACCTGATTGTGAATAATTTATTTAAAAAATTGCAGTCTGCGGTTTTAAAATGCACTTGTTCTTTAATTTAAAAATGCTTTTAATTTATGTAAATAGATGATTAGAGTTATATAGATGCAATAATTACTAGATAAAGTAATTAGTTTCGAATTTGAGGACTTGTTGTTATAATATTAATATTTTTATTGGTTATGTGAAAATATAAATGCAATAATTTATAATTAAGAAGATTTCTGTTAGTTTTTCGAGGAATGTAACTTTTAAAAGTGTCGTTTTATCCTGAAAGAATTTTTTTGTACCTTTGTCTTTGGATTGCGTTCACACAGTATTGCACTGTAACTGGTTGTTTCTTTATTAACACCTTTCTGGTTGTGTACATGTGACTGACCACTTCATTTACACGACCTACTTTTGTTTCTGAATCTATTTATTTTTTACACCTCTTTTTATGTCAGCGAAATATTTTATTATTAGAAAAATATTTTGTCTAAATAGTCAAAAATTTTGGTTTACTGCATAAAATACATAAAAAATTAAACATACGTTGTGTTAAACGGATTTTTTCGAATTCCTACTTTTTAATATAGGAACAAAAAAAAACGTTATTTTAATTTTTAGTTAAAATATTCAAAATCTGCTTTTTAATTTGAGCACTGTAATTTTTTTTTCTTCCCCGCAGTATCGATATTTCTTGAAATTTTATTTTTATAAAAAAAAGAAAATTCCAAAGCCAATTTTCAAAACTTGTCATCTTATATGGTAAAAATTTGTTGTCGATTTTTTTCGAATTACATTTTTTATCGCAACCCCTAGCCGAGCCTACTCGTACTTGTGGTTAGTGTCATTTTGCGATTATCAACTTCCACGTTTATTTCTTCCAAACTGCAAAACTTTTTACATTATCATCAGAGAAGGTATTAGATTTGTGTACAATTTGGGGGGGGGGG
>JAWWLR010000034.1:35260278-35273474 GCA_035041075.1 Acraspis erinacei
TATTGTTGCAGTTTCGTAACCGCCAACCTTTTACTAAAAGAGGAGACAAAGGCTGCAGTGTCATCTGCAAATAGTAAGATTCGCGGAGTGCTGTCCGACGGGACCTCTCTTTGGACATTGTTCCGTGGAATGTCGTTTGTGAAATAGATAAAAAGCACCGGACCTAGAATCGATCCCTGGGGGACACCTGCTGCAATCTTGTGTTCGTTAGATTTTACGCCTTTAACCGAGACGACCAATTTCCTATCACTAAGGTAACTTTGGAGAATTTTTAAAATATAATTTGGGAAATTGTATCACAAAAGTTTCAGTATGAGACCTTTGCACCAGACGGTGTCAAAGGCCTTTTCAAGGTCAAGAAGAGCTAGTGCAGTACATTTATTTTTATTTCAGTTGGTACTGCTATGATTTGTGAATCTGAGGAGTTGATGTACAAGATTTTATACTTAGTTTTATAGTCGATTATTCTATTATATATTACTTTTTGAAAAATGTTAATAATAGTGGGCAACAGACTAATTGGTCGGTAGCTGGCAGGTAATTCTTTATCTTTCCCTACCTTATGAATTGGCAGTACATTCGCGACTTTCCAGTTATTTGTGAAATATGCATATTTAAACGCTGTATTAGAAATGTACGCAAGTTGCACGAAGGTTTTGTTGGGTAAATTTTGTAATACAATGTTCTGGATACCATCGAGACCCGGTGCTTTCTTGGCTTTTATTTTCTTAACCATCTTTTTAATTTCTGTAGAGGAGGTAAGATCGATGTCTTCTACATTAATTCTTCACCTCGATATATATATATATGAGAAACACGTGTATGTACGGCCGAATAAATAATGCAAAGAAAAATTACAATCCTAGTATAAGAAACAAATTATGAAGAGAAAGCATGGTGGTAGAAAAAGAGAATCAACCTTCGTAAAAAATATATGTTGGCCCTGAAAAGGGCCGATTGTTTAAACACTTAGCGCAGACCGGAATTAAGCACGTTCTCCACGGATTCTGCGAGCCAATTGGATATCTTTGGGCATGATGGTGACTCGCTTGGCGTGAATAGCGCACAAGTTGGTATCTTCGAAAAGGCCAACTAAGTAAGCTTCACTAGCTTCCTGAAGAGCCATCACAGCAGAGCTCTGGAAACGCAAGTCCGTTTTGAAGTCTTGAGCGATTTCACGAACGAGACGTTGGAAGGGAAGCTTGCGGATCAAAAGCTCAGTGCTTTTCTGGTAACGACGGATCTCACGGAGTGCGACGGTTCCTGGCCTGTAACGGTGAGGTTTCTTTACTCCTCCTGTGGCGGGAGCACTTTTTCTTGCAGCCTTGGTTGCCAATTGCTTTCTTGGTGCCTTTCCTCCAGTTGACTTACGAGCAGTTTGCTTGGTACGAGCCATGTTAAAATCGGGGAGACCTTCGTCACTACGAGAGTTTAGATGCAGAATTAAATTTGGGGCCATAAAACGCGCTCATTTATTCACTTTCCAACCACTGTCCCCAGAGAAGGGAGTACCGTTCGCTCGTTGGCTAGAGGGACAAAGTAGGGAGCTCGCGTTGCTGATTTACTACGAATGTCAGAGAGGGGTGGAGGCGTCGAGCATTGGCTATCGGCGACGTAGAGGGGATAGGATTCGCGATGTAGATAAAAGTAGCGCCAGAACCTGCGAATTCATCATTCTTCGTTTGATTTTGTTGGACGTACTACGTGTTGCTAAAAAATGACTGGTCGCGGAAAGGGAGGAAAAGGATTGGGAAAAGGAGGAGCAAAACGCCATCGTAAAGTTCTTCGTGATAACATCCAGGGAATCACGAAACCTGCTATCCGCCGTTTGGCTCGTCGTGGCGGTGTCAAGCGCATTTCTGGCTTGATCTATGAAGAAACCCGTGGTGTCCTGAAGGTGTTTCTGGAAAATGTCATCCGTGACGCAGTCACCTACACTGAACACGCCAAAAGAAAGACTGTCACAGCTATGGACGTTGTCTATGCTCTGAAACGCCAAGGACGTACTCTCTATGGATTCGGCGGTTAATCGTCTTACATTTGCCATAAAAGAAAATACACAATCGGCCCTTTTCAGGGCCAACAATCATTTCTTACGAAGAATTATTTCTGTTCATAAACATTTTATTTTGCTTTCATTATGTCGATGGTCCTGAAGCTTGTCATATACAAGTAACGTTCCATAATTTATTTGGTCTCGGCTATCTACATTTGATTTTTCCTACTGTACCTTTTTTTCGAATTCCATTTTTTATAAATTGCTCCAAGTTGAAAGTTTACAGCACATAGTTGACATTTTTTATTTTATCCTTATAGGTTATGTATTTACATTTTTACCCTCTATTGGTATTGGAACCTGTAAAGGATGTACTGGAATTAATTTTTATGTTATAACCTAAAAAGTGCACAATTATAGTATGTTAAAAACCATGCATACTATTTAAGATTGAATGTGTAAATTCTTTTGTAAAAACTTGGGTTACCTTGAAGCGAAGGAAGCTAAGTTATCTTCTAATGAAGCTGGAAGGCTCTATTAAAAATGCAATTTTGGGTTTTTAAAAACAGTTAATTGAATTAATATCACGCTATCGCACATTATGGTTTTCCGGGGTTTTTTGATTGGACGCATCAAGGAAATAGATGAATAATTCAGAACCTGAATTCCTATTAATACGCGAATTTTCCTCTATCAAGTTCCTCCAGTGTACAAAATAAGCAGCATATTATATTGTATTGAGAGGAATTATAAAATGAAAGAATGCGAAGGAAAGAGAATAATGTCACTTTAAAGACGCAAAACCTAGTTCTTTTAATCAATTCAAAACATTTCCCTTGTAAATATAAAATAATGATGTTAATAGAAATAATTTTTAGAATTGTCAAAGAATATTTTTTTATAATTCTGTTTAAAAAGAAATACATTTTGTTTACCTTACACAACATTATGAAATAAATTTATAATTATTTATTATATTATTAAATCTATAATTTGTTTAAAGTTTATACAATATAAAATATTAAAATCACTCCACCGTTATGGCAGACAAAAAAGTTGAAATTTCCAAACTTATATTCCACAAAAGGAAATATAAATTATGTGCATATATTTTGTGGGCAGATTAGAAGCAATAATAATAAACGGAAATAAAGCATGTAAGTAAGTGCTCGCCACTTCAAGCAGGTGTTGACTGCCACCAAGTTTTTCTGTAATTTTTTTCTTCAATACATTTCATTTTTAATTTAGAAATTTAATCAAATTTGCCTGCAAATTATACCTTAAATTTAATGAGAAATGGGCTGAAAACTGTAGACTATTTAGATGTAATGCTTTCAGTTTAAACCCAAGACTCTAAATTGAATGGGAAATTTCAAGCACTGTCGTATATATTTTTAAAGTTAAATTTGAGAATTAGTAGGGGTGCCATAGATTTGCATTAAATAATGGATAAAATAGAAGACATACAATTATGTTTCTGACTGTCTAGTATATAGAAAGAATAAATTTACCACTTTTTAATTGTTTAAACAAATATCACTTGTTTAAATAATTAATTTTCTATTTTATTTCATTTTTTTAGTTATTAAAAAATAACTGGTTGAGCAAAAAGATAATTTATGCAAATTAAAATTTGTTAAACATTAGAAGAAATGTACCAAAATTATGTAATTATTCAACAGAAAGTAGAATAGGATACCAATTAAAAAAAAGTGGACATCTCTGGCTCAATTTTTAGAAATTTTGAAAATAAACAATAATTGATGGTTTAAATAATTACATAATGTTTTTAGAAAAATTTACTACATACAATAACAAATAATTATTTAAAAAGTCATGGTATATATTCAAATGGTCTATTAGTAATTTTTTGTATGAAAAAGACGACTCGCGATTTAATGCATGTTTTTATTCCTCGCATCCGAATATCTACATATTTATAGACTTTATTAGGCTTTCAATCTGAAACATACCCAAAAATTAATTTTGTAAATAGGGGAATAATGAAACAGCCGCGACCTGACGTGCAATAAAAAATCAAGCGTTCGTTAATCGGAACATTTTTGACTGGAACTCTGATGCCATTACACGAAAGGAGTTTGTAATTTCGTTATGTTGCGGTTTTCTCCCCGTACCAGAATAATGTAATGAAAATTTTAACAAAATTGCCGAAGGTGAAGGCAATTTGTCTATTTCTTAAGTAGGTATTGCAAAAATTAGCGTAAATTTAAATGTTTTATTAAATTTTAGGAAATATCCGAAATTATCAACGTTTTGTAATGTTCCTATAGGCTAATTTTAAATCTTTTTTTCCACAGTATCGCCACAGCTTGCAAGTGTACAAAGATATGCTTTACATATTTACGAAACTAATGTTTTTATCACAAATAATTTCGCAATTTTTTCAACTTTTTTGTTACAACTTTAAGTTCTTGCACTGTGTAGGATGTTTTTTAGATATATTCTCATAAGCTGTGTACACATAGGGCAATTTTTTGATCTGTTATTATGTATCTGTATTATCTTTCCATCTTCCTAATAAGAATCTGTAGTTCGCTTCTTCATTTACCATCTCAGTCTATTTTAAAGGAGTCCCCTCATCGTCGAGCTTCTAATCCTCCGTATCCGTCCCTTGCAGAGTTTTAGCGCATGTAAGCTATGGCTCTCAACCTATCTGAAGGGGATTCGCGCAAATCGGTTCCTCCGAATTGCATACCCTTCAAGTGTACTCGTTACAATGAAATAACTTATTTGGTTTCCACGCCTTACCCATTCGAGAATACGCACCACCTGTCTGTCATTATTTCTTGTCGTAAGATCTAAAGCGAGAGGAGATATCATGATAAATGACGAAAACTCTCAACAGAAATTGAACGGATTAACCGATTTTCTTCGATATTTTTTTAATCGGCACGTTGTTATCTAATGCACCAAATGCACAACATTCAAGTTAAATTCCTTAATCTTTTAATAATTTTTAATTTCTCTCAGCGGGCTCTTATCTCTAACAATAGCAAAGTTGAGTAAGGCATGACAGGCCATCAATCTCAGTCCTGGGCTCGAGCCTCGGTTTTTACGATGTTTAAAGTATGCTCGAAACAATAACACACTGGACCACTTGCCGCTTCTTGATAGCCAATCCAACCCTATATTCAGTTCGCCATAGATACACTCGTGGTGGTGCTTTGCTACTTCCTAGGCGCATAAAATTCACGAATTTTCAATTAATTGCAATAAAACAAGAACCAGGCCAAATTTCGAAAAAAGGGCGCTGCCACGTTCACCGCTTTAACATTTATATTCTGTGGTTAAAATATGAAATTAAACAATTCATAATTGTAGCATTGTTTTTGCTTTGGGCAATACATGGGCTAACTTTCAAGCCTGATGAAGCCCCTTAAGATATTATTCAAAAACTTCCTGAAGATGTCGTAAAGATATCTTTAAGGAATGTCGTTAAGAGTTCCTGCAAGCGATAAGAATAACGATATCTTAAAGTTATCCCGTGTTTACTGGGTAGATGAAATATGGAGAAATATGGTCAACATAGCCTTTCAATGCACCTGAGGAATTTTTTTTCACGCAAAGTAAATGGAGTACCATCAACTAAAGAGAAAAAAGAATATCGTTTTGTGTCTCAAAGCAGAAATAAATTAATGTAAAATATCAAAATCATAGCCTGTATTATGATCATATTTGTTTTTATATTTGGCATATACATGCACATAAATGTGCAAAAAAACATATTTGTATTCGTATTAAATAATGAGTTTATAATATATTATAATGATATCATACGCATATCAATAAAATACGGGTTTAAAATTCTACCAAATTTATCTCTGTACTTTAAAATTAAAAAAAGAAACGGAAAATTATTCGTAGAGGCAAATATATTTTAGTTTTGTTTTGCACAGGGGCATAAATTTTCTATTCTTGCGATGGGCGTTCGGAATTCTTTATAATAAATTCTTTAAATTCTAAAAAATGCATTCATTATAATAATAAGTATATAAATATACACAATTCTGATATTAAAGAATTTGCCGAGTGTTTTTTAAAACATATTTTATTAGAATTCAAATTTATTTTTATTCTATTAGGTATTTTCACTTCAATCGCCAGCTAACATCACTTCGTTGATTTCTGAGGGGGAAGCAAGGCACCAAATGCATGGGATTCTATGGCAAGCCGATTTACTATTACATAGTGACTGGATGAAGACCAGAAATGAAATTAAACTTCTCTGCACATAATTTTTTTCTGACATTCTTATTCTGTCTGGACTTAAAAGAAATTGATTAAAATGATGGCCTATGAACAAATAAATAATTAATGCATTGAGAGAATAGGAGGATACCTGCCTTTATTATTATGCGTGGACATAAATTTAATTAGTTTTTTTATGTCTCAACATAATAATATTTATTTTCATACGACAAGCGATAAATTTGGTGCCATTTATTTGTTAGGTCATTACTGTCTTGCTCTACCGAAATATAAAAAAAAATGAAACTGACTTTTCTTATTCATCGTTAATATTATGACAAACAGTTAAAAGTGTTTTTTGTCTGGAAGTGATTTTAAAGCGTTGCAATTAAATTATGCTTTGACATAAATTTAATTCGTTGCATTAAAATTATGTCACAACATAATTTTAATTCGTTTCATTTTCATTAGACTTTGACAGGGTTTACCTCGTTGCTCCATTACGTCGAATGCCAATTTTAATTCGTTGCATTAAAATTATGTTATGACATAATTTTAATGCAACCAATTAAAACTATGTCACATCATAATTTTAATTAGTTTCATTTTCATTATATTTTGACATGGTTTTATCTCGTTGCTACACTATGTCAAATGCTAATTTTAATTCATTGTAATAAAATTATGTTGCATTAAAATTATGTCACAATATAATTTTAATTCATTTCATTTTCATTATACTTTGACATAGTTGAGAAACGAATTAAAATTATGTCACAGCATAATTTTAATGCTAGTCGCGGTGAGATCCAACAGATGCCGCCAAAGAATTTTTACTAAATGTACATTCTAGAATTTCAATCCTTGTTCCGCACCCTGTCCCCCATAATTAGGCAAGTCACTGGGTAAGGTGGCTGCGAGATGGCCTGGGACTCTCTACGACCACACCATCTCTGGATTGGGAATTTAGTTTTTATTTGTCAAAACCACGAAGGAATAACAAGGAGATCTAACTGCGTTTCGCCACTTGGCAATAGAAACATTACCGTAAGTGGCAGACATATTCACTGGAAGATCCTACATTTTCGAGCGCAGGTGCGCAGTTGTCCTCTTCCTATATATATGGAAAAGCGTGCTAGTGAGAAGGTTTGTCACATTATTTGCAATTAACCGTGCTAATTAAATTTTATACATGCTTATAAATACGTAATTTACCAATTTCTAAACTGAGTCACCTCATTATAACTTTTAATGAAATTATAATATTTTTCATGTTTACGTTTCGAAAAACTTTTCAATCAAGTTATATTACTTCCATTATTTCTTTATCATCATACAAATCTGTTCACACATTTTTCAAACAAGTACTGAAAATACTGTTTACATATTTATTTCGTGTCTCTTTAGTATGCTGATCAACGAAAGAACATAACGTCTCTAACTTGCGTCAATTGGACAAACTTTCTCTATCGCACACTTTTCCATGTATAGGAAGAGGACAACTGCGTACCTGCGCACACAAATTTAAGACCTTCCTGTAATGTGCTTGTCACTTACGGTAATGTTTCTAATGCTAGTTTCGAAAGCCTTCCCACTTGCAGTTGGGTCTCCTTATTATTCCTTCATGGTCAAGGCTCTTTTCCACCTCTAGTCGGTTGGTCAATCAACAGCCAGCAGTTATAAGCCCGAAAAGAGTATGAATGGAAACTGCGGGGAAAAAGGGGTCGAAGGGAATGAAGGAAGCTTCAAGTGGAGAGGGAAAGACGGCGCGGAGGGGAAAGGTCCCTGGCACTGAGTCTAGCCTGCAACTCGAGAAATGTCCCTGTGGATTGTGACCATAGACCGTAAATCGAGTGCACCGACAAATTTGAGTGCGAAGCACGAGATACGTGTTAAGAAGGTGTTCGTTAAAACCGAAGGAGCTATAACAAAAAAGCTTTACCTATCACCAAATTACTGTTGTTAATGGTTTGACCTTTAGTTAAAAAAAATCTGTGCACAAGTGTGGAGAATATACAAATAGCGAGCGCGAAGCGCTCGAACCAAAAGTCACGAGCCCTAGGCGAAAAAATCTTGTGAGACATAATTCCATGTTTTTAATCGCCTATTTATGATGGTCTTTTTACTCCTGGACGGTACTGCATTAAATACAAAAATACATTTTTTTCAAATAAAACCTTGTTTCCTCTCCTGTTTCAGTCGAGACGGAATTCAAATGAAGACACATTATTTTCGACGATCAGTGCATGTACCGGTTATCGGGCAGAATAAGTGTATCAATTACATTGTCGGTGAATGTCGTCCAGATATTTTTATACGCGTAAATAATAACACATATACAATATGTGGATCAAGTCACATATTGCTCCATATTTGAATAATCAAGTGCATTCGCCACATCTAGTCAATATATTGCCCCGGTGGTAAGAATGCTTGCATTCCAAGATATTTGAAATGGTAATACCTAGGAATGTCGTTTCTGTCTTCTTTTGAGTCCACAATTAGGCAGATAAAATATTTAGATTCTATTCCTTTCAGAGCCGATCAAAGCTGTCAAACGTAATCTGATCAATACATGAATTCATAAAAAAGCTCTCGCTTTATTCAAATGTGACATATAAAATTATGATACATTTTTTAAAAATTAGCTTTGTTCACAGCTAATTGTATAGCAATCAATCTTGATGTTAAAGGACTATTACTGTCTTCTTAAATGCTCTTATCCGCATTATTATTGGAAAACCAGTAAATTAGAACAGCTAAATGTGAAACTGTAACAGGGATTAAACATGTTCTGTTTCATGGTCGACGTGGGCTACCCAAAAGTATCCAGAAAAATTATGTTCGCCAATAGGTTAAATAAGGCATTCAGTTTAAGAGATAACTTCTCCTGTCATGGATATTCAAAGCGCGAGGACAAAAACGGTATCGAAAAGGATTTAATAATTGTCCCGTCACCATTGAACAGAAAATTTTCGAATACTTTTCAATGCAAGCCTTCTTATCAGGATCTGAAACTCGACACAATCAATATTTACTTTCACATGTTTCGCATTATTCGCAGACTTCATACCTATAATACTGTTCATCGTTTCTGTTCGCTGATCAATAACTTTGAGATCAAAATTTGAATCAATGAATGCGACCAACTTTTTAAAAAATTTAAGAAATCTCTAGCTGAAAAAATACCTCCAAGGCTAACCTTTCTGACAAAGTGACGTTTTCTGGAATTGCTTAATTATCCTATCTCTAATAATATAATAATATCTTGCAGAAGTTTTCATATGAAACTATTAGACTTATAAAATTCTAGGAAAAATGTATATAAAAATCACGCTAGGAGCTGCCATAGTAGGTTGGTAAGACGATCCACACTCAATCATCCAGTTCCGTTCTTATAAAAATGCAGTTTAATTTGCAACGAGGATAGTTGTAGGAAGTAATATTTCGTTGTTGTTTTTAAGCATATATGACATGAGGTATTTCATAGTTAAAAAAATTAATTTTAATAGTTTTTAATAGTTTGCATTTTGTTCTAAAATTTCATACCATTATTTATTTTCTTGGTAAAAAATAGTGAACTGTATAGAGATAGACGTATAGTTGAGTGTAAACTTAGTTTGTTTTTCACTATATTTCTAAAATAATTTGTTTGTTATTAAAAGGTGTACATTACCAACCATTATTCAACACTATCCAATCGCGTAGAATCTACGTTTTGTTAATAAATATTTCTGGGTATTTGTTTGACTTTTCTAAATTTACACAGACACACATTTTACAAGTACATGAAATGCAAACTCAGTTAAGAACACGATAGTTTGAAATGAGATATAAGTTGAAATCAGAAGATCGGCTCGTACGAAGATCTCCTAGACCGATGATATACAGTTGAGAGTTGAAATTGTAATAATAAAAAAAAGTGAAAAATGAAAAGTGAAGAATGTTGGAGGTGGCGAAACTGAAGATTCAGTGTACATTGGTGGGGTTACTATACATATTCCTATTGGCTAATGAAACGAAGAGTGGAAACTGGGCTGTATACTACCATAGTAAAAACGGCCAGTTTCGAAAATTTGAAATTATATGACAGTCCTAACTGCTCGATTTTAGGTGCTGGAAAAGACTTAGGATTTAAATACTAAAGGAACTGAAGGGACTGAAGGAACCTTCACTAAAGTACAGCTGCTTATATTCAAATTGATGATTATACCTATTCTAAACTATAGGATTATAGCATAATTGCAGTGTCGAAGTTTTCTACAAATACTTTTCAGAGAGTAAACAATCAAACCCATTGTAAAAATAAACTTTGGAAAGAAAAATAAACCTAAAGTGAGAAATTCTAATTTCTATTTTCTTAAGAAGCAACAAAAAGTAAAAAGATGCTTGCATTCTTCATACTTGATAGCACTACGAAAGGGGAATAAAATTTAAACTTTCATTAATTTTACCCTATTGAAGTTGTTCAGAAGGTCGATCAGCTCTTGTCGTCATTTCGGGTATTTTTCTTGTTAGTGGAGAATTCAGATTGTTTTTTGTTATTCCTAAAAGATGTGAATGATCAATATTATCATTGTTGTACTATATTGTAGCTAATTTTAGATTATCATAAAGTCTAATAAAAAATTCTGTTAACATGAAGACAAATGTTATTTTAATTTAAACTGAATCATTTCCACGTGATTACTCTTGCTGCCATGAAAGACGCCACTCCAGAAGGTGACGCTGATAGTTGTCACCATTTTTTCTAGATGGTATAGTAAATCTGAGCTTCCAATAGGACATTAATCTCTGCTACGCAATTCTTTGAGACGCTTTTTTAAACATATCTCGCCACATAGGTCCGATTTTTCGAAAAATCCTGTTATTCAGGATGGCTGTAAAGATCTTAGCCACCGTGTTCAGTCAAGTTATGAGCCTGTAATTCTTAGGGTCAGACAATATGTCTTTCTTCAGGAGGAGTACTATAGTCCTTCCACCAACCACTCCGGAATAGGCTTTTCTGACTTTAGGTATGAGATGAACATGCGCGCCAGATCAGAGTTGGATTAAGGCAACTCGGGGCCCACCCAGAGCTGCACATTTTTTTGGGACCCCTGTGAAAAATCTCTGGTAAAATGCATACAATAAAATAAATTATGAATAAATGATGTTCGTGAAAATAATCAAATAAACTTTTCACTTTTTCTCAGTTTTGAAAAATGATGTTTGTTATTCCACGTACAACTAATAATATGTGTATTATACATTTATATATCTGGGAACACATTCTTCACACGCTTGCACGGAAAGAAATTCAGCAAGCCACCACAAGCATATAGTAGCGGCATGCTTCATTTGGGTGAACGGCGCGCCCATTTTGGGAGAACAACTTACACAAACTGGCGGAGAATTCTTATTCCAAGTAGAAGGAGCGCTGTTGCACTAAAGAAGAAAACTTAACCACCCCGTATGGATTTGTCCAATAGATATTTGTAAAGCTCTTTTTTAAATTTTGATTTGTTTACCTTAAGCTGCTGTCTGCGCCAGAGGGAGAGACGATGCACTCATACGTCAGGCTAGCGGCCACGCCATGCTGCGGCAGCAGCTCGCCTAAAACGATAAAACAGTTGTCTCTCTGAGAGGTCATACAACGGCCCCTCATTCAGCGTAACAGCACGAGTTCTCGAGAAGCCGGCATATCGAAATTTATTTTCGTGTGCGTTTGCGAATTCTTTTATTAGATCTTTGAAACATAATAACTTTAGACTATATTTCTCGATTGCGAACAGACGGAGACCAGTTAATCTTTTATCGCCCATACTTGAACGAAGTTCTGATTTGACCCTAGCCAGAGTTGAGAAAGATCGTTCAGCTTCACAATTTGTGACGGGATTAATTGAGAAAAGTCTGAAAGGAATATATATACATTCGGGAGAATAGACCTTATGTCTGAACCTGGCATCTATTTCAAAATAGTTACAGCTGATAATTTCTGGTCTTTGTGAGCAGATTTCAACAAAGGAAAAATGGTTCCAGTTCAATGACTATGGTACCTTCCAAATATTCAGTGTAAAGATCTACAAGTTTAGAGGCACTTTTTTTATATCTTTTAGAGCCTAAATCTTCTACAGTCCCATCGTTAAGATTTTTGCATTCGTTATTTTCAATGATTCGTCATTGTCTAAACTTTTAAAACCTCTTACGCATTTTAATATAATTTTATTACTTGATTCTTATTAAATTACTTTACAATGATAAACTCACAAACCTGTAGATCTATGCCGTGAAATCTCGTTAGCTTTTGTTATTAAATTTGTATTTTTTACTTCTCCAGAATTTTCATTTTCTTCAGAAGAGTGAGAAGATGAGAAAAAAATCTTGATTGTTATCAGTGATAACTGATTTAGATTTATTATTGAAAAAAGTTGTCAGTTTTTGAATATTGCTTTCGAATTCTTCTGTTTTTTTGTTTTCTGTTAGATGCACCACTTTTACAATTTCTTTTTTGAGAAAACTGAAGTTTAAAGCCTAATAAAGTTCTCCTCTGATGGGCATATTTCAAGTGTCGGAATCCTACTCAGGTTTATGGGTTTGATACTTTGATGACGAATATAACGAAAACCTGACGACAGGGCAAGCTATCGCCTCAGCTATCGCATAAATATGATCTCAATGTTTAGACTCAAATGCTGATTTAAACTATGATATATCACTATCGAAACATTATTATAGTCACAAGAATCATTGCAGCAAAAGAGAAAAATAATTCTAGATTCGCTGGTTCAACATAAGTAGAGTAACCCCCTTAATCCGGTCTTGGGCCAGATGCTGGTGGGTTGAAGGAAACATCTTCCACCAGAATCTCATAATAACATCTGGTCTCGCAGCGGAATGATTCTCCTACCGGCAGCTAGTACTCGTATTTCGATATTACGAGGCACGTCCAGAAAGTAAGTGTACTGGTACTCTCACAGCTGTAGGGAATACTTTTTCGACATGTTAGCAA
>JAWWLR010000034.1:35348588-35358883 GCA_035041075.1 Acraspis erinacei
TCCGTGTTTTCATAATGTAGAATACTAAAGTTTCATATATTTTTATCATTAATTGAAAAAGAAAGTCTTTCCGTGTACTGAGGGAAGGAGTAAAGGCAATAATCTGTACTCGTCAAATATCACTGCTGATTTTATTTTTTCTTCTTTGCTGGTATTTCCGAACGAGTGGTCCCCAGCTTCCGGTTTTTGGTTACGTCTACCAGCCCACCGAGCTCGGCGGAATTCGTAACTGGAGATTAGCATGTCATAAATACTAATAGGGCTGCGAATCGCAAGACATACTTATGTACTTCTCTTTTTCAAAATTCTTGCTTTTTACCCCTCCTAGAAAACCCTATTAAATTTATAAATCAAAATATATCTATTTTCATAGCCTGAAAAACAGAAATTAATATTAATGAAGAAAGAAACTATGCTGTTGTTAAAGAATAGAACACACGTAATGTCTTACTACTCATTTACTCTCTAGATATTGATCACAAACCCAGAGAGGCTATTATCGAAATAAAAATTTGGTGAGTAAAGCGGATTCGTGGGAAAATAAAGTCTTCTTAGAACTAAATTTTTTTAATATATTTAGGAACTTCTTGCAATATATTATGTATTAGGTTTTGCATCACATTCGCTATCTTATTCGTGCACTTATATATAATTATATACACGCATTTCACATATCATAAATATTTGCTCCAGACGTTAAATTTAGTGTATCCATATAATTATTTAATTTATTTTCTATTTATACTGTATGCGTTTAAAACAAAACGGAATCACATACAATGTCGTTAGCGTGATATTAAAAACAAACGTATTTAATAAGCGCAAGAAATTAATTTATTGACTAGTAATATTATATACAATTTGTAATAAAGAAACAATACAACTATTTCTGTATTTTCAATTCAGCCAAAATAAAGTTTCTAAGCAAAAGAACATTACATAACAAAAAATAAAAAAATAAATCAAATGATACGGGATTTTTTATCAGTTAAAGGGTGGCAGTACAGCACTAGATATCTAACAAAATCGAAATTTTTCAGGTAAGTGAAATAACTTACATTAAAATGGAAATCTTTATTTAAAGATAAAATAGAAGTAACTAACTTTTTCGGTATCGATTAAAAATCATATTTTGCATTTTTTGCAGAAATCATGAAGGAATAGTAAGGAGTAGTATCTCCATAAACAAGAAGTGGTCTTAAAATCATCCGAGAATTGCGAACGAGAACCACAATGGTACTGTTACATGCGCAGCCATAAAATACTGAAATCCCGGCTGCGCCGATAACTGCAACATTGAGAGACGCAGATAGTAACTTTCGCATTTTTCCAGTTTCATTTTCGTTCGCCCTCACGCATTTGAGATATGACTCCTTGGCAAAAATAAAGACTTATACCCGAGATATAAGAAAGCTTTATGAGAATAACAAATGTTTGATACAAATAAATTATTCTACTTCGAAAAAACAAAACATTTTTTTTGCAAAAAACCCATTTCGAAAAAATGTTGCTTACCCAGCTCTGTCCTGCCACCATTAAGTTTTTCCACGATCTTTGCAAAGAAGGATTGAACAATAAATAATTGATTCCTACAACAACAATACATATTTATATATAAATGTATAATGTATATTTACAGTCTATCTAATAGGCGAAAAGATCACACATAGGTTGTCTCTGAGACTGAGCTGTCTTTAATAAATTATTATTTCATGACAAATAGTCATAATTAAAGAAATAATGCAAGAGGAAAGAAAATATATACAAAATTAACTATAATTAGTTAAAGAATATAAATTATTTAAAATTGATTGTGAATTTTTAATGTAGTCAATTTTTAGTCAGATCGTTTTCCACCTATGTTCCTCTTTTTTAAAACACATTCTTAAAATTTTTTATTTATTTAGGATTATACATATCTGAGACCAAACGCGATTTTTGTATATACATTACTATTAAACTATACCTAATTATTTACATGTCATTGGATTTTGCGACGATAATATTTCAAGTTTACTCATTTTTACCATAGTATACCAGAACAATTTTTCTTCATTTTAATTTCAAAAAATTAATAGTTATGACTTCGAGAAGATTTCTAGAAATTTCGAGATTTTATTGAAGCATGATCAATTAAATTGAAAGCTTTATGGAGATCAACAATCTTGAATTAAAAGTTCGGAGATTTTCGATTCCAGATCTCGAATTTTGTTATTTTTCGATCTTTATGAAATTTTAAATTCACCTGAACATGTTTCTAAAAAATCTTCTATCTAATCATCTTGGAAAAAGGATAATATTTTATTTTATTAAATAAATATATTTATATAAATAAATCTTAAACTTTCAGAACTATTTTGAAAATCATGTAGCAATGAACCTGAATTTGAAAATTCTCATTTTTACCATATTCAGGCTTAAAAAAATTGAAAATTTTAACGAAAAACTGAATTTTCTATATTAATAACACTTTTTACACCGAGTTTTGTTATTGAGCACACATTCATTATCGTACACTTTGCTACATTTTGGTTTATTTTCAACCGAGATTTTTAGATTTTCTTTTTTTTAGTGTAGTTTCTATAAAATTCACACTACATATGGACGATAAAGGGGTTCCTGAAGTTCAGAAATGTTTCTCGAACTCTCTTGGGAGGTTTCTCTCGAATCTTCGGTCGTGCCGGACACGTTTAGTGAAACGTCATTTGCGATGTCACGATCCGAACTTCGCGAATTTCCGGTGTCATCAACTTTTCCGCTGGTACGTGGTTCTTGCTGAGCTTTTTTGCTTCTTTTCCACTTCATTCTTCTATTTTGAAACCAGATCTTCACCTGAAAATGAGAACATAAAATATATATTATTACATTCATGTTATATTGAATACTCGTAATAGAAAATTTTCGCGAATGTTGCTTTTAGTTATGAAAGATAAAAATGTTTCGTCTCGGTTTGAAGAGAATCAGTGTTTCGATATTCCAATTAAGAGTGATCATGTCTCACGATCTAATCGACCAATTAAGTGCCTAATTCGGTCAAGAGATTAATTTTCTGAGATATAACCGATATATCGATAATGTGATCAATGTCGTATGTTTCAAAGTCTATACTTAAGTGTAAACGTTCGAGGATTTATAGTAATTTGCACGATATTTTATCGGGAGATCAAAACAAGTTCTGTGAGTGAAATGAGATAAGATATAAGTATAATCGGAATTATCGGAATTATTTATTCATTTATTTAATAAGAATGAAAGACATATAAGCAGATACTATAAATCGGGCAATATATAATTTAATACTTTCTAATTTCTGTTATTTCATCAATAATAATAAGTATGACAATATATAATTAAGTGAAAGATTCACCTGTGGTGAAAAATGAGAATTGCACCCCTCGATAATGCTCATTCGTATTCGTACGAGCGAGAAAAAGGTACATGTTCGAAGGGTGAAGGTAGTAAAAATGGAGTCGGGGATGAGACAAGGGTTGGCTTAGACATGATATGTTGTCCAAAAGATTTACATCGTATCTTTGGGATAAGGGAGGAAAATCGAGTTCCCGTATCCGTCTCTTTGATTTATGTCTTTCCTCGCCTCACATTCCGATTTTCCATGTATGCCACCGCGTAAGCAGTCCTGAATTCATTCCTTATAATATGAACAAAGAAACCACGGAGGAGTCGAAAGGGAGAAGCATAATGGAATTAAAAGAAAGGGACAATTGTTGATTTTCTTCCATTAAGAAAATTGTTTCCCAATATTTTTAATTTGTAAGTTTTAAAAACACTTTCTAGTAGACAACCGAGACTACTTATGGTTGCAAATTTCTGTTATAGACATCTCTTTCTACTTATATTTATATTTTCTAATCTCAAATATAGAGAGAATACATGGATGGCGTTGAACCTTTTATATCGACTCTATTATTTTATTAGATTATGAGAATAAAATTCCCATTACAAAATATTGATAAATTAATCAAACTGTTCATTAGTTTACGTCTTGAATCAAAAGACTCTTTCTCTTGCCTGTTTTGTTTTGGTGCATGTGAACATCTTCTTTTGTTTTTTATTCAAACAGAATTATTTGGTTGGAAGATTAGAAAAAGTTTCTCGCCAAAGAATAATGTTTGTTGCAAACATATTCTCTTTGGGACTAATGAAAATCCTTAAATTTAACACGAAAACCCATTCATGTCAAGAATGATCGTTTTTCACAAGAGGACATTTCTCTGAGTAAACTAAAAAGCTAAAGAACTAGAATTTTATATATGCTCGTAGAATGTAAAATTGATTCTCCAGTTGAATTTCATATCCTTTTCATGCACACTTTAAACCTCTCTTTTTCTGTCTGATTTTGATACAGACATGCTCTTCTGCCCTTCGGTTCCGCAAACGAAGGCTAGGAAGCCGGAAAGGAGGAAATCGATGGCTTCACTCTCGAGAGCTCGAAGCAGAATCGGTAAAATATCGAAACAAATCAGGGACTGAGCCGCCATAACTCAGACTTTTAGGTTCTGTTTGCCGAGCGATCCGTCAGTGCTTGTAAGCTTCGGAGTTACGTTTAAGTTGTTGAACTATGCGAGAATCGGAGGGACGGATTATTCAGGGATTTCTCTCAAGGGTCTTTTTCCCTGTGCACATCGCTGTTCCTCTATCTAGCTGCTAGATTTCCCCTACTGCAACCCCTCCTACAGTAACTACCCCCATTTTCCCATTCATATTCCCCACTCTCTACTCCTCTTCAACCCCCAACTCCTTAAAACCCCACTTGATCCTCCACCAATTTTCACACTCTCGGTATTTATCGCCTGACGTTCTTCAATTTGCAGTAAGTGCACGAATGAGAAAGAATTGAGGCGTTTTGTGTAAAAACGAGATAAGTCCATTGAGAAATTGCGATTTCAAATTGAGGTGATACTAAAGTAATATTATTAAATCGATATTGTTAAAACTCTGCACTTGGGTGGATTGAAAAAAAATTGAGAATAAAATATAGCCGGGCCCTGAAAAGTTTCATTTTGCGTCCCTTATAGCCTATGCGTATGAAATTGTCAAAGAAAAGGAAAACATTAGCACCTACAGATAAAATCACATTTGCATTAAAAATTTAACATTACATACATACATAATTCAAAGGGGACACTTTAGAAGATCAGAGATTATAATTAAATTTGTACAGGAAATATGGAAAGTGGATTTGAATGTTCGGAAACCATAAGGAACTAATCCACTAAATTTTCAAAATGAATTTTTTTGGCTTTTGTATTGCTCAATCTGTCCTGCATGTCGTACTTTTTCAGAATGTGACAAAATTGTATTTTAATATTTTTAATAATATAAGAAAGTCCCTCAAGAGGCTATTACAAAACGTACTCGGTGAAAATAAGGGACTAACTCAGCACCGAGTTTTATGGAGATTCATGATTTTTTGTAAGCGTCGTGACGTTTTAAGAAAAAATACAAGTCTGCAGTGAAACCTGTCTGTTCTAAAGGATACTACGAACACGTTTTTTGCACTTATTTGACATTACAAACTACATTAAAGAACCGGCTGTTTGCGAGCAAGTAAATTGCGTAGTGTTCCTCTTTTTTTCGTTTACATTATACATAATTAATTGTTGAAAATATCGTACGGATTGAGCTAAGGTTATTATTACGGAGAGTTTTCAAAGCAGTTAAAGAAGTCGTTTCCTCAAGTCGGTTTTTCGCGTAGAAAAGTGACAAAAAGTATAATTAAGTGTAGCGCGAATGTAAGCGTGGCTCTAGAGTTAGCCCTTCATGTTAGCCGAATACCTCTGGGGATAGTCCCCGGGAAACTTTAAGAGTCCATAGTTTGAAAAATATTACAAATATTGCTCTAAAACCTTGATATGTTGCAGGTAATACTTTTTTCTTTCTGTATTGTTAACTCTAACAAAAAAATACATAGCAATAAAAAATGATGCAGTTTTTTCGTTCTCATAAAAAATTTTCCGCTTATGATTCCCGACTGGCTTATTTGACTTTACATGAACCAGGCACACTTATTGTTGTGATTACATTTTTTACGTTGAAATGCAACTTTCAGTTTTAATATCGGATTCATCCAAAAAAACGTTATTATTTTGAGTTTAATTTTATAGAATCTTGTATTAAACTATACGGCTATTATTCTTTTCTTTATCACTTAAATGTAACTACAATATTTTACTGGAAGAAAATACTGATGATAATGGTGATTCAAGTGACAAAAATCGAAGGAAAAAATTTAACATTTTTACAATATTATTTATGTGGCTTAAGAAATGTGCGTAAATTGAACTTGTTCCCCAAAAGTTTACAGTCTAGATACGTCAAACACTTTTCAGGGTGTTCTTATATTAAATTAAAGTAAGTCGGAATCGAAGCGCAACAAATTATTGATCATTTTGTAGAGGATGATAATTAGTATTTCTTTAATAACAACAAAAAGCAGTAAGAATTTTAAATTCGATCTTATATTACTGGCGCTTCAATTTTGCCCTCAATTTAAATTATAATAGATGGATTCATATCCTGAGATTTTTCGTGGTAACAAAAAGTTTACAAATTTCATAATTTTCAGTTTAAAAAAATCGTTAATATTAATCTTTCTTCGTCATTTCCAAAATGTGAATAATTATAAATAAGCATTTTAAACTATCTTGAAAGCTTCTAGAGCCTCCAGAAACTTTCTGGCCTTCCAAATTTACATTAAGAATATCGAGAAGGCTTGAGCAATAAAGCTTTTACATTCTCAACAAATTGTTGGAAGAGTTTTCGAAGCTTTTAAAGATTATTGTAATTATTTAAGTTGCATAAAAATGATACTTTATCACATTGTATGGATTAAGAAAATAATTAATATTAGCGATTTTTGCAATACTGCGAACATCATGGACTTCTTGAACATATTTTTGTCTCGCAGAATATCAGGATCCAAAATGAAACTTTTCGGTGCTAGGCTTTTTTTATTTCCAATTTTGTCGTTGTTTGACCCAGGATTCAAACCCAAAGTGGCAACTGTAAAAATATTTATGGACAAAACATAATTCAAGAATCGAAAAATTTGAGTCGCGTTATTTTGTTATTTTATACTCGTATGTAATATGAGGAACGATTTTTTTATGAAAGAAAATAAATTCTCTTTATACTTTAAATAAATAAGTTGTCGGTTGAATCAGAAGATCAATCACAAGAATCAGTCACAAATACAAGTATATAAAAACTGGAGAATTCCTTTTTTTGTATAAGGAGAGCTTTTAAATCTTATTTTAACTGATAGATATTTGTTTAAAAGCATATGAAAAATATTTTTCCGAAATGAAATAAGAAGAAAATTGATGGTAGTTTAGTATTTTAATATACCTGAGTTTCAGTCAGCATTAGGGAGGTGGCAACTTCGAACCTCTTCGGCCTACTGAGATATTTATTTTGTCGAAATTGTTTTTCCAGTTCCAACAATTGTTGTGAAGTAAAAGCTGTTCTGGGTCTCCTAGTTTTTCCCAAAAGGGCATGTTGAGCTGCACATCCTATAACAAAACGGTTTCAAAATTAAAGGACTTTTACTCAATAATATTCATTACAAATAAAAGAATGTGCAAATGATAAATAAACATACGTAGTTTTAGAGATAAACTTTGCACCCCAATTGAAGCCCCTTTCAGTAAAAGATTTCGTTAACATTATTTCGCAGTTCACGTATCTAAAGATCAGAGCGCTGAGCGTTCATTATGTCCATTTGGGATGATCCAATAAAAATCATTGAATGCTAATGTAATTATCGCGAGCATAAATCCCTTCGGGTTACGGGGGGATGATTTGGGGTTAGGAGCACAGGCAAGGGAGCGTGCCGCCCCTGCAATTAGTCCTTCCAATGACTCTTGGTCAGGGGTTCCAGTCGACTTCCTCCTCGGCCCCAATACACTCAATACTATTCAGTTAGGTGAAATCCACGAGTCGTTTTACGAGGCTAATATTTGTGTCTTCGTTGAATCAATGCCATCAAATCAAACTCTCTCGATTAAATTAATTACGATTAAATTTACTTTATAAGACACCTTTTTATTTAATTTTCCTATTGAACTGCATCTGATCTTTCATTTTTAAATCTTCTTTACCCTGGGTCCTCCTGAAATTCAATTTCAATTCCATAAATAACAAGATAACTGTCATTAATAATGACATATAATCTAGTGTGTACTCTCTTTACCAGCAATAGAAGTTTAAAAAATATAATTTTACAAGTAACGAAATCACTCAAAATTTTAATGACAAACTGAAATTTCGATTATTTAATGCAATAGGGAATATGGAAGAAATTATAAAGAATCAGCTCCACTTTAACGATTTTCACATTTTTTAATAAAATAAAGAAGCAGGCCATTCTGCTTTAATTTAACAAAATATTATGGAATTTGGGACAATAATGTAAGAGAGTAAGAAAGTTGTAGACATTCATGTTTGTTATGACTAAGGTTTTATTTTTTAAGGTCAGTTTTGTGGCAAGTTTGGTTATTTTATTATTAATTACATTTGCTTGCATACTTATGACATCAAATTGAAGAACATAATACCTAAATTGAAAACAAAATGTCTTGTGCACTTCACTTACTACATTGAATTAATTTATCTTAACACTTATCTGTTTATGAACCTTTTAGCATGGTAACGTAAAACAACAATTAAAACCAATTCCAGGATTTTAGAGTGCAATTCTGAGTTCTACAAAATGTTTAAAACTTAAGGGTGTTGGAAACCAGGACCAAACCTTAAGGCGCTTCCTAGGATTGGATTTTTAGTCCATTTGATGACATATATTAAGCACATTATCTAAAGGCCTAAATACAATCTCTTACAAAGGTTTTTTTTCGAAAACTGTTCTTGCTATTGTTTTTTTTTTAATTAATTGAAAACATGATGAATTTTAAGCACCTGGGAGGGCGCAAACCGTCACGGTGAGTGTACCACCAGTCAAACGATTGTGCCGATATTTGTTTCACAATGGGTAGACTCACGCTGGCGGTTTGCTCGCTGCAAGGCGCATAAAATGCATCATATATTCAACTAATTAAAGAAAAACAGCAACAAAACAATTGTCCGAAAATTGCTTCTGTGAGGGATTGTATCTAACCTTTTAAATTGTGTGGTTCAAATATGACATAAAATGGACCAAAAATCAAGCCCTAGAAAGCGCCTTCAGGGTTTTAAAAAGTTTGCTATGTTTATGTCAGAAAAAAAAGAAACTTTTACATAAAAAGTATTGAAATTAGCCACTTTTTACTCCGAATTTAGACTTTATTGAGAACAGGCATAATCGTGAATAATCTGCAAAAGATTTAACTCTAGTATTTATAGAGTAAAATAAGGGAATTCAATTTTGAGATTGGGTCCTGGTTCTAATGCCCTCAAATTGGCTCTCCTCAAAATTTTCCAGAAAGCATTGATTCCATATATAGGACAAACTAAACCTTTTTCGTTATAAGAATTAACGGTAACCTGATTGCGATAGGCGATTGCCTATGCTTGATGCTATATTGCATCGAACAGTTGATTTGTATTCACAGAAGTTATTTTGGAAAATTCCAAGGAAACGGAATAATGAATTTCTAATTTTTATTTTACAATGATTGTTTAGAAATTACTTGATTATACTATTTATATTGAAATAAGGGTACGCGGTTGGCCTACGCGTGTCGTTTCAAATAAAATTTATGAATTAGAACTAATATTTTCTATTTCAAACATAAAAAATAAAAAGTCGAAGCATTACGGGCATATGATTACATTTTGTGACTTCATAATTAGAAAGACGAATATATTTTTAATATATTTTCAGGCAGGTGCTGCGTGTACTGAAATTTCGACACAAATATCTGTATTTCAACTGAGAACAGGGCCTTATAGTACCCTAGCTAAAATGGAATTCATAAAATTGCATTATTTAAATAATATAAAAACTAAAGTGGGTCAGACAGACGTGCCTTTACATATTTTAAACAATTTCCCAAAATTTCTGCACAATATATTTATTTTTATAATTATTAAGCCTTTAAATATAATAGCATGCAATTTGTCACGTTACAGACTGTCATATATTCTCTTACATTCTGAAATTGGCGGAGTTGCTAGATTATTAAAAATCACTGTGAAATTAGCAAATTACGTTGCGCGAATGAAGCAAATCGCTCGATTTTCTTCTTAGCGCAGATATTATAATCTGATATTTAAGAAATTACTATTTTTCAATTTCTCTGAATTATAACTGTATTCACTTTTATTTATGTAACTTCCAT
>JAWWLR010000034.1:35374939-35387439 GCA_035041075.1 Acraspis erinacei
CACACACGTATCATCTACACCGATTTGAACATAGTAAATAGTCGGAGGAGTGGGATCCCCTCACGTGTTCTCAGTATTAGGGCGGTCTTGCACAAAATGTTCGCTTTACCGCGACTCGAGTGTATTTTATAATGCCTGTAGTTTTCTTTGTTTGGGAATTTTTTTCTCAGGATTATTTACTTGTCCCAAAAGCTAATTGTTTTCATTTATTGCTATTTGAGTACAAGTGTTCTTCCAAAACACAGAATTCGTTCTTCTTTGTTTAGAATCTTAGGCCTGAAGGTTCTTTACATCGAACATTTTTATTTTGAAATAAATTCGAAAAAATTGTTTAGGTAATCATAAGATTTAAGTACCCTCTTTGTGGGGCTCTTAATTCAGACTGGCAAATAATTCCGTTGTTAATTTGGTTCACTGGTTTACATTCCCACTTGGAAGCAAGCTTTCAGTTTGAAAAAATACCTTTGCAATTCCAACCTCCATTAAAGGGGAATCCGTAACTCGATTTCCATTTCCATTTTCTTGGGTTGGATTTGGAAAATGTCGCTTTCGGTAGAATTTATTCCATTAGCTTCGACCGTAGAATCACAACAGATTAGCTTTTCTTTTAAAACATTTATAGGAGGTTTAACTCACTCGTATAATTTTATCAGAAATTAATGCAAATTCCGAATTTTAAAATAGACATTTAGAGTAAAACTATTATGTTTACAACTTTACACACTTCAATACGATTGGATCGTCTGTTCCGCTTATATAGGTGACTGAATAAAATACTTTCTCTCTTTTAGCTTTTCTACAGCGAAATCAGTGTAAACTGACCCTATTGTTATAAATATTAAATAAGGATAAGTCGTGAATTTAACTTATAGTCAAGACTTCATGTAAAGTTTTCCCCTGTGCCCCTATGAAAAACTCCCGCAGGATTTTGAGCGCTATAAAAAATCAAAAATTGTGCGCGGCTGATTGCATTTTTTCAATTGTCGTTATTTTTTTGGAATTTTTCGAAATATATTGCATATTGAGAAAAGCACGCCGTAGATCTTAAGAAAATACACATTTTTGTGTTTAAATCAGTTTTCTGTAGGTTTTACGAATTTCGGGAAAAATAAGAAAAACTACATTTAATCACTTACTTTCTTTGTATCCAGTTAACTAACCAGTCAAGACGACATTCTATGAAGTGAAAAAAGTATGAATATTATTGAGTTTAGTTTTTCTTATTCTTCTCAAAATCTGTCATATTTACAAAAAATATTTTAGACCAAATAAACATATAGGGTAAACGGGTGTATTGCCGACATTGAAATACATTTTTTGTAAATGATGCATTACATTTGACGCGAGTATTTAGGCAAATGACTTGATGTTTCCTTTAAGCGGTTTACATAAGTCGTCATTGTTACATATCATGTTATTTCTTAATCAATACAATCATGCCTGAGACATGAATTGAAGAAAATTAAAAAAGATTTAAATCATTTGAGCTGATTATCCCTTAGTATTTTTTCGTATGGGCATTTTATAGGAAGCTTCATGTAGTCTTGACTGAAAGTTAAGTCTACAACAATAATTGTTTTGTGGGAAATATTATAGTGAACAAACGGATAGTGATTTTCTATGTGTTTAAGTGATTTGTTTCTCAAACAGATAATATTATTGTTGATAACTCTGTTTTTTTCATTTTATTTGTTAACATATTTGAATAATGAAAATTACTTTTTAAAAACGACTCTAATGTGCCCTTAGAAAACTGTCATTTATGAAATAAAAAGTTTTGCAGAGCCATAGAAATTCTATACAAATACCAGCAATTTTCCTTTAACTTTTTTTGAGGTTGAAAAAATGTTTCTCCTATAGTTTGGGATTCTTCCGACTTAAATGTGGCTATAATCGCTCTGAATTTGAACTCAAATCAAAACTTCTATAAATAATAATAACAAATGAAATACAATCCATCAAACTTGATGACCCACAGATAGGAAAAACACCCTGCAAATAGCGAAACCGGAGTCGCGTGCGGGTGAGCCGCAGGCGAATATTCTTCAAATAAAAAGCCAGCTACACCGGTTATTTACAAACTGGCGCGTCGTTGGCCATTTTTAACAATTCCCCGTCGTGTTTTGCGGATTATCGTGCACACAGAGCTCATTGTGATCGACTGTATTTTTCGGCTGGGAACCGGTGTGTGTTTGATTTTTTTTGTTTGTTATTTCCGACGGTGGATAGCTCAGCAACTACCAATCAGGATCATCTGACAGGAAATACCCCGCACACCTCCGGTCATTCGTCGTTTTCGATACCCAACCAACCCCGCATTCCTCTACCCCTCATCGCGTTGAGTCCATTCGTTCACTGACCAATTTGTTCGATAAAAGCCCTCGACTGATTGGCTTGACAACGCGGCCACTGCTTTTTTTTGCGTGAAATTCACGGTGACGTTCCACCCCCTCAACTCTCTCATCCACCCCTGTCAACTCCCGAAAACTCATGGTACCATGGATCTATTTTACCTCATCTATCTTTCCTATTACTGATGGTAAATGCATTTCATGTTCAATGAAAAAACATTGAGAAGTTATATATTAGTTCGTTGGAAATATATTGAAATTGTTGGTGAAACTTCGTTCATTTTTTTCTATTTAGATGAATTAATTTGAAAATAATATTGATCAGTCACATACAATTACTAATTTTATTTATTCAAATTAATAACATTAGAAATACTTAATTATAGAGTTAAAAGTTTGGAATTTTACTCTTATTTATAAAATTGTTTTTAAAGTTGAGGGTTTACAAAATTTGAATGACCTTTTCCCGTCAGTACTTATTAAGCTGTGTTTAGTGTAGTCATCCCGAAAAGACAAGATACTTCGAAACATTTAACTTTCTCAATGCATAATTACGTTTGCTTATATAATTATAAGACATGAATTTTCATTAAATACAAAATGTTAAACTAATCATATTCTCAGTGAAAGTAAAAGTTCGAATTAAAAATACTTGAAATATTTCAATATTTATATATTTTTTTATTTTCCTTTAAATAACCATTTCTACGTATTATTTGACTCAAAAGCAGTTTTTTTCTTATTGCTGCAAAAATGCATATCATTTGTTAGCGACCCTAAGATATTTTCATTCAATCTGAAACCACCCTCATAAGTTGATTTATTACGATTCCTTTATTTTCTCATCCATTTATAAATCATCCTTCGCAGTACTCTAATTTTAGAAAAAATAAAAAGGTCTTCTCTTAATTTTTTTACTTTATAATATGAAACTATTCTCTCTAAAGTAACTAATATACGAGTATAATTTTAAAAGGCCTTTTTTGAATTTGCATTTGGAAAAAGTATATACCCTTTTCAAGCTTGTATGTCTATGGCGCCGCGCTAGCGTCATGCCTAGATGTTACATCCATGCTTCAATATTTTATGAACGTGCTAGAGTTTAATGCTTTTTCTTTAAAAAGTTGAAAATAAATATATGCATAAACTGGTCTTTTATGCGTAAATGTAAAAATAACAGTGTTAAGAACCCTACAAAACAATATTGTTATGTACATACAATGATGAGGAACAGAAAAAATGTTCTAAAACTGTTCAGCGTGACATGTGCCCACAAGTGCCTCACAAATTTAACAAGACGAACATATTGTTTCTAAGATCTTTTCAACTGTTTAAACGTTGGCAAATATATTTTTAATAGAAAAGTATAAAATGTCCTTTATTTCGTGGCAAAAGTATTGTGTATTGTACATTATTACTTGATAAACATTTCCTAAAGAGATCAACAATTTTGACGTTATGCTGTGGTGAAAATTATAATCTAACGCTTATTGATATATACTGGAAAATTATCCATTTTTTTAAATATTTTTATTATCGCAAATATACGCAAGCATTAACGCCTTTTCTACAATAATCCTTTATCGCCTGGCAGAATAATACATGAAGGGCGTTGGGACCAGGAGCCTACCTCAAAGTTGAATTGCATAATTGTAATCGATAAATACTAGAATTACTTTTTTTTAGATCATCAGGGTCTTTCCCTGTTTGAGTCATATCTGTATTCGGAGTGAAAAATTAGCTTATTTCAATAGGTATAAAATATATAAAAGCTCGAACTTCGAAAATCAATTTTCATTTTAATGCAAATATATTAAATTTCGATTTTTTCTTAAATTTTAAAGATATTTCTGTTAAAAAAAGTAATTGCGAAACAGGAAATCGATATTTTTTATTAAAATTTTGTCGCTTTTCAAACTAATATTACAAATTATTGAATAAACAGAATTATTAGTTTTAACTCAAAAAGAATTTTGAAGACGAACCTACTGCGCTTCAAAAACTTCGTAACTTTGTTTCAATATAATTGGAATTAATATTCACTTTTCTAAACAGTATTTTTTAATGTTAGCAATTTTCAAAAAGGTTTTATCCGTTCATGAGAAAGAAGTATATGGGTTTTATATGTGCCTCAATTTTAGATCGATGAACCTGAAATCGAATTGTAGATATATTTATCGTTCGTCACGGTTGTATAAATAATCGTTGGAACCCAAAGTTCGTTGGAAGTGGTTGGAAGGGGACTTATCAAATATCGACGACTAGAAATCCAAGTAACCAACCAATATGGCCAAGCAGTAGGTGCATTAGGCATGTCAACAGTATCCTATCTATTCACCAGTCAGGCAATCTGTCTTTCGAAGCAACCTCACTTTGGGACTAATAGTTAGTAATAGCTGTCAAGAGCTAACATAACACCTATCAATCTACGCAAGATTACTGCTTAACTAGATAAAAGCACTTGCATGACAGCTTTACTACTAACTATTACCATAAGCGTATTCCTACGCTTCATGAAAATTAGTCTGAAAATATTACTGAAAATATTTGATATACACTTACAAAAATTCGATGAACCTAGCTGCCCTTTTTAGTTTCCCTGAGCTCACAAAAAAATATTTGTTCTATGCTCATAGAATTTCGGGGAACCTAGACACGACCATAATAAAATCTTAATGATAACATCAATGATTTTATTTGAAAACAAAACTATATCTTCAAAATTAAACAAAAAAATTGAAAAAGTAGAAATGAAGGAATTTGAAGTATAAAGTATTCATAACTGTAAACATAAGAACTATATACGTTAAAATTTGAACAATGGAGTTGTTGCCTGTTCTTGAATATATTTCTTTGCTTATACAATTAAAAGGTCACTAAAAACTGAATATAATTACTTGAAACGGTTTTCAAAGAATGAATTAAAAAAAAATTATCCTGTTTAAAATGTATACTTTTTGAATTTTTTCGGCTAAAATAAGGATTTGCTGATTGGGTTAATAATTGGAAGTATACATCATCTGAGTGGCTCGGTTATTGAGGAAATAAAATTAATATGGCGGCTGGTGATTGCAGCGTAAACAGTAAATATAACATATATATTTTCATGGTGTAATATATAAAAAAAATAAAAAGTTGTACTTATTGGATACTTGTTTACATTCTCATCATTTATGATTGAGGAAGTAATAGAATTGTCCGAAATTTTTTAACATAAGCATCGCATATTGTGCAATTTATAATTCGATTTTTTAAATAAACCAATGACAAATTATAAAAATAACCATATCTTTTGATTGAACAGGGTTTCATCACTCAAATCGATTTCAGATAAAGTTCGTTAATATTATGATCCTTGTATTTTATCCACTTTTAACATAACCAATAATAAAAATCTAAGAATTAAGAACAAAAACGAATTTAAAAGAAAATTATTATTTTGAAAACCTTTAAAAATATATCAACTTTGGGTAAGAAAATTACAGATAAGGAAAAATTTGAAATTTTTTCAGTATCTTACATTTTAAGAAATTTTTTCTTAAGGTTTAGGCTTTGCAAATTACAAAATAAAAATTACATTATATTTGGTATTACATTATTAGGATCTAGAAAAATTTGTAATTCGAACTTACTGCACTGCTCAATTTTTTAATTTTTCTTTAGAATATAAAAATTTAAAAATAAGCTTTCCAATCGAAAGATTTGTAATTTATAATTCTCTAAGTTTAATAATTGATATTCAAAGGTTTAAAACTTGTAAATTCACACATAATCTTGAAATTCAATAAGGAAAAATTTTAACTATTTCAAGTTGTATAATTTAAAATTTTTTAAATTTAAGTTCAAAATACGTGAAATTGAGAAATTCCAAATGGATCTTCTTAAAATTATATTTTATTCAAAATTTTAGCCCTAAAACTCTGAAATCACTTTAAATTTGATACGTTTAAAATTTAATTGCTGCAGTACAATATGGCGAGTAGGTACATTATATGCCGATAAAATATAATTTTGAAAGCGAAACAATATTGTAAAATTCGAAAAACCATTTGACACGGATAAGGATGAAATATACTTCAAGAACAATTTTACATTTCCAATCGAGCCATATCTATAACAGTTTTTCCGTTGTGAAAAATCGCTTGAGCTTATCCTACATTGTCTCACTATTTCCGGTGATATGTAAACTTCATGCTTTGAAGGAAATTTTTCCAGGTGAATGAACGATTACATGGTGACAATCATGGATTTTTATAGGATATTTTTTTGAATGATTTTTTTTTATTATTAACGACTTGTGAAGAACGGTTTGTCCAGTTTCCTCTGAGAAATCATTTATGAGGGCAATTACACTTATATTAAAGCAATTTACTGCCCCTAAGATAATAATCAGCCTGATCGCCTCTTATCACGCACTTAGTTTCTTTTCAAATTGCTCTTTGCTGTGTCAATTTATTAATTTATCAAGTGGGCTCGCCGATTTTGAATCATTGAGATTAACGTTGCGATATGATCTGAATTTTGATAGTAAGAACATTAATTAGAAAATTTCCGGAATGAGATATGTTTTAGTAAAACGATTATGTATTCACCCTGAACAAATCTAGGTATGCTTGTTATTAATAATATTTAAAAAATCATTCATTCTTTACAATATTGGTAATCTTACAGTATAAGAATTTGCATTTTAACCTAAAATTATAAATAACTCTAAAATTTCTGGGGTTGATTCACAATAATAAACTCTCAAATTAGTATCAACATTCTATTTTTAGAAATAAGAATCCTCTACCTGGAGCTCATGGTGTATACTATCTTATAAATTAAGTCTAAAGGTCAGGGAGATGATAAAAAAGAGAAAAAAGTGACTGTGCACTATCAGGAAAGTGTTTGTTTTAGACAAAAATATGAGGGTATTATAAAAATCAATAATAAATTTGGTATCTTGAGAGGTGAGTTGAAAATTGAAATTGTATTCTTTGTATGAAGTGAATAAGATTAAAATTTGCTGAAGAAGAAAAATGATAAGCGATGGATTTTCTGATTTACTTTCAGTAAATATTTTGATCTAGGAGTAGAATGAAATTATATTTTGCGACCAATTTAATTAAAAAATGAAGATACTGATCAATGAATCACTGTTGTATATCGCAGATTTAGATGATAAGGCAATTGATAAGTAAATATTAATTATAGAGATGTTTTTGAAGTTGAAATTGTGGGGGAACCAGGAAAATGTTTTCCTAGTCCAGGAAATTATGATTTTCTGCGATTTTTTTGAGCGAAAAAAAGAATAGAAAATTTTTTTCTCGGGAAACCCCAACTATTATTGTGTTCGGAGGTACCAGAGGGTGCAGTGAATAACTTTCTTTGGAAATGAACGATACATGGAATTTCAATTAATATTTCCATTATATAATGTTGAATAAAGTTTATTATTATAATTGAAAGATTATAATTTATAATAATAAAAATGATCCACTTTCGTATCGAAACTGCATTTTTTCAAGTTTGAAATTCTACTGTAGCTCAAAGCAAGTTAGCTTTTCGTATAATTAACTAATCGATCAAGGACAGAGTGGATAATTCTTCTTAGTGTAAATCTGAGCTCAGAATTTTATTAATTATTAAATGAAGAAACGAGTAAACAAGTTTCTCTGTGCATATAAAGAATTATCAAATGTATACCATCCCTGGGGTACCGTGGATATTTTCTTCATCATGCAGTTCGGAGTGGATAACTTTTTAAATTATTATCGATATCAGTTTCAATTGTTATCCAGATTGCAAACTTATGTTAATATGTAATCTCTTATCTTTAAAACAATCCATTTAGAGTCTAATCTAGTTTCAATGTAGATGGGAAACACTGGTTTAAATTCATACTCATGGAGTTAAGACTGTATAACATTCTTTACTAACTAACAACTGGTAGAATTGAAATAAACCGGACTATACATTTTTGTAATCTTTATCATAAAACAAATTTTAGTTGCAAAAAATAAGCGTACTTATATATGAAAAAAAATTATCCACTTCTGACCATTCATGGTACCACATTCACCCCAGTCTACAAAATAAAAAAGACGAATCAATCTTCCTGGAAATACAACAAACAACAAAACCTACCGCTGTCAAAGAATCACACCATTATAATCTAACAGAATAATAAATAAAATCAAACACTCACCAGCGAGATCAGCAGGCAGCCTCGGATACAGCATACCGGTTCTCGCTAACCACTCAAGCTGAAGAGGATGAAGGTGATGCTGAGGATGAGGGCCGGCGGCCTGAGGATGGCCCACGGGCTGTCCCTCTTTGTGGATCGAGTGGAACGCGCTGCCACCGGCCGGATGATAATACAATCCCCCAGGATGGATAAGAGGACCTCCAGGATGTAGCAACAATCCCTGATTTTGTCTTACCACTCCCGCACCCACACCATAAGGAGTCCCAGCTAAATTCTGATGACTCAAAATCCCATTCCCCGTAGGGTCTTCCGAACCCGGCGAAATAGGTGGACTAGAAGCTGGACTCCGACTAGTATTGCTTCCCGGACTGGCACTTCCTGTTCTGGAAGGATCAACCTCAGCATCCACATCCACAGAGGCCTCATCATCATCCACTCGATTGTTCCTGTACCTTCCATTATTATCCCCAGCATCCGGAATGGACCGAAACTGGTTTCTAGAAGTCGAATCATTTCTCATAATCGTTAATTGACGACGATCAGCATCCCGTCTTCTGTTCCTCATATCATCTTCCGATCTGACGATATGCTGTTGAAATGGATGCAAAGGATTACCAAAAATTCTTCTCTCAGTCTCTGGATTCTGGAAATTAGTTTCTTTTTCGTCATCAAGTATCCCAACGCCTGCTCTGTGATTTCTGGACTTCTGATGATCGTTTTTAGAAGTAACTCTTCCAAGAAGAGCATCAATGCAGAATGATGTTTTCCCACTGTTGTGTTGTTGGTTTCGAGGAGAGCTTCCTGGCGAGGGATCACGAAATCTAGCCGCAGAAATATCCTCCATGAATTTCATTGTTTCCTCTGGGAAGATATTTCGATTTTCAGCAAACATTTTGGTTATAGGTAATCCTGTTTCTTGATTTTCTGGATACCTAACGATTCTTGGTTTGTCTTCTAGACCTGGGGATCTTGCAAAGTGGATTTCCTCAGGGGATTTTGGTCCCTCGGACTTGGGGGACGATCCGGGATCTTGGAGCCTGTGCTGGATACTGTAGAGGTGTCTTGTGTGCTGCAATTCCTCTGAGACCATCTGAGCGTTGTAGTGCATGGCAGCCATTGGGACGAGTTTAGCGCATCCTTTGATTTGAAATATCACTCACGGGTTTATTTTCACTTATAATTAAAATAACAGCGTTTCAATAAATAATCAATAATTAAGGGAAAATCATTGAGGAAAGTGTTCGAAATTATGGATTGATAAAAGGAGGATGAGGATCACCTTGCACAATCACGGTCTGAACTATCAAAGAACTGTGTAACCATTGAATCTAAGTTTCTAACGATGAATTACGAGTGAATTGCCATCAATCGGAAATAACAAGTTAATAGTTCGACGTCGCGACACAAAATGAAATCATCGGCATCGCGTGTTTGTCCGAGCGTTCCAAAAATCCTTCAACATCGTCGCTCGCGATTTAATCGTAGCTTGCGCTCCGCCTACGACTCAAACACCCCCACGATGCACCCGATGATCAAACCACGCCCCCGTGAATTCTCTTGAGTGACCGAAATCCCGTGCTGTTGAGGAAGAGAGAATCAGGAGTGGAATGTGGATCTGAGTGAGATGAGAAGAAGAGTCTGAATCGAGGGTGAAATCTCCCCAGTAGTGGGATCCCTGCTTCCCTATCGACGCGCGCCGCCCCAGGAATCTGACCAATGGGGGTGAAGGGATAGCAGTTGCGAGCAGGATGAGCAAGGTATCAAATGCACTTAGTTCTATTCTCTTCTGTTGTGAGAATGTAGAGTTAGGTATCTTAAGAGTTGCAATAGCGAGATCAGAGCATCAGGAGAGAGAATACTGGATTAAGAGGGCGAGAGAGAAAGGGGAAAGAACACTATTTCGTGTCAGAGTCAGAGACTTCCGGATGTGAAACCGGATTACAATCGTTATTGTGCCATTAATTTAGATAAGGGGAAAGTTATGGATTAAAGTAAAATTTGGAAAGGTGTGGAATAATTTTGTTAAGTTTTTTTTTCAGTTTTTTGTTGAACACACACCTTATCTATGCGATAATAATATATAAGTAAAAAGATTTTTTTTTAATTAATTGTGAAACAGCTTATCTTAATTTATTTAAGGGGAGACAAGTGAAATCTATCACATATTTCTTCAGAATTGCAACTTATTATAGTTTTAAATTTGATTTATATTATAAATAACTATAACGATAAAATTATCAATTTTTGTGCGCGTTTATATTATATAATTCTTATATTCTCATCCTAATGAGAAGGTATTATTTTATTTAAAACTTAACTTTTTCGGTTTTCATCAAATATCAGCGTTTTCAGATCCCCTGAGTTAGAAAAGAAATTTTTATAAACGCGACTGTCTGATTGCACACTACTTTTGAAAATACGTATATTTCTTGTTTAAATCCTGATAACGCTTCAAAACAATCAAAAATTCTATTTTGGAAAAATCTCTGACAGAAAATAAAAAGTTTAAAATAAAAACTATTCACTTCAAAATAAGCTAAAAATTTACTTAATACCATTTTTTTATTTTATATTAAAAAGATCTTTAAATTTTTCCGACTAAACAATGCGAAATTTAGAAAATAATTGTAAACCAGTTTATGCTTTTAAGAAGACCGATAAAATCGTCTTAAATCTTTTTCTGATATGACCTTCAATTTTTCTATTAGAACATCGAAATTCTTATTGAAAAATGAAAAATTAAAATTTTTCACAAACGACACGAGATGAGAAACAGAAGCGTAGAAAAAGATAGATACTTATAAAATAATTTAACGAAAGACAACTCCTGTTTTATAAAAAATTATTAATGAATTAAACACACTAACACTCTATTATTTTCGTAAAATAAATTAAAAGTAATTTTAATGAAGATTAAGTCAAAGTCAGATAAAAAAATATTTACTCAGGTGTGTATAAATATACACAATAAATCATTTTGAAAGCATAATTTATTGGAGAATTATAGAAATACATATAAAATATCGAGCGCGAAGCGGGAGTATTATAATGGGAAAGTGTTTCACAAGGCCGTTAAAGCAAATAAAATTTCTTTTAAATCAAATATCTAAATAAAGGTGATGATGTGTTTCAAGGTTTTACAATTTAAAAAATCTACAATTTTAAACTGAAAACTTTCAATATTAATGGAATCTTAGAAATTTATTTATCCAATATAGCATAATTTAAAATCTACACTGTTCAAAATTCTAGAATATGAAATTTGAAATTTCAATTTGTAGTTTTGGTAATATTATAATTTTTTTACAACTAATCAACTCCAAAAGTGAATAAATTTAGTTTTTATATTCATACTTTCAAAATAACAGCTATGAAAATTAATCAAATTATATTTTTTTCCTACAAACTTAAACAATTTCTGAAAGAATTTAATCTTGAAGTCATTGAAGTCACATAAAGTCAGTGTACACACCTTTCATCGACTCATCAATTCCTAGAGATATCTTTTATATAAATATGTATATTTTGTATTAATGTAATGAAAAATGAAGAAATTAATTTTTTAAATTAAGGCTTAAAAAATTTGACCATCGATTCCAAAGTGTAATTATTAATTTTGTGTTATATATTATATATATATATATATATTATGTATTCAAAATTGAGCGTAGCAAATTCAATACCTTCCAAATAAAATTTTTTTTATGTGGACGGCTTCAAAGTGTGCAATTTCAGATTGTACTTGTAGCAATGTTAATTTCTATTTTTACAATTAATAAGTGTTAATAGTCACATAAAGTCAGTTTACATACCTTTCATCGACTCATCAATTCCTCGAGATATCTTTTATATAAATATGTATATTTTGGATTAATGTAATGAAAAATGAAGAAATTAATTTTTTAAATTAAGGCTTAAAAAATTTGACTATCGATTCCAAAATGTAATTATTAATTTTG
>JAWWLR010000034.1:35439234-35455244 GCA_035041075.1 Acraspis erinacei
CTCGCCCCCCCCCCCCTCGGGATATTTAAAAATGTGACCAGCATTATTTGTGTGTCCAATGACGGGCGTATTTCCCACAAACCAGGAAAGGTTAGCGGTGTTACCGAAATTTATTCTCTGACCACTCCCAGGTATGCCTTTCCGCACCACAGGAGACATTTAAAAGGATATTTTTTCTCAAGATAGAATTGTTATTGCAAAAAAATGTATCTTGCATAAAAGGTGTAGTTTCGAAAGATCTACAAATTTGACTTGGAGATTTTTTGTGAACTTGTAGTTTTTACTGAAAGGTATGGAAAAAATGAAATATTTAAAGTTTGATCAAGTATTGACCTTGAAAACGATATTTGCGCATATGTTTATTGCCACGCTGAAATTCAGCGTTTAAAAGTACATCGATAACACAGGAGCACAAAATGGTTTTGGAAGTCTCCAGGGATTTTAATAGGTATACTTGATGTTTTTGGGGTCTCTGAACACGAATCCATTCGCAGAATTGAGCCAGCACGTCAGGATTTACAGTAAAATTTAAAAAAATGATTAAAAAACTCGAATTTCTGCAAAAATGTCGTCCCCAAACCTACAAACCCCATATTAACAAGCCTCAAAGCCACAAAATAACAAGCCCCAAACCTACAAACCTCAAACCACAAACCAAAAAGCCCCAAACAAATAAGTACTATATCCACAAGGTCCATACCAACAAACCCACAAACCCCAAACCTACAAATTCCAAACGCACAAGCTTTAAACCCACAAAATTCAAATGCACAAGCTCCATATCCACAAACGTACAAAACCCAAACCCACAAGCTCCATATCCACAAAAGTACAAACCCCAAACCCGCAGTCCCTATCTCAAGCAAAACTTTATGAGGTAGTTTTGGATGGATATGCTGATATGCTGACATGCTGACCGCATTCAAAAATTTGGGATATTTAATGAACTCAAAAATTCATTACCTTGATACACATCTTGATTTTTTTCGGAAAATATTGGGGCTTTCAGTGAGAAGCAGTGTGAAAGGTTTCATCAGGATATTGAAACAATGGTACCAAGATACCAGGGTGTTTGGAATGAAAATATGATGCCTGATTACTCCTGGAGCCTACAACGTGATACTAAAGTACCACATAAACGAATACCTATTCGCAGATCGTTTGAAACAATATAGACACGTTATTTCGAAAAGAAAGGGTGAGAATTGACTGAGTTTTAAGGAACAAAAGTCATGAGAGAAAGGGGATTCACGCTAAATAAGCACCCCCTCGTGAGGGGCGAGGGCACTTTGAATAATAGCATAAGAACTTGAATAAAGTGGAAGATTTAGTGAGACTTTGAAACTTCATATACCTTGACGTTAACTGAGCTCAAGGTTCCAAATTTTACTCGCCAATAAACTCACAAACCCCAATCCAGAACCCAAATCCACAAACCTCAAACCCACCAACCCCAATTCCACAAACCCAAATTTAATTAATTAATTTGGGGTATGTAGGTTTGGGGACGAATTTTATGCAGAAATTCGAGGTTTGTAACCACTTTTAGAATTTTATTGTAAATCCTGACGTGATGGGTCAATTCTACGAATGGATTCATGTTTAGCGACCCCGAAAACATAAAGTATACCTATTAGAATCCCAGTAGACTCCCAAAAACCATTTTGTGGTCCTGTATAATCGATATCCAAAATGCATTCTGTTTTCAGCAGGGCGTTTTTAGGAAGAAACCAACTTTTTTGGAGGTAACCAACTGTTTAAATGAAACTCAATTTTGATTGAATAAAACTTGAAACTGTTGTGTATAATTTTTGTCCAAAAAAGTTTATTACGGGCGGAAAAAATGTTTTTCAAACATTTTGGAACATGAAATAACTGCGATCTTTCTAGTACTTTTGACCTTTAAAAAATTCCTGCATAAGCAGGACTTATATGGATGAGTTGCCAACAATGATTTTACTTTAGAAGTATTTCTTGCTACTTAGAATACTTTTGTTTCTTTTTTGAGGAACGTGTAATGCTTCGTGAATTTGTGAATAAAAAGTGGGAATAAATTGTAATAAAAAGAGAATCATAATTTACGGAAATGGGTTGAATCACTTTTTTGAGGAAAACGGTGCGAAGTTATTTTGAATGCAGAATGCAGATTCGCTCTCTTTGTACAGAGAAACAAAGGATTTTATATTCTGTACGTTTGACTCAACCAGTGGCATATGTTTTAAAGTTAAAGGATGTCGTGATTAGACTCTACTCTGACGTGGGTAGTTTTTCATATTTTTCTTGTGACACGCCCAGAAAGGGTATTCTGGAGTGTCTTTAAAGCATTTAATGCCATAAATCTCATTTTGATTTAAGAGGACGAATTCAAATGTACATTGTAGACACTTCTGTTATCAAGCGCATCAAGAACTATGAATAAGAGTTTCTCGTGCAGGATTAGCAATGCAAATTTGAAACAAACTCATGTTTACATTGTGCAAAGCAAGGAGCATTTTTTATTTAAAATAAAATTACTGCCCATTCTTACGAATTAGCGTATCTTAAAATTTTTCGATATTGACAAAATAATAATTTGCAGAGTTTTAAAATTGTAAGAAACAAATCTCGATTTGTTTAAATAAATAAACAGGTTTTATGTGGGGAATATCATAATAATAATTATATAGAGATTCTTAGCAGATAGTTCAGAACTAAGGAAGAAACTACTACGGTAATAGAAAATACTATATGGTTTGGATAGCACCATGCCTGAGGTTTTTCCTAACATTAAATTTAAGTATCAAAGGTGTCATATTTTCAAATCCCAACATGAAGAAACGAAATTAAATATTGACTACGGAAAATAACAGCTTCCTTTTTTGATCTTTCCTGAATCTGATCAACATATTGCATCTTTTACTAAGTATTGGAAATTATATTTATATCCTACAAAAATAAAAATGTTTACTATAATTCGTCGTACTTTTCAAGATTTCTTAATATACGAATAAAGAATAAAGAAATAGCCGGCAAGTCTAGAAAACCTGGGTCAGAGACCGCATTGCAAATTACATCTCGTCTGAGATCGTTTTAAAATTGCAAATTGTGAGCGGCGATGAAAATCAAAGGCGCCCATAACTTCTAATGTCACCAGCATTTAAATGTAGATGTAAATATAGTCATATGTAAATATTTGAGAATATACGTTACACACAAGGCTTGATCTTTTCGTATAAACTGGGAATCGCTCTTTTCACCGCTAAGCGACTGATCAGTAGTCAATAGACATGCTCTAAAGAGTAAAGTACAAATTTGTTTCCAGGATTTCCAAGATTCCAGGGAAGTCGTAAAATAGACTCAGGTGTATCGGTTGACATAAACGATTTTGTTGGACTGCTACGGATCCGGAATCGATAAAATCGATCACGCGCTTCCCTCTCGAAATTGGCACCTTTCGCTGATCCGATCGAAAAGCAATCGTTTAGGCTCGGGTTGTCGTCATTGTACCCAATTGTCTTCAGTTCTGACGCACTTCATGGAAATTTGCATTCGACGGATGTCCCTCCTCGAGGAAGCTTCAATGAGTTGGAAATTAAATCTCTTTTTGAAATCTTGCCGCTACAGGGGCTGATAGAAAATCTCTTTTTTGTAAACAATATTTCTTTCTCTTTTGTCTAGACGAGCTATGGAATTAGCTTAAAAACAATATCAATGCATAAATTATCGAAAATCAAACATATTTTTTTAAATAATAAGCTTCATTTTTGTGAGAAAAAACCTAATACTTTTTCCATTGTAAATGTTGAGGATGCAATAAACAAATGTACAGTCTTTGGATAATCTTTATTTTCATAACAATTCATTATTGTATAGTTTTTATCCCGCGTTTCTACAGTAAAAATTGTTTACCTTTATTGCAAAAACTGAAACTGTATATAATTTCGAGTTCCTAGTTGAATTAAAGACTCCTTCATTAGATTTCGAAATTCTCATTGGAATATCATCTTGATGTCTATTTTTTTCATTCTTCAAATGAAATAAAAGCTATTGAAAGTTCTAGCGATTCGCAGAAATACGCAGTTAATGTTCTCTCTTACAGCGAGCCGTTTTGACATAGTGGTTTGCTTTGAATCAGAAACAAGTTTATGATAATCTTATATATGATCGGGGGGAAGACCGTGAACTCGAAATAGAGAAAATATTTTAAGAAAAAAAGCTTCTGTCGATTCAGGATATTGGCGAAAAGTAGAAATATTTAAAGATATTATTCATGATTACAAAAAATAGAGTAAAATACTTATTTTTATTCAACTGACTTAACTATCTTTTATTAAAAAAACCATACCAGAGCAATTTTATTTTTGTGCTATAAATATTGCATTAATCATAAGGCATTTTTTCCCTTTCGAATTGAACTCCTTTTTATGATATATTGATTTTCACATTTATATTGGTACCTAGGTAATCACCGAAGAAAAAAATGTATACGCCTTTAGTGCTGATTCATCAAAAGGTGATTTCAATTCAGAGTTCAATTCAGATTTTAATTTAGCCTGCACGGCTCGATTTCAAATTCTTGTCTGCGGGCTCATATTCTATATTTAAACTATTTGAATAATTAAAATTTGAATTCCTTTTTCTGGGTCCCAAAATGGAGATCCTGTCTCAAAGTTTCTTTATTTGTCATAGAATTGTAACTCGCAATAGAAAACCATTGGCCAGGAGAAATTTGTGATATGTAAGTTTATTTAATTTTACAAAATATTTGATTAATTAGACAACTGAAATCAACCAAATCATGTTGTTCTATAAACAAGACCTTTTTTGAATGTGGTTTAATTACAAATATTGTTCTAATTTGCAGGAAGATCATTCTAAAGTAAAATTTTAAGTAAATTATAAAGGTCGGATCTACACGTACCGAAGAAATCCCGCTATTTGTACCGAAATTTCAGTACACGTACACATAAATAAATAAAGTTTCATTTGGAACAAAGAGACGGCGTTAAAATGTTCTGAAAAAAATGGAACCATAGTTGCTTCAAATTGAGCAGTAAAAATATTAATAGGAATTCAATTATTTTTCAGTTTTTACATTAATAAAGAGAGCGAACATAAGTGAAGTTCAAAAGGAGCTTGTAAGGAAATGACCTGAAACATAATTAAATACTTAGTTTCTTCTGTGTAGTGAAGAGCAATTATAAAAGATAAATATTTAATTCAGTTAGGACAATTAATATTTGTTTAGTGAATAATTAAAACAGTATTGAATAATAATTTTCAATAAGAACAACAATTGCCTTGCTGAACATATGTGTGAGTGTGAATCTGTGTTTGTGTGATTTAAAAATATTAGATTGGTGTGAGGATTGCTAAGTCAAGTAATAGTTTAATTTGCAAGTATTAAGCTTTAATGGAGAATATGCTAAGTTCTTCGTAACTTATTTGTCAAGGTGTTCTTTCGATATTAATATTACGTCAGTTATGCTTACTTGCAAGCGTGGTCAGAGGCGATCATAATTCTTGCGGACGATCAACAGTCTGTGTAATACTTGTGGCTGTGACTCTGGACTACATGATCTGAATTTCAAGTTATTCAGACGGATCGGTTTTCAGGTTCTTCTCATCTTTCTTATTCCTCCAGTCCTCTGCAGTTTACTCTTCCGATTGTGAGCAAGATATGAACAAAAAGTGGATTAATTTTGGCTTAATGAATTTATTCCTAAAATAAAATGCGTATTAATTCTTTTAGAGATAAAAAACTTTATTTTACTATCTAGAAAAATAATTATATTTAGCGTTGCATTATGCATATTTTCGGTTGTTTAAAAAAAAAATTCATATATAGTGTAAAATTAAATTTTCTTTATATCAGTTAATCTACTATAACAATAAAACAGAATTACGAGAGAAGCATAAAATTATTCCATTTGCAGAGAATAATGTGTAACTGGACAGAAACACTCTTGGATACCCTGGAACCTGAAATTAAGAACCCAGGATTTACGGCATTCCTAGGATTTCAGTCCTTGGCCTGTTTTTGATTCGGGGACCGAATATAATTCCAGGTTCTAGTGTACAATGGTTTTAGGGGAGATTGCGATATCCAAGGCAAAGAAGTTTTAAGCCATTAGGTCATTTTAATCGGAATAATTTCTGAATGTGTATTCCGATAGGATTTTAGTGAGAAACACGAATCTGAAACTTTTTAATCGATATTTTCAACAGTCTTCAAGATAACGATTTTTTATTTTCAAATTATTGAGTTCATTGTTATATTTACATATTTTTTTAAAATATGGAATCCGATATGATTTTTTGCGGTGAAACATGAATCTGAAACTTTTAAATCGATGTCTAAAATATTTTTTGAGATATCGATATTTTTATACTGAAATTATTTCCAAAATTAGTTCTCTCGTTTTTGATATCCCTTCTCTGTAGAGAGTGACTTCGATGACACCCAGCCGCCAGCCACAGCCTTCCTCCTTTCGAGGGGTCCCCCTATTTTTGATTCTTTCTCTTGTGGACAGGGCCTTTGGCGGTAAGCCCTATCCAGGGCTTGCCCGTTCTTATGTCCATTCTTTTGGGGGAGAATAACATCGTCGAACTCAACCTCCTAGATATCCACACTTTTCCCTTTTACAGAGTCCACCCTCTCGCGTTTTTACATCCTTTCTGAGGGTAGATTGTATCGGCGATAACCACCACCCATGCACACCATTCCCCATTTCCAGTGATACCTCAGTTTTCACACCCCTTTTCAGAAAGAGATACGCTTTGTTCACATCCATCCCCCATGTACACCCTTGTCCGCATCCAAGGGCCCCTCTAGTTTTATAGTTTTTTTATATTCCTCCTCAAGAGTAAAGTGATTGAAGGGACCATTTCCCCTTTCCCGCCCCCTCCCCCAACGTTTTGACATCCCTTATTGGGTAACAGTGACTTCGGCGTCTTCCACCCTCTAGAATCTAGATAAACACTTTTCCCTTTTACGGAGTTCACCCTCCCCTATTTTTACATCTTTTCTGGGGGTATATTGATTTCGGCGATAACAACCCCCCAATGCAAAGCATTTACCATTTTTAAGGATCCCACAGCTTTTATTCCCTTTTCTAAAGGAGATTGTTTTTGCTGACATTCATCGCCCATATACAAACTTGACATCCCCCCGTTTTTGACATCCCTTTTTGGAGTTAGAGTGACTTTTACGACATCCACCCCCATCTACACTATTTCCTCTTTGACCACCAACCCCTTTGATACATTTCTTCAAGTGGTAGAGAGTGAATCTCGATATATAATTAACTTTTCGAATTAAAACTGTTTTATTCATGTTTCTCGTAAAAGATCCTAAAGAAATCCACATTAAAACTTTACCACCACAGATACTATAATCCTACCGCTTATTATAATAACCTGAGTAGTTTATCAGTTGAGTAAGGATCGATTCGCGTCTTGATTATTCATATATACAGTTTAATATTTGTGTAGTATTTTATCACCTGTAAACCTTGGTCAATCGACAATATCAAAAACTCTGTTATCATGCCTTGCGCTATGAGTCATTACACAGTAGCACATGCCATGAAGACGGAAAGTGATGACAACAACTATCCTGTGTGTCGTCTGTCAATCGCAAGTCATTCGTATTCGATCCGTTGCTTACATTAAAACAACCTTGTTTACGCAGGGAAGGATTCAATCGATCACACGCTTCCTACCTGAAAAAACTTTTGTGTCGTTGCTTCCCACGATTCATTTAGATCTTCCATTCTTTGTTGAAGTTTCTTTTTACTTAGTTTTTACTACTTTTTTCTTTTTTAGCGTGCATAACATGCTTGGTCGTTGACATCGAAGACGAGTCTCGCAACTAAAAATTGTTGGGATTGTCTGCTGATTGAAAAAATATAGTAATTTTTCTTTCTATTAAACAAATTTTTAACCTGATACCCAATTATTATTCAGTTAATTTAATTATTAAATTTAAATATTTAATAAAAAAGCAGCTTTTTAGGGGAGATATTTTAATAAAACAAAATAAGTATAGATGTTAACAAACTATGTGATTATTTATTTTACGGTTATTTTAACGTACTTTTTGCAATTATTTTGTAATAATACAATTCTTTTCTTCATCAGAGACTCAGATGAAATTATACTTTGTAATAATAGCTGTCGAAAATTGACCTTTGTTATTATATTTTTATTTGTGCAAGCCTTTAGATTTAAAATTGTCCTACTTTCAACAAATTAATTTTAAAATTTTTCATTTCGACAGAATTTGCAATCAACTCTTCGAACTTTAAACAATAAAGTAAATAATGATTTTATTTTTGACGTATTTAATTTTTAAATTTCTTCGTTTCTAGGGTTTCTTATCCCTGGGCAGGAACTCACATAGTTTCGGTCGGGGTCCAACCTTCCGTTGAACTTTTTATTAGGAGGGGAAGTAAGGGTGAAGGGAAGAGGAAAATAAGTATGGTTGAAGAAGTAGGAAGGGAGAGGTAGAAAGGCGTTGGGAGTAGGGAAAAAGGGAAAATGGGAAGGGTAATTAGGGGAGAGCAGGTAGGGTAAGTAGTGAATTGGTGAGAAGGGAAAGTTGTCGAGGGGTAAGGGGTCAGGAGGGTAAGTTGAGAATGGATAAGCAAGGGAAGTCCGGATCATAAGAGAACTAGTGATGGTTATGAGGAATATGGGAGAATTGTGGTAGAATGAAAGTGTGGAAAGGGGAAGTGTGAGAGAGGAGGGATTTTGGGGTGGATCAGATAGGATCGGATCAAAAAGGATTAGATAGAGAGATTAGGTAGAAAGGAGAGGTGGGAGAGAAAAATCTGTGAGAGGGAAGGGAGGGGGAGATTTGGGATAAATTACTACAATCAATCAATTTTTTAAGTGAAATAGAAATATAAGATCTAAGCATTTTTAATAATGCATTAAATAAAAACGAAATCCTTTTTATAGGCGCATGTCGCCTATTTTGCCTAGTTTTGAACATTTAAAACTGAAATTGAATTTTTAATACTTCAATCCTGGGTTTTCTTAAAACCACTTTAAAAATCAAAATGTTCTTCAGACTAGTTGTTGCGTTCTATTCAGCTTGAATTTGTATCTTTTAAATTTTAATTGAAAATTATTTTTAAAATTTCTACTATTTCAATTAGTATATGTTCCGAACGGGTCAATTTTGAAATTTGTTGAATTACAAAGAAGCATACTACGTTAACTATTATTTCACAGTTTAAAAGTCAAAAAGGGCGAAAGTGAGAATGTTCTCTTCAATCGACGAAGGAATAAAATAAAAAAGAAACGTACTCAAATAAAAATTATATGAATTTCACTAAAAGCTGCTGACATGTTTTATTGATAATAAATTATACAAAGTTGATGAATTTCCATTTTATACACAGTTTCTTCTCCCTCAAATCGTGAAAAGTTATTATTTCCTGAAAATAATGACATCATTAAAGAATGGTTAGAGAAATATCTTTCAAAAACGATATATGGTGATTGTGTTAACAATTTTCATTTGCTTAAACAACTTTTTCCGCTGCGTAAAGCGTGAAAAGTTATTATTTTCTGGAATTAGTGAGACAACTAACAGATTTTTAGAACATTAATATTTTCTACAGGACATTTAAAAATGTTGTGAAGCATTTTTTTTCTCTGTAAATCGTGAAAAGTTATCCTTTTCTGGAATTAATGAAATAATTAACGGATGCTTAGAGCAAAATTTGTTTCAAAAATACCTTTAGGAATTTGTTAAGCAATATTTTACTCTGTAAATCGTGGAAAGTTATTCGTTTCTGCAAGTAATAACACAATCCACGTAATGTTGAGAATAATACTTTTTCTGAAGGCCGTTTAGAAATTGTTTAATCCATTTTTTCCCGGTAACTCGTGAAAAGTGATTATTTCCTGCCATTAATGATACAATCAACAAATATTAACGATAATACTTTTAAGATTAAGATATTTTGCAATTATTTAAACAACTAATAATCATTCACTTGCGCCTGTTCATAAGGAAGGTGCAGAAAAGTTTAGCTTTTTCGAATCTCTTACACCATATCGTTCAAATTTAAATATCCATAACAGATATATTACTATCAACATTCTTTAATAATAACTTCTTACGTTTTCAGCGAGAAGAACATTTTTACACCAATGAAAAATGTTGACATAATTACCAAATATGTTAAACAAAAACTAAAACAATTGACATGCATCACCTTTGTATAATTTACCCCAAAAGATAATTACTTCTCACGATGTACAGAGGGAGAAAAAGTCTTTCAATAAATAATACTTGTTTAAGCAATTAAAAATTATCTGAAAAATACTTGGAAATACGTCACTTATCGATTAAAAATTATTCATGTTGAAAAAATTCCAAAAAATACCGTCTTTAGCATGCATTTGATTAAAAAAGGGCTAATCTTCATTTTTTTGAAAATCTAGCTTTTTACATTTAAACTCCCATTTTAATGAGAAAAGCCCGGGGCACCGGTTACTGTTGAAAAGAAATCACGCTATTTATTTTTCCGGAAAACGAAAAAATTGGGGAGGGGGGGGGGGGTTGTATCACCAAAAATCGAAAGTTGAATTTTTAGATGTATAAATTTGGAACACCAAAATTTGAAAATTACTGTTTTTAATCATTCACACTAAGATCCTTCAAATTTAAAAATATGAAAAAAGTCATAATAATAGACATCCCCCCCTCACCCCTCCTCGCCCTAAATCATTCAATATGTTGGCTAACTGTTTAAAATTGTAGACAATTTTTTTTTGATTGTATGATTTCAAATGGCGCACTCCACATTTGATTCCCTTTGGCGGCATTTTTTGCATGCTTACCCGGCTATAATCTTTATGACTTTTTTTATACCACATTAGAAAACTCCAGACTATGTTTAATTATTTTCCATTAGAGTAACTTTGGGACTAGAATTCAATTGTGTAATTTATTCATACATTATCTTGAGTTTGTTTTTTTTTTTTAAATAAATTCGTTGCAAAAATAAAAATTCGAATAATTTTGTGTCTCGTATGTGTTCATGATGTATACTATATAATTAAAATTAAGAATGAAAGTTTGAATTTGAAAAAATCTTAAACATTCTCATCCGGAACTCACCGACTTTGCTTCCACCTTGTCTTCTGAGCCAGACATCGTATTGAGATTGCGATTGGATCTCAATGAATTCATCAAATTCACTTGTTCTGTTTGCTTATGGGAATCACGTAGTGATGTCCATGCGCTTGCGTTACGGGGCTCCTATAGGTACAAAAATTCATGCATGTCCATGTGTAATGAGAAGTGGTGGGGATTCCACAAGATCCCATCCCTGTTGAATCTCATCAGCGAGCGATGACATCCAACATGGGGTAGGGTTTCCTCGTATAAAAGCAATTGTGAAATCAGGAGCCTCAAAGTCTGCTGGGTATTATCCTGAGCTTAAGGCCTCCTTCCTTTGTAAAAAATTCTGATATTAATTTTAATTTCCAATATATAGTTAAAATCGTCTTAAAAAGAAATTTTCCTTGATTTCATACTAAGCTTATTTCAATTTATTTATTTTATAAGTAACTACATTTAATTTCACACTAAGTTTCAAAGAATAGTGTAAGCATCAAAGGAAACAAATTTGTGTTGCGGGAATCTTATTTATTCATCAAAAATGGTTTCGTTGTTTATTCTTCCTCTGGTTGCTCTATCAGTCATACTTTCACTAACGGATGGAAGAGGTTTACCAAGACCTGGTAAGTAAATTTAAATTTGTATTCGTATGGATATTTTGTTGTTTTTACTTGTTTTGTTAAGAGAATAATTATGTTGGAAAGATTTTCAAGCTTCAAATCTTACGAAGATACCAGGCTTTAAACAATCTTTTCTTTTCAAATAATTTCTTAACTAAAGGTCACTAAAGATCCTAATTATTGCTGGTATTTCTTAATTAAAAAAATCTGCATAGAGAAGATTCATAACGTCTGTGAAATATTTTCCATAAGAAGTGTGGATCCTCTAATGAAAAATGTTTCGAAAATAATAAAAATGGGCTGTTTCCTAGGAGCAGTCGTGATGGGTCCTTACGGAAATCCATTGATGTTTATGAGAGATAAAAGAACTCCAATTGGTGTTTACCCTCAAAGAGCTATGATGTTAACTGGCTACTACAGACCAATTCGTCAATCGTATAATGGCGATCAAGCAACTGCAGTTTTTGCGCAAGGAAATGCGGTCAATGGAGCGGCTTATCTAGGAGGTGGTAACCAACCGGATTATTTAAAGCCTGGTCCTGAACCAGCTAATGAACCAGAAATTGCAAATTCTGAAGCTGAAGCAGCTCCTCAACCAGAGGAAAATTCAAGTGCAGGAGATGGAGGTGATCAAAATGAAGTACATAGTCAAGGAAGTCGAGAACATCATAATGAACCTCAGGTACATACTCAGATTTGTCATTTATTTTCAGTATTTTCTGTTTTTCGAATATTGAAAGGTTACATGCATGGAATTTTTCAACATGTATGTAACATTTATTTCCAGGATGAAACAAATGATTCAAATCCAGATAGCACAACAGCTCCTGAAGAATCAACTGAAACAGCTGTAGCTCCTCCAAAAAAAACTGGTTCGAAAAAAGGAAAGAAAGTGGTCTTACCAGCACAAGATGAACAGGAAGACGATGAAGATGATGATGAATATGATGACGATATTACAGGAGAAGTTGTTCCTTTGGTACCACAGAAAGGCAAACGTCGGCAACAATATCCTGGTCGTAACATTTTTTTCCCAATGATTTTTGGATATCCTGGAGGTTCTTCTAGATCGGGCTCCTCTGGATCCCTTCCTGGATCTATCACTGCCATTGCTAATAGCTATTCGACAGGAAAAGGAGGAGTTGCGAACTCTGTCGCCACTGCATATGGTGGATCTCCACAGTAAGAAAATTTTATTTATTTATTCTTTCAGGATAAGGATATATTTGTTGAAAAAATAGGTATTTTCAAATGAAGGAAAAAGAAAATACATGAGAGATATAAAACGACAAGTTGATATATACCTACTGTAATCTAAAGTAACTGATGAGGAAAAAATAAAATTTTAAATTTGAAAGAATTTGTATTTTTTTCTGTTTGAAATTTAATAGAAATTTATTATTTTTATAGAAAAAAGCCACGACATCCGCGTCCTCCAAATACTGAAGATTAATCAAACCGTTGAAGATGTTTGGAAATCTAGAAAATAGACAAACTTCTAGTTATGTGCTCATCAATAATTATTACTTAACTTATATTTTTAGATTACGTTAATTAAATTCTTTGTAGTATTATAAATGTTATTGCACTTTTTTTAGATTCAGACTAGCTAGAAATTTGTGAGCGGAAATAAAATATCAACTATTTTCTGTTGAGACTTTCCTTGTTGAAAAGTCACAAATTCTACAACAAATTTTTTATTAGTATAGACTCAATTGTTTAGAGTATTGTTAAAGGTATTATTATTAATCTCAAGTTGATATTTTAATTCCTATCCAACCAAATTAATTTCTGATTATGTACCAAAAATTTAAAGAAAAGTGAACTGGGGTACTTCCCCATTCACCGACGTTTTCCGTAAATAAACTCACTTATCTAGATTTTCATGTTTTAAAATCGATGCATGGAATTTCCTAAGAATACATGCAATTTTTCTACGTTTTGTCGTTATTATGTTAGGGTGTTGTTACCCCTGTTTACCCTAATATAGTTTCAGTGTACGTGCAATGTATTTAAATAAGCGTTAGAAAAAAACAATCAAATAGAAACATTTTCTGATATTTATATATCTCATTAATAGTGAATTCAAATATTGATTAAGAAAGAAGAAGAATAACAGTTACATTCTTTGGTTTTTCAAATCATATTTTAGTATCTAATATAGTAATATTGTCACCCTTCCATTTAAAATTTTAGTCCATTAATACATTTTATTGTAAATTTTATTGTACTACAAATTAGACAATTTGATCGATAATAAAATTTTATCTCCCTTGGAAAAACCTTTTGTACTTTATTTCTTTGCTAGCCTTTACTCATATTCTGTCACATTTCTGCATGAAAAATTTGTGATGCGATACAATTGAGAATTTTCTACAAAATGGAAAAATCGAATGTTTTCAGATTCTCATAATTTATGATTGACAGTGATCCCGAATTTGGAATGTTAAGTGCTAATTTAGGATGATTTTTAAAAGACCTACCAAATTTCTTTTAACCATATGTATATGTGTATGTGTTTTGCAGAGATTTAAGTAATTATAAGGGATTTAAAATATTTTAGGGAATTTTAATAGATTCCAAGGATTTTTCGGTGATTTCAATAATTAAAAGGGATTTAAAATATCTTAATGTGTTTTAATAGATTCCAAGGATTTTTCAGTGATTTCAATAACTAAAAGGGATTTAAAATATCTTAGTGCGTTTTAGAGGATTACAAGGATTTTTTCAGTGATTTCAGTAATTAAAAGGGAGTAAAAATATTTAAGGGCGTTTTAATGAATTACAAGGATTTTGTCGGTAATTTCAATAATTAAAAGGGATTACAAATATTTAGGGGCGTTTTAATAGATTACTAGGAGTTTTTCGGAGATTTCAATAAATAAAAAGGATTTAAAAATTTTATGGTGTTTTAATAGACTCCAAGGATTTTCTCAGTGATTTCAATAACTAAAAGAGATTTAAAATATCATAGTGCGTTTTAGAGGATTACAAGGATTTTTTCAGTGATTTCAGTAATTAAAAGGGATTAAAAACATTTTAGGGCGTTTTAATAATTCAGAAGGATTTTGTCGGTGATTTCAATCATTAAAAGGGATTACAAATATTTTAGGGCGTTTTAATAGATTACTAGGAGTTTTTCGGTGATTTACATAATTAAAAGGGATTTAAAAAATTTGAGTGTCTTTTAAAAGATTCCAAGGATTTTTCAGTGCTTTCAATAACTAAAAGAGATTTAAAATATCTCAGTGGGTTTTAGAGGATTACAAGGATTTTTTCAGTGATTTCAGTAATTAAAAGGGATTAAAAATATTTTAGGGCGTTTAAATAAATTAAAATGATTTTGTCGGTGATTTCAATAATTAAAGTGGATTAAAAATATTTTAAAGCGTTTTAATAGATTACTAGGAGTTTTTCGGTGATTTCAATAATTAAAAAGGATTTCAACAATTTTAGGGCGTTTTAATAGATTCCAAGGATTTCTCAGTGCTTTTAATAACTAAAAGAGATTTATAATATTTTAGTGCGTTTTAGAGGGTTACAAGGATTTGTTCAGTGATTTCAGTAATTAAAAGGGATTTAAAATATTCTAGAGCGTTTTAATAGATTCCAAGGATTTTTTGCAGTGAATTCAATAATTAAAAGGTATTTAAAATATTTCAGGGCGTTTTAATAAATTCCAAGGATTTTTTCAGTGAATTGAATAACTAGAAGGGATTTAAAACATTTTAGTGTGTATTAATAGATTCCAAGGATTTTTTGCAGTGATTTCAATAATTAAAAGGGATTTAAAAGATTTTAGTGCGTTTTAGAGGATTACAAGGATTTTTTCAGTGATTTCAATAACTACAAGGGATTAAAAACACTTTTGGGCGTTTGAATAAATTCCAAGGATTTTTTCAGTGATTTCATTAATTAAATTTTAGTAATATAGAATACACTCCAAAGTCGAAAAGAATTGTCAGGTTTGTGGGGTTTGTAAAACGTTTTAACGAATTTTTAAAATTTAGTTCTATTACTCGAACAAATTTCGTGGAATTTTAATGCGCTTTAACATAAAAAGAGGGCACGAAGGGATAGACGCTAGTATAATCTGACACTTTCCAGCTTTCCTACCTCGAATAACATTCAGTTTACTACGAGCTCTCGAGACGTACAGTCATGTAGGCGTATTATTTAATGTTTAAAGTTTGTCAGAGTTTTTACCGCGAACATTTAAAGGTGCAGAATGGAGACCTGGGAAATTCAAGAAGTCCCTTCGAAGATGA
>JAWWLR010000034.1:35819817-35832692 GCA_035041075.1 Acraspis erinacei
TTTAACCAAGAAGTATGGCTTTTTAACAAGATTGTTCAGTTTTCAACCAAACATTTGCATTTTTGTCCAAGAAAAATAAAAGTTCTACTAAAACAGTTGAATTTTTTTATAAAAAAAAAAATAAAAATTTCATCCAAAAATATTTAAATTGACTTTTCAACTAGAAAATACGAATTTTTAACAAAAAGTAAATTTTCTGAGAGATAGTTGAATTTTCAACTAAACAATTACACTTTTATCCCCTAGATATGCAATATTTCTACTAAAACAGAGGAATTTTTAAATAAAAAACACAAATTTTCAGAAAAAACTAGTTTTTTTGAATAAAAAAGACTTCAGTTAACTTATTTGCAACAAAATATGAATTTGAAAAAAAGGTTAATGTTATACAAAGAGTGTTGGATTTTTAACCTAAAAAGGCGAACTTTGAACCAAACAGTTGAATTTTGAACGAAAAAGGATGTCTTTCTAAGAAAATTGTTAAATTTTTAATCAAATAATAAAATTTATAACAAAGAAGATAATCTGCAGGCGAATGTTTTTGCGAATTTGCAAAAGTTCCTAATGATAAAATACCAATTGTTCTAAAAAATATAGTATTTATTAATGTATTTTCACTCCCGTTACAGTTAAAAAAATCCCCTTTTCTCCCTAAATTTGAACGAATGAACCGCTGGCATCCCTGCTATTTAGTAAAAAATTCGTCTCCTATTGGTAAAATTTTCATCTTTTTTGGTTAGAAATTCCACTGATAGCAAAATAATATTTTTTTGGTTGATGATTCTGCTGTTTTTGTTGAAAATTCGACTTTCTTCACAAATAATTAAAAATTTGAAAATATTTTCGAAAATGAAGAAAGTGGATTTTGAAGATTTTGAAATTAAATCAGGACATTTTTAAAAGAATTTTGAAATGCTTTTAAGATAAAAAAAAAGTTATCTTATGATTCATGGATAACTCTCATATGATTTTTTATTTTGTTAGATGAATTCTAAGCGAAAATTGAAAAATATTTCATAAAATTTGAAATGAATTCAAAATGTGGAAATATTTCACTAAATTTAAAATAAAATGTGGTTTTTTTTTTAAGATTTCGAACTAAAAATTAAGATACAGTTTTTAATTTATTTCTCATTAGTGATTTATCACTGGTTAATTATTTAATTTATTTCAAAAAACATGATAAATATTTATTTTAATACGAAGTTAATTTACATTTACTGTATTATAAACACATGAAATTAAAATTAAATTCGCATAATAAAAGATGAAAAAAGTATTTGTAATTACTCTGCAATAATTAATCGTTAATTAAGCGCTAGTACCAAATACATTGCAAATTTAAATAAGAATTGCATTCATTTTTAATATTAAATATTATAAAATACTGAGATCCTGTAATAATTATAATTATTTAATCTTCGAAATAGGTGAGACAACAAAAATTCTATGACTTCCAGGTCTTGTAGCAATACTGTTAATGAAATATTAATTATGCCTTGCTGTAAAGAAAAGTTACATTTTTCTTGAGAACGAAAAACGCAATTGACTAATTTCTTTATTTAAAGATGCATCTGCAATTTCCAATAGAAAATAGAAGACGATAAATACGTTTTTATTTACATAGAACGATTTTAGTACGCTAGGAGGAAGCTATTTACATGAAGGTAGTGATCAAATTCTACTGGGAAATATGAGTGACATAATAAATTTCAAGAGTAAATTTAAAATTCCCTAAATTTAATCCTGATGTTCTTTTGTATAAAGACCTTCCGAATCAAATCCATCTTCGCTCAGCTTTTTTGCCAGGAAATAAATTTCCGCTAGCGCAATAATTAGGGAAATTATAATTCCTAGTAGTAATCTAAAGCCGAAATCCAGATCCCCCACGATTAGTTCTACACCGAGAAAACCAAAGGCGAAACCAGCCAAAACAGTAGATACGAATTGGAAGATCGCGATTAGTTGTTTGTTCATTTCTTTCACTGGAACAAATTAAAAGAATATAAAATTATGTTTTTTAAAACTATTACAATTAAACTCATTACAGGGATCACAGCGCAGAAGGAGCTCAAAACAGGGAAAATAGGATAGGTTTTTCATGAAAAGAGGGAGAGACATTTACTTTTACATTCGGAAATCTTTTTTCAAGAAATCATATAGTTTTTAAATTATGTTAAATGATTTCTGCCATTAAAGCATTTTTTTAAATTGGACATACTTAGGTAATTGAAAATACATTTACGGTGATAAAAAAAGCCCAAGAAAACATGAAATTGATTAAATATAAATTTTATATGTTTTAAATCGTTCTCATAATCAATAATAATTTTTCTCTTCTATAAATTCCTTTATTAATAATTAAATCGTGATACTTATGATACTCTTCAATGCTCTCAAACTCAAATTAAAATATATTAAGCTTGAGCGCCTAAAACATTTTACACTAGCGATGAACGCAAGCATGCATGTTACGAATTCTACAAATCTTTTTAAAAAACTTAAAAGCTTTCGAATCCTTCCAAATGTTGCCGAATTCCTTCATTTAACTTAAAACTGTTGAAATCCGTATAATCCCTTATAATAAAATTTAATTATTCCCTAAAGATCTCTTGAAATTCGCTGAAATCCCTTGAAATGGTTAAAATCCATTAAAATAAGTAGAAATCACTTGCAACTCCTTGGATATAAATTAAATTAAAATTATTAATTTGTCTTAAAGCAGGTTTGAATAAAATGCACTGACGCATTCACGTCTCTCGATTTCTATTTTCTAATCTTAAAAACATAAAGTATTTAAAAATCCATAACAAATTTTTTAATTTCTCTGAAAATTCGTGAAAACTCATTAAAATGCCTTGAAATATTTAAGAAATGGCAAAACTGCATTATAATCTGTAGAAATGACTTCAAATTCCACGAATATAAATTAAATTTCTCTTTTAAAAACCCGTTCAAATAAAATACACGCGCGCAGAGCGTAATTTTCTAATATTAAAAAGATAAAATATTTTAAAATCCATAACATCAAATTTTTAAATATTATTATATAATAAAATAATAAAATTTAAACTAAAAGTTCTAAAAATGTTTGGAACGGGTAAAATAATTTAAGAAATTATGAATTCTGGTTAGTACTTTCGTAATTTTAATACATTCATGGATATATTATTAAACTTTAGAAGCAATCTTTTTAAAATCTTAAATGAAATATTGTTAAAATTGAAAAAATTTACATGTATAAATTTTTAAAATAATTTTTTATTTAATTTTTAAAATAAAAAAATCCATTTTTTGGTTTTATTTTAGTCTCAAGAAAAATCTTAGGATTCTTTTTTAAGAAATAGTAAGAGAAAGCAGTTTGTTTAAATTTTGATCATTCTTTATATTAATTAAATATTATATGTAATGCATATTTAAATGAAAAATATTTAAAATTACCCAAAACTTCGCATACATTTGCCGAAAACAATTTGCCTGTTTTTGAAAATTGTTTTATTTCTACAACTTATTCAATGTGCCTTCAATCGAAAAATGCCATTAAGATATTTTTTAAATCTTGTAATTCTTGTTTAAATGTTGGTCCCATCGAACAATAATTGTTATTGTATTTCGAACATAATGAAAAACGTTATACAAATTAAAACTAAAGAATCTTGAATATTCGACAGACAGATCATTGTACTTTATTATAGTTAATTTTAGAAATATTGGTATAGATTCAAAGAAAAAATATTTAACTTTTAAAGTTTTTCTTAAATCCTGAGTAGTTTAGTTTGGAATCAGTCAAATTGAAAAAGTTAAATTAATTATAAAAAATAATGCTGTAAGTTCAAACAAAAGCTTCCACTACTCGCGCGGTAGCGTATTCTAGTTTTGAATAGAATAATTTTCTAATGTAAAACGAACAATTGTATTTTCAGGGCGTCTACTCAAATCCTGGAAAAAAATTCCCTGACAATTCCAGGTTTTTTCCAGGTATCTCAAGCTTTTTCCAGATATGATTTTTCGCGAGTTTATTAAAAATAATGTCCCTTTTTATTTTATAGGACTTTAATTAATATTACAAGATTTCCTTAAATCCTTAGCACGATAGATTAAATAAATAATTAAATAAGGCTAAAAACATAATTAATCATTTCTGGAATTTGTCTCTAAAGTACATGAACTTTAATAAAAAATCAAACACATTTTTATTTTATCTACTTGCACTTAAAATTTAGTGAATAATTAGGTAAAATAATGTGAGAACTATATTAAAAATGAATTTGAAACGGTTCAAATTCCTAACTTTTCACGTAGAATTTTGGACTTTGAAAAAGATACATTAATTTTCTACCAAAAATACGATTTAAAAAAAATACATTAATTCTCAATAAAAAAGTTAAATTTTCAACTGAAAAAAGATAAATTTTCAAACAAATAGCTGAATTTTGAACTAAAAAAGATCACTTTTCAACCAAAAATGGAATAATTAAATATTTAGTTTAAAAAATTATTCTTACACCGAAAAAAAACAGATTTATTTTTTAAACAAATTACATTTAACCTTTAACCAAATAGTTTTATTTTCGACCAGAAAGATGAATTAATTACTAAAATTATGAATAGTTAATTGCAATACTTGAATTTTTAAGCAAGAAAAAAATGGATTTTTAAATCAGACGATTAATTTTCTAGCAAGGAAAACGATTTTTAAATTAAATGTATGAATTTTTAACAAAAAAGTTGAATTTTTTAATTAAAGAAGATCACCTTTTAACTAAAGAGTTAAATTTTCAACCAAACTAATGAATTTTCCACTAAAATGATGAATCTTTATCTTGAATAAATGAATTTTAAACAAAGTAGTTTTATTTTTAACCAACACGATGCATTTTCTACCATTTTAGACCATATAGACAAACAAATTAAATTAAAAATTAAAAATACATGAATGTTCCAACAAAATATTTGCATTATCAAATACAAATAAAACAAATTTTCAACCAAATATTTCAATTTCAAACAAAAATTGAATAGAAGAATCGTTTTTATCAACGAAAATGAATTTTCTTAAAAAGACATGAAGTTTAAATTAAAAAGATAAATTGTCGAATAATAATTGTATTGTTACATTTTCAGTTAAAAATGAATTTTCAACCAAAGCTACGAATTTTCAACTAAAATAACGATTCGTCATCTTAAATAGTTGAATTTGCAACTATTTACATGAATTTTGAAATAAATTGATGATTCTTTAACTAGAATCATTAAGTTTCCCATAAAAAGAATTATTTTCAGCCCAGATGATTGATTTATAACAAAAGGTCATAATTTTCAACCAAAAATAATTTTTCAACTAAATATTAAATAATTATATTTTAAGTAGAAAAATTAATATTCAATAACAAAATAACTTGGAATAAACTTAATAAACGGAAATTTCAGTCAAAAAATAGATTTCGAACAAAAGAGCGTGTTATTCGATTGAATATTGCAATTAAAAAAAAATATTTACGCTCTTGAAAAAATTCCCTGACTTCAAAAGAAATTCCCTGACAATTCCAGGTTTTCCTGCTAGGGTAGACACCCTGATTTTCAAATATCGCATATATAAAGAGAAAAGGGAGAATTTTATAGAGAATAGGGAAAAAGGTGGAATTAAAAAAAAGGTACCCTGATATTATGTAAAAAGATTAATGTCTCACTTTGTGCAGCTATTGAATCTTCAGGATAAAATTTTCGATACGGATTTACGCCTTTAGTCATTGATGCATAATCCCTAGCATTTTGCTGAGCTTGAAGTTTCTCCAATCTCGCTACAAGTTGCGGGTTTCTGGGTTTGACTTCAGGTTCGGGTAAATTCACATCAGCGCCTTCTAGTAGCTCATGAAGATAAATCTTATTTTCAGAAGACTTTCTCTGCTCTTCTAAATAAGAGCTCAACCATTTTAGGTCCTTCAAAGTAAGAAGAGTCTCTCGCTTTTTACTAGAACTATTCAACGCAATTAAGTTTTCGGGCACGTCCTTTTTCTTCACCTGCTTAGCGACGAAGTCAATCAGTTTAGCAGTCGGTCTTATCGTTAGAGTGTGATCTTTGATCGGTTCGACAAACATTATAATAAAAGTGTTTGCAACTTAAACAAAAACTAGTCTTTTAAATAAGGCTTCTAAAAAAAGGTTGTAAGCAAAAGTAGGAAAGGCGATACTAAGTTTTTGTTAATTGGCAATCTACCTATTATTCAAGTAGATATGGAAGATTTCGGTGACTAATTATGGTGCTATGTGTAGCTTCCTTTCTAAATCTACGTAATATTCCTTCAGTTCGTTTTCCCTCTCGAGGAATTCTTGATCAACTTTCAGGCACTTTTCACTCATTTCATTAATAAACTTTTGCCATTCTGCTTTTCGAACTTCTCTTCTATCCTTTAGTTGATTCTCCTGAAAATCGAAAATTCTTTTTACGAATGTAGGTATTTGAAAAAATTGATGCACTTATAGAAGAGACTACTGAAGAGTACCAGTACAGAACTATATAACGAAAATATTGACAGAAAATGGCTTTATTAAATTGAGGTAAAATGATTTTTTCGACATATCAATATTTGATACATAATTTTAAAAAACATTAATAACATTTTAATTAAAATTGTGATGTAGCAATCAGTGTTTTCTCATCAATATTAGCTGAAATTATTATAATTCAAGGAAAAATAAATAAATAAATATTTTTTCCGGCTTTTAAGCAAAAAATCTCAACCATAATGTGATATCCGGGTTTTCAACTTCAATTTTTTTTGGAACAGGATATTTTATTTAAATAAAACATTTTCCATTTCATTCAGCATCTCCATATCTTAGGAGCAAGTTTTTATTTTTTCAAAAAGTTGAAAATTTGACTCCGATAATTAATACCCCAGGAGCGTATTTTATTTTTTATTTTAACTACAAATTTAATTTATTATCGAATGCACAGCCGCGCCTACTTGAACTTTAGATTAGTGCCACTTTGTAATTGTGAACTTTTACATCCATTTCCTTGAACCTAGATCACTTTTTTTAATCAAACTTTTTTGGCCTTTAATTCAGCAAAATTTCAACTTAAGAATAAAATGTTGTTTTATATTTAAATAGTTACTGAGACTTTACAGTTTACAGAATGCTTTTTCGGTTCCCTGAAAAATTCCTATTTTTTTCGAAAATAAACTTCATCAGTTTTTTAGAGGAAATCATTAAAAAATGAATTAAAAATAATTGACAATGAGAGCAGGGTAAAGCGTATTTTGTTTTTCTCTCTTTTAGGGACTGTTCTTAAATTACGTAAGAGCTCAAGTAGGGGGTACTCCAGAAATACGTAATTTTTGAAAATTGACAAATTAACTATTTCGTATAAAATTTACTTTTGTTTAAAAGTAATGTTGAGGAGTCGAAAAGTTAACTGAAATCTTTTTGCGGGTGAAATTTTTTTTTTTTTTAGATTTGTCTTTTTCATTTAAAAATTCATCAATGTAAAAATGTCTTTTTTCTTGGATAAAATGCAACTATTTTGTTGAGAATTAAACTTCTTTGTTAGAGGACTCAACAATTTTGTTTGAAAATATTCATTACACCACTATCAAGAAATTTTTTTTTAATTCCTAGTTTTAGTTGAAAATTTATATTTTTAAATTGAAAATAAAACTACGTGGGTAAAAGTTGAACTAATTTATTGAATATTTATTTTTCATGAGTGAAGATTTATCTCTGGTTGAAAATTCAACTAATTTGTAGTAATTTCGTTCTTTTTTGTTTAAATTATTTTTCATAAATAAAAATGTAACTTTTCCATTTTTTAAATTAATCTTATTTAGTTGAACATACCCCTTTTTGATAGAAAAATAATCTTTTGATGTGATATTTCATCGTTTATGGGTAAAAATGCTACAGTTTCGTTGAAAATTATTTTTTTTTTGCTGAAAATTCAAGTATTTTGTTTAAAATCATCTTTTATAATAGAAAAGTCATTTTCTTATTTAAGATAAATAAATAAATAATTTTTTTTAAATTTGTATCGTAAATACTGTCATTTTTTTAAATTATAAAAGATTCTATGTATGTTACAAAATTCCATAAAATTTTACATAGATCTAGATTATACCATTGTTAACAGCGCTCACTTTATGGAAGTTTCATCATGTAAGAAGGTAAATAAAATGATACATAAATAAACAATAAAAACCTTATCCTATCTATATTACAGCCGAAATTAGTCCTCAAGGTATAAATAGCTTATTTTACTGTATTTGAAAGCTACACACGTTTTCTGTAAATATTTATTATATGTTTATAAATATTGATATGTATAAGTGTCAAGCAGCAAAGCATGTATTATCTTAAATACTTTAGTTTTGAAATATTTTGTTACGATTAATTACAAAGGATGGGGGTCTTAGGGAGGACCTATAATCCCTCATGTAATTTAAGTACAGCCCCTTACTCAGGAGTGATGAAATCATACTTACATTTTCTGTCACAGGTTTTTTTTTGTGATAAAATATCAGTTTCAAACACTTGTTTTTTTAAATTTTGTTTTCCTCCCTCTTAATCAGAAGTGAAGAAATTAAAATTTAATTTTCTGTTTAAAACATGAGAACATGCATTTTAAAATAATTGATTAAGTAAACCAGATCAAGACCATTTCATCCCCCCCCCCCCATTTTTAAACACATTTTTAAGCAATAATTTTAATGACCACCAGCTTCTATGATTTTTTCATAATTTTTTATTAATCCAATCACGGGGAACGTTTTTTTTTTAATATCGTGAACTCCTTCACTTTTGAGGTTTTCCTATTTGTCATTTTTAGTGACTCAATTATTTTAGTTTTGAAGTAAATGAATTTAGTCACAGGATTTTTACATACGGTATTGAATTTCCCTTCTCTTTGGAGAACTCGTTCACACATACTCAACGCTACGTCGACATTTGCTTTCAAACTAGGCAATTGAGAATCTCCAAGTTCGACTGCTCGATCCAACTGACTCTGACCAATATCGGTTGAATATTCTATAATTTTGAAGAGGCGTTCAACCTCCCTGTCATTCCTTTTATCCTGTAACCCAGAAAGAAACGTGCACTACCCGTAAAAAATGTCTCTAGTTATTTGAATTATTTTCACTAGTATTTAAAATAGAAAAGTATCTGAATCAGTCTAAATATAAAAACTTGAATTTATAAAATGAACCTTCGCTGAAGAAATAAAGTGATTTGAAATATCACGAGACGGCAGATTTAAGTGAGATTAATAAATAAAACTTCAATTTCTTTAAATTAATTACGCTTAAATTGTTCTAAAATTCAAAGCTATTTTGACATTGGAGCTTGGAAAACCCGATTTTCAAGAAAAACGGATATTCGAAAGTTGGCGAGTGAAATAAGCACACGAACATAAATGCAATATAACTACTTCCGATTCCTTTCGGACCATAAAATAATACCCAAATTTTTAAAGTTTTTAACCTACATTTTAGTCGATAAAGGGCAAAACAGAAAAATTTCATTTAACGAGACTGAGACCTAGATTTTTATAGACTTACTCGATTTATTATAGGCCACGAACAGTTTTTGTTGTTGTTGAGAAAATCGCCAAAATTGTAACCAAATAGGTCAAATTTAGAAACATTAAAAAATTATAAATATTGTAAATTATTTATCCTTTCTTTTCATATTAAGAGCTTTCTGTAAAAATTCTTATATCTAACTACAATACCGAAGGATAGACAAACTACAAATGTTTAATAAGGAAAAAAACAATAAGAACAAACGCCAAACAATAAGATGGAACAAGTTCAAAATTTGAATACAATTTTAATTAGATATATTTGAGTAATAAATTTGAATTTAAATTTATCTGAGTAAATAAATATTCTTAATCGGTTCAGATTTTATAAGATTTAGTAGTTTTATTACCAAAATACAAAAAATATATAAAATTGTCAGAAAATATAACCTATAAAAGAGCCATTCAAAAATCATGCAGGTATCGAAATGTGAAATTATAACAATCAAGAAACGAAAATGGGAACAGAAAATGTGGTCTTACCTGAAATTCTCTCACAAAAAATGTAAGTTCGCCTTGAACAAAGGGCCGATGATCAAAAAGCCGAGTCCAAATTTCACCAACGTCTACGAAAAAGCCATAATGACCACAGCAAAATGAAAAATTATATTACAAGAACATCGCTAAGAAAATGTCTTTATATTTAAGTTAAGTGGCAAAACAATGATCATGTCAGAATTTTAAGTAACTATTTGTTGTTCACACACCTTTTACGACAGCAGCCATATTTTGGAAACATCTCGTGACTAAAAGGAGTTTCTGCGCACTAGCTCTGCGCATATTGGATAGCCGCGTAGTCGCACACTTGCTTCAAAATTCTACGGGGGAAATTTTTGTTTACATTAAAAAAATTAAAATTTATTATTTATCGAGTAGTTGACAAATAAGTATCTTCATAAAATGTCTAAAGTTCAGATCCCATTTACATTTTGTTAAATTAATTAATTAAAAACATGAAAAATAATCAAGATATTCGAGATACTGAAACCATCAAACTTACTTTACACTTATTCGGAAACTTATTATTTCACAATAATGTTTTGATTTATTTGATTGGCCTCAATTTAGCAACACTTTAGCTCAGAAGTAGAATTTTATTTCATTCATAAATAGTGATTTCGATTTTACAGAATGTTTATTCGTTCGTTTAAAAAAATTTTTTTTGGTTAGTTATGTAGTTTTGGACTGCCACCCTTCAATTATAATTTTCGGAAGTACTTTTCACATCCAAAAGTTCAATTTTAAGCCAATTTTAATCATTTATATGGTTTATATTTATGTATCCATCATCGATCGATATGCTTCATATTATTGCAATATGATAGTTTGTGCAGACATCAATATCTATAAATATCCATTGTTCTCATATGAACAAAAGAGGCTATAAATTATGCTCAATTGCTTCAGAAGCATATTTTTATAAATAATAATTTTTTCACTGCGAACTAATAATTAATACAGTAAAATAGGAATTTTTGAATAGAGCGAAAAATCACTATGTAAAATCATAATCACTATTTAAAGATTAAACAAAAATACACTCCCAAGCTGAAATATTTCTGAATTATGGCCAAAAAAGAGTGATCATAAAAAATTATCCAGGATCAAGAAATTCGATGTGGAGATTGACGATCTCAACAGAGGCAAATAACCTAACATTGGAACAGGTTCGGCTAGGGATTCGACAAAAAATCTAATTTTTAGTTAAAATAAAAAAATAATGCTTCTGAAATATTAGATATCCTAATGCAGATAAATAAGGTTAGCTGAAAAAAATGTAGCCAATTCCGAGAAAGTTAACTGAGAATTTTCAGATGAAAATTTCACGAGTTTTCAAAATAGGCTTTGGATAGTGATTAAAAAACGAATGTAAAATTTTTTGCAAAAATAAAAACTTGATCCTGAGATATGGAGATACTAAGTGAGAATAAAAAATGTTTGATATACAACAAAATCCTGTTATGAGAACATTTTCATTACATAATAATAATTCCACGAGCCTTTCGTCTCATTTTTCATAATAATTCGAGAATCAATAAATATTTCATCATGTTCTTGGTCGCAGCTAATGCAAAATTTAATAAGTTTTAAAATTTTTTTAAAAAACGTTTAAACTTAATTTTTCGTCGAGATATCCACGAAAAAGCATCTGCATATCTTTAGTGCGATTTTTTAGCATATTCAAAATTCTGACAGGAACTGTAAATCCCTTTAGATTAATAAAATAGTTGGGTAAGTATCGGAATTTCATATAAATGACATCATTATGATATTGTGTAGAAATATATCAATTTTGTAGGAAATGTCAATGTACGCGAGTTTTATTAAATCTGTCAAAATTACGTAATTTCTCGCAGGTACGCCATTTAACAATTGCAAGTATTATTCTTTGGTTAATTAATCAGTTTTTCAAATTTCAGTAAATTCCTTAATTTTATATTAAAATGTTATTTTTTTGATTAATAACCAGTAATAAATCTGTAAATATTTAAAAAATATTTTGTAGTGAAGTAAATTTCATAAAAAACAAAATAACCCTCAAACCATTTTTTTGCATGGAAGAAATAATTTTAAATAATTAATTTTAAGTTTGAGTAGAATATTTTCCCTTTCAAAATCCCATGTCGTAAAAATACTAAATTATCGAAAATCATTGTAGTTAAATAATTATTCAAATATTATTTAAAACACGCCTTTTCCCTATCTACGAGCGTATTCAAAAAAAATTGTACACTACAGTTACAACACAAATTGTCAATAAACATTAAAGTTAAACGATTTTTGCTTTAAAACATTTTTTAGCGACATACGCACGTTTGATAAAAAACTTTTTTCCTGTTTCCTTAATTTAAAAAAAAATCAAATTGTTTTCACTCACTGTTTTGTGACATACTTTCATGAAAAATATCAATATTTCCGTTGGCAAAATGCTGACAAGTACTGATTTACACTTTAGTGAAATTACAAAATTGACCAAAGTTATAGTCAAAGAATTATTAACAAAATTTTTTTTTAAATTTTAATTGAGAACATTTATTTTATCTCTGTATATTTGATAAAAACATTTTTCTTTTGTTTAAAAAATTGCACACAGAAACATATATTATTATGCTTATTTATTTTTAAATGTATTTCAAGTAGTGTAATACCTTTTCGCGATGTATTTTGGAATAAAATATTATGTGCTTGAATACAAAAATTAATATATATATATATATATATATATATATATATATATATATAAAATATTTGAAAAAAGATTTTAGAGACTATTTTTATTTTTATGTTAGAAAAA
>JAWWLR010000034.1:35833203-35845088 GCA_035041075.1 Acraspis erinacei
TTGCAAAATAAAAATTTTTAAAACTTCTTTTTTGATTCGTAAATATTATGAAATAAAATGAGTTATAAAATTTAAAAAAAAAATATATTTTTTAAATAAACCTTCGATTATTTTCATTTTTAATAATCACGGCCCTGCGATCTCACTTCGATTAAAAGAAGGGGCAACATAAAGCCGAAGCCATTGTCATTCTTTTCATTCGATCTTTGGTCTTCGTGATTTTCTGTCGCGTTCAATAAAAAAAATTCAAAAAGTAAAAGTGAAAGATGTATCACACAACTCTTTGGATCACTTTACTATTCGCGATGTTTTCCTACGCAATGTGAGTTCTAAATTTTTTTAATAATTAAATAATATAATTATTTATTCAAATTTAGTAAGGACAGTAAATTGAATTTTTGATATTGACTCAAAATTACTTACAAATTATTATTAAGAACTGTCTACCGTTATGGTATTTTCTTTAAGGTTAACCCTTTTTCAAGCCTGTGCTTGGCAATGGTACAGAAAATTTGGTCATATTCCGTAATACTATTCATTGCCTTAATATTATTAATTAATTTTTATTCAAAAAGTAAATAAATATTATTAAAATAAATTAAAATATCTAATTAGCGATTAATATATCTTTTTTAAGCACTGGAAAAGTATCAAAGGGTGTCTGTGGATGTTCAGTTATGAGAAAAGACGATCTAAACCCGATTTTTGAAAATAATCTTCAAATTAATGTCCCATGTGATGAAGAAGGAAGAGATACATGCCAGCGACTTTGCGTCGCTTTGGTAATTATAATTTTATTGTACCTGAACAAATTTTCCGGCTGCGCGGACACATGGTCATTGCTTGCTACGCGCACGACTCTCTTCGCTCGCAAGTTTTATCGCGCACAGGGCGCGCGTCTGTTGGAACGTGCGCTTTTGTTTCAATATTATTATTGATGGATACATTTTTTTTCCTGCAAGTCTTATTTAGATTTTTTACGTATCTCGCGTCTTTCTGCATAATATTGAAATTTTCGATTTTTTGCATATAAATGTTGACAAATGAATAAAAAATGAGGAGTTCTGTCAAAAATTGGTACAAGGAAATCTTGTAGGAATTTTTAAATACAGAAAATCCTCCAATAACTTTTCCCCATATCTTACGTCGTTTATTAGTTCAAGATTTGAATGTTCGATTTTCTGAATACTACTTTCGATAAATAAAAATAAAATGACAAGTCCTATTGAAAATTGGTTAAAATAAATTTATTAGGATTTTTCAAAAGTTCTAATTTTTCTGTAAGACTTTTTCGTATTTTGCGTCGTTTGGATCGAAATTTGAATGTCGTGTGTCAAATATCGGACAATTCCAATATTTTCTCAATCATAAATGATGAGAATGTAATACCATGTACCAAATTTGTATCTCTTTTTTGGGTGTCAATTTTTGCTTATTAATCTGTTTTCGCACGATTTGTCGTTTTTCCGCAAATTTTTATATAAATGTATATATATGCATATGTAAATGTAAATGTATATATATATATATATATGTGTGTGTGTGTGTGTAAATGTGTTTCACGTGCACAATTTTGTTTAAAATAATTTGTTTTCGTAACTTGCGGCATTTGTGGACAAATTAAATTTTGTTATTTTCAATGTTATTTGTCTGTATTAAAAACTTCTAAAAAATGCACTATTCGTTGTTTTCAAGTGATACCCAGACAAAAAGAAGAGAGTGTGACGTACATTGACAATGATTACTGAACTCCGACAATCATTGTAAAAATACGTTACACATTCTTCTCTTTGTCCGACGATCATTTGGAAATAGGAGCAGTAGATTTTTTACAACTATTTTCATGTAAACATTCCTGCTATTATGAGTATATTATCAAGAAAATAATGTCAAGTTTATAGATTTTCAAGCCTTCTTTATAAAATGACATTCATTGTTCTTACTAATAATAATTTTACAGGCAGAAAGCGCCAGGGAAGAGGCACCAAATGTTATTTGTGAAAAATTGAATCAGACTGTGATCAATCTCCAGGTAACTGTTTTATTTTAAGTTTTTTAAAACTATTTTATTCAATCTTGTAAATACTTATTATCATAAAAATATATAGTTTATTTTATATATCCTTTTACATAAATATTCACCGCATATTAATATTATTATTTAGAACATCATAGATTGCAGATATTTTTTTACTTTATTTAATTAAAAAAATAATAATATGTCCAGGTGGAACTATATTCGAAAATCTGTGATGAGACTGAATGGAAAGCAACTGGTTTAAAAAATATCGAACCACTTTGTTGCAAGGAAGGAAAATCGACTATGTGTTCCCTTATGTCTTAGTCTCCATCTTAAAAGAGAATATTAATTTCTACAATAATCTAGGTGAATTATCATTCCTGTGTCAGGAGCTATTCGCAACGAAAAATTATTAATCGTCAAGAAATAGTTAGTACTGCGTTTAAAATAAAATTATTAATTTTCTTTAATAAGTAAAAGTGACATTGAAAATATGTTCATATCTGCCACGTTAGAATTATTTAATTATTCTCCTGTATGCAATTATTTCATAAGTATTACAAATAAATATTTATATTATTATTAACTATTTAGTGTTATACGTTATCTTATAAACAATCTACATCTATTTACTCTAAGAAATTAAATTTTAATTGATTAAAACCAATTTCCAATCAGACAGACATGCAGTCCATGATTGTCACATAATCATCACTCAACTACGTTGTTTTCCAAAGGGAATAAGGCGTCATGTGTCCAAACAATTTCCCAAAATTTTGGTTTTAAAAAGTTATGAGTATTCAAATTAAAAAATTAAAAACGCGGATTATCCAAAATTGTTAAGAAACTTCTGTTGCAAGTGTAGTATTTTGTATCTTTTTTGAAAACTGGTAAGGTATGTTTAGTCAAAGATATTATTCTTTGCTTTAGCCTTATTCCCTTTGAAAAACAACATATTTGAGTGGCGAATGATTCTGCGACTTGAGCATGGACTGGCTGCAAGGTTTTAAATAAATTCTTTTTAATATTAATTATTTTTCGCAACTAATTCTACGATCATTCTCATAAATATAAGTGTAAGACTGCATAATGGGGCTATTTAAAAACTGAATTTCAAATAAAGAGCATATCACACTTGACCTATTTTTGAGATTCCCGAAAAAAAAAATTCGCTTCAAGTTTGTGTCAAACCGGTTAAAATTAAGACGTGCCGCAAAAGCGCGGAATATCTCATAAGATTAAGATGGGAAAATCATTGTTTTTGGAAAAATGATATTTAAGTTTCTAATGGGATTAAACTTGGCTTACAAGAGGTTATTAAAATTTTTGTTGTTATCTCCAACGAATAATATCCGATAATTTAATATAAATTTTAACGCCCCGCCCCCCTTATCGAGCCCCAAAAATGTCCCAAAAACTGAAATATACCATTTTGTGCAGAATTAACACATATGACCTCTATTTTTCTCTTTTTTGTCATAATTTTTTGTTATTCGACAAGGGAAATGTTTTTAAAAATCTTTAAACTTAATTACAAATGCTTAAATAATTTTTTCGTCATATATATGGCATGCCAGCTATTAAAACAAAAAATTGAACAAGTACTTAGGTTTTCCAAATACATCTATAATCTTTCTTTTTTCAAAATGTAAAATTTTAAAGATTTTGTCTTAATTCAAACTTAGTCTAAGATTTCATCGATTATGAAATTCTCCACGACCTCATTAAGACGAGTCGTCGAACCAACCCTCGAGAGTTTTCACTCCCCTGAAGTTTAGGTTTTGATTATATGCGCTATTTTTATAAATATTATTAAAATTCTCTCCTGTGAATTCTAAATGAGAAATTAATCCTTCACAGACTTATAATATGGTTGCATCTATCATATAATTAGTATTTATTGTGACTAATTATTATATAAAATTGTTAATCCCTAAATAAATATATATTGATCAGCTCCTAAATATTATAGGAACTGAGTTCTCAAATACTCTTCGAGTGTTAATTGTAATTCATAATTTTATCTTCCCTTATGAAAAAGAAGTATTACATTAAAAAATATATGTTGGTAACATGAATATCGAATACTAACAGCACTATTTTGCAGCTATGATTATATTGCATTTTAATGTTTACTTTAACATCTGTTCTAGCTGTTAAATGATTATTATTTTCATTTACTATACCATTAAACCATTTCCCTTTCGGGGTAAGCGTGACTCACTCATTTACTTTACCTTCATACACTTGTTTCATTAATCGTTCATCTTTCAATCTCTCAACTTGCCCAAATCATCTCATAGAATGACACAAAATTCATGAACTTTCCTGGTCATGTTCCATTTGATATAAATTGTATCAGTTAGTTGAAGTAAAATTATTTAAATCCAATAAATCAGTCCTAAACTGTGAATAAATTAGACGCATATATATCTAAAGCTTTTTAAAAGCTCAATACATCAAGCATTCCAGTATTATACACTACGTTCTGTGTTTATATTGGAGAGCGAAAAGTTTATGATCTCATTGCGCTCTGCTTTCAACACTCCAAGAATTCAAGACTCGAGGGGAATAACTAGGTTAAATAAGAGTATACAGTCTTCGAAATGAGTGCGTTAAATTTACTCGACTATTAAAAAAACCACTAAAAGATATTTTCCATTTAGTTATTTTTTATTAATTGAATGTTTATTATCGCATGAATCGACAGGGTCATTAGCGACTGTACTTTGGATTAATTATAAACAGTGGGGTCTATGTGGGGTTGTATACCAATGGACTCAAGAGAAGCTTTTTGAAAAAACACATTCAGCCTCACCAAGGCGAGGAAGTATTTAAAGTAAAAAAATTCACGCCATTTGCCATGAAAATTTTAATTAATTCAAACAAATATTTGTTCGAATAATAGAACTACTTTTTTGAAATCAATTTATTTGCATTTCATCAAAATAAGTATTTTTGCATTCTCATTTTTATACGAATTTTAGAACTCAATGTTTGAAACTAATCAATTTTAATATAAAATGAAACATTGAATATCATTTCATTGCGTTAAAAAATGTAAAGTTAAAATGATTTAATGCTAAAAAATTAAAAGAGAATTATTACTATAATTTAAAGCACTAAAAACTTAACAAAAGTTTGAGCATTTTAAGTTAAACGTTAATTTATAATTAAAAAAGAGAGAAAATATAAAACTCCAATTTTGAGCATTATAAATGAACAATGCAAACGCAACTGTTATACTATGAAAAAAATATTCAGAAACTCAATGTCCCTGAAGTACATTTTAATTTTTTATTTAAACAGAAAATATAATTTTTTATCGCAGCCCGCAACCGCGAGCCTGTTCCGAGTTTAGGATAGTGTCACTTTGAGATTGTCAACTTCGACATTTATTTACTCGAAACTGAATCACTTTTACGAATCAAACTTTATTGACATTAATTCAAAAAAAACTTCAGCTCGGGAGTAGGCTTTTGATTGATCTTTAAATAACGATTTATATTTTATTTTGTTTTACTTACTTTGTTTTGTTCGTTATCTAGTTTTCTACTGCCACCCTTCAGTATATTTTTATTTCCAATTTTGAAAGTAATTTCCATACCGTTTCAAATTTATTATTATTTTTGTGGAATATATAATATATGATATAACTTTTTGTAATATAATGTTCTTATTATATGAACGTCAGTGGATGTAGACTATGCAGGAAGTATTATCGTGGTGAGTGGCCGCACGTGATGCCACAATGCCGTTTCGACTTCACCCCTTCACTTTCCAACCCCAGTCCCACAATCCTCCACTATGAGATCGCGTTGCTTTCATCCCGTTTGTCCTTCAACTGCTTCGATGTAGCATCAACCCCAATTCATAATCCTTAACCTCCAATGGGCTAGAAGGAACCTGGTACGTCCGAGTGGCAATGCAGTTTCACAATTGGAGTCTTCACTCAAATACTCTCTTATACATTATCTTCAGATTTTACCTAACCGAGATTCTGATAATATTATATATTGGATCGCATAACACCAGATCAAATTTGAATAAATACCATTTCACATATTAAGGTTTAGCACTAACCCCTTTCAATAATAAGCTTATCCTTTTCTTCATAATGATTGTCAGTTTCAAATTGATCAGAGTATATGTCAGGATTGCTTAAAGAAGAATAGGGCAAAAGGATGAGATTGGAGAAAAAAATATAGAGTTGTGGGAAACCAATCTAGAATCGATTGTACGGAAAGAGGTCTAGAGTAAAAATCATCAGAAAACATAAAAAAGCAACATTATTCTTAGACCGAAGCAGAATTAGACAATTTCAGTCTAATTAGCGTAAATCATATGCAAGCGCAACGATGTTTCAGACGTATCTGTAACTGTATTGGACATATATACATCTGTCTAATTGTCTCCTTTGCCATACAGATGAAGGTCGATTGCCATGTTGCTTCCGTGACACATTGGTATAGGGCTGGGTGACATATATATGTGATCAACGAACCTTGGTTCTGTTTGGGCAATTTGTCGTCCTGTATACTTTGCGCTAACAGATTACCCCTTGAAAGAATCCTAGAAGCAAAGAAAAAATTCTGATACTATAATTTTTTATACTATTTACGGTTACTATACTATATAACTGATTAACAAAAATACTTTCATATCCTTGCGTTATGTTTTTCCGCCAAAGTATCAGTCAGCCACCGATCCAGACAACTATTTATCAAGATTTTAGTAACCAGTAATTTATGAGCAAGGATTGGATGTATTTGAAGAAGAAAGTTCGCAGACTTGGCTAGAAGATTCAAAGATAGTCGCCAGTAATAGCGTTCATTAAGATTGATGAGGCAAACATGTTTACCAGTTTTATTGACCATCAAGTGATCTTACTATTTTTAACAATTAAAGTAATCATCGTAATATTTTTAATATGATCTTGTTGTTTCCTAGAATGAATATGTTACATAAGGAACCCCGAGTTACTGTAATGAATCTTGCATATAGGAGCGCAAGTGAGCTTCATCGAAATTGAAATTTCAAGACGTGCCTTAGGGGGTGGAATAAAACTGTTTTGTTACGTTGCGTCAATTGTAAGACAAGGAGTAGTTGGCCAAAAGGTTATTGTCTCAGGTTGCTCGACGAGTAGCAACCAGATAGGCAAACAGCAGACGGGCAGGCCGCGTGACTAACCCGCTGCTGCCGCTGCAGCTGGTCGCGAATAATCGATTCGCTAAATTTTCCTTCATCTCGGTCATGCGCACCTTCTTTCTACCTCGAACTCGGTCGCATACGCATCGCGAGGGTGTGGGATGAATATCTTTCCAAAACAACTGTAGAGTGTCGCCTGTATCGAAGCATCAAAAGCGCTTGCGTCCCTAAAACGCGGCAGGGGTTAATTTGAATTTTTTCTCAAACGAAGGAGTTCACTGCTCCATGCATGATGAAAACCATGGTTTAACGTGCACTAGGTTAAGGTTCCCTTCGAAATACAAGGGAGGAGTAGGGTGGCAATATAAAGGGGAAGATATCATTTTGACATGAGTGATCCTAAGAAAAATGGTTGAGGGAATTATGATGTTGTTTGGTTGATGAATCCATCCCGCAGTAGACTCGATAGAATTTTAATCTTTTCGGATAAGTTTAAAATAAAAATTGCACTGCAAGACATCAGAGGATTGATCAAGTTTTTGTAGATCCAGCTTCCTAAATAGGTAAATTCATGACTCTTGTAAGACGATATGCTCACGTGCTGATCCTGATAATCTAAAATGACATTCATAATATCCAGGATGAATGAGATTCTTGGTACCAAAGTTGATTCCTTTATTGCCAATTGAGAACATTGCCTGTCAAAATGATTTTCGTAAATATTAAAGTATCGTCTGGGTCTTAAAATTGATCAGGGCATGAATCCATACTGTGCGGAGGATCGTCGGTTCTGCCGGTTTTTCTCGAGCGGCGCGTTGGGAGGAGAAGTACAAAGCTGAGAGTAGAGAAGGGGCGGCTTGGGGGGTGGTGGTCCATCAGATAGATGGGGAAGTAAAGAGTTGGTGGACCGTCGACGAGGAGATACGGGCGACAACGTTGCCGTGGACGGTGGGGATAGGACGGATGGGCTGCGCGAGAGAATCGGGGTTGGAGAGATAGATATAGGAAGCTGAGAGTGGTGGTGTAGAGCAGAAGAGCGCTGGGGTGGAGGCGTTGAGTTGCCCGGGCGGGGAGCGGCAAAAACGAAGATGGCGGACCTCGCGACGCCCGTCCTCCACTGACGGTTCGAAGAACGGCCGGCGGTACGTGACACCTGCGGAAAGTCCACGAATTTTCATGTTAAATTTCCCCGATGTTGGACGACTCGTTGTCGTTTCCTCTTGTATGTTTCGCAAATATGCAATCAGCCCTTAAATACTAGATGGGCGCCAAAAGTAAAGTGTAGTTTATCGAGTTCCATACCTTTCTCTCTTTCATCTTGTCAGTCAATCTCTTTAAACGGGATTTTTAGTTCGGATTTCAGTTCGACCTTGTGGTACTCGTAGTGTACTGTTGATCGTTTAGCGGGACAAGAGTGTGGTTCAACTTTAAAAGGAACATGTAAATTGTTTATATAATCAATTATTACGGGGTAAGGAAGAATTATTCACCTGTCAGTGGAGTTGAAAAATTGCATTTATGATTGTCATAATGTTTGTTACTGTTGTTCGGGATTGAGCCTATTTGGAAAGGGGGGCTTAGAGTGTCAAGAAGTAATAGGTGATTCAGTGATTCAGGGGTCAGGCATTGGATTTGAGGGGATGAGTGGAGGAAAGATATTAGTGCGGTAATGACTCGGTGATGATGCGTGAAATGCATCTCTGAGGTGTCATCGAGTGTCGGTCAGGCTGTGAAAAGTGGTGAGGACTTGTTTGACAAGTAAAAAGTGACAACTGCGATGTCGGGTTAATTGTCGGGGAAGAGGTGAGCGTTAAAAACGGGTCGAAATGAAGTTAATCGAATCATTCGAAAGCATTATGATGAAGGTCGAAGTAGAAGATGGATTCGTCTGAGTAAGTCGAATTAATCTACGACCTATCGTAATGCCACGAAGGTGCGCGCGCGCGGTCATGTCGTAACACGGTGCCGTCCTCGAGTCGCGAGTACTAATACTTAACCTCACTTTCTTATCGCGTAGTAGTGCGTGCTCGACCCTGTCGTGATGCGACCTACATAGCGTAACGTGCTGACAGGTTAGAAGGGACGTGACCTCGTCGCAACCGTTCGAGGGTGTGTTCATGGGGTGTCGCGATCGGGTCCGAGTTTCGACGCATACGCGTTCGTCGTCGTCTTGATCGTCGTGCGTCCTTCGACGGCCGTGATAATCGACGGCGCCGAGGAGATAGAGCGTGGTGGTACTGCCGCGTGTTCAGGATGCAGCATGAACCTCAGTGTCCTGTTCTGGAAGCTCGCGAGCCTCGGCAGGGGGACTACGTGCAGCAACAGAGGCAGGTGCTTTCGGGCATCGAGACGGATCAGCCAGGAACAGTGCTGTCAAGCGGCTGGCACTACTGCTGGGAGAGGGTGGCCTGCCTGTTGGAGGAGGACAAGGGTTCGTCGGTGCTGCGGTCGCAGCTGCAGCAGCAACAGCGGGCTGTCGATTGTGCATCGCTGGCTCAGGGGAACTGCTAAAAGCCCCGCCAACCCGGACCGTACAGGCAGGTTCCTGGTCCATCGGCCCAGGACGCGTACGAGCGGGGCTGATTCCGTTGAGAGGAGACCCGCCGGCGGGCGAGTCAGGCGACCATTTCTCTGGATCACTGACCTGGTTTCATATTGCAAGACTACCTTACTCCAAGAACAAGAAGAAGAGGAGGTATCAACATCAGGAGAAAGGAGGCATCGGAACCTTTCCCAGTGGATCACGGCTTGGGAAGAACGTATGCGAGGTGCAAAGAGTGTCATCTTGGAAGAAGCTATATACCAGGAGAGCTTGTCGCTCAAGAGGGGGAAGTGGTTCCGGGACCAACAGTGGCCGGAATCAGTGCCGCTTTTTGGTCATATTCAGGGCCGTCGAGTACGGCGAGCAGGCGAAAGCCAAAAGCGTACGTGTGAGGCGAAAGGCGGGCTCAGGCCTTCCTGGCAGCGATGCGGGGCCTCCCGCAGCACGGCGTACGCGAACACAAAACGCACAGCCTTTCCTTTTGCACTACGAGGTATCTTCGTCATCACCGAACGGCGTTCCTCGTGCCCGCCGCACGGTTCCAGGGTGGGATCACAAGGAAAGAAGGAAGTCGCGCCATCGCTCGACGGTCCTCGACAAGGAGCGTCGACGACAACGACGTGGGGACCTCGCTAGAGTCCCCGATTTCATGCCCATGCGACTCGACTCGCCCCGACTCACGGGACCACCCACAACCAGGAAAAGAGAGCAAACTGCAGTACAGACTGAATGCGCTCCAATCAATCTCAAAGGATCTTCCACCTGCAAATTATTTTCCTTCGATCACTTCTTCAGTCAATATTCTTGGATCTCTTCCTCTTGCTCCACGGACTGTAAATTCATCGAGAACCGAAGGTCCTTTTATTGCATTTGCTACAATGACGAAGAACTCAAGGTCAGAGAAACCTCTGACCTTGAAGCTTCTTCCGAATCTCATATCTATGATGTGGCACAGATGTCTGCCGAGAAAGTGTCGCACTTTTCCAGAGAAAACCCGTATTCGTGCTGTGTGCCTGAGTTATGTCAACGGTATCACCCGTACCGTCGAATCAATTGGGATAACAAACGAAGAAAGATTCTCTTCCGAAAACCAGCTGCCAACACAAACAGTTTCATCGCGGATTACAGCACCAATTCCCTTGTGGACGCATCGGCAGCTGCAGGGTCGCAGTTCTTGGGCTTACCTTTTAACAATGTGCTTGCTTACACTGCCTTTATTCATGACGATAACGACGACGACGATGATGCTGTCAATGGTGACCCAGGAAAAATACTGTATTACAAGAAGGAGCGAAGTTACGATACCAGAAAAGAAAGTAACCAACAAACGGAAATTCAGAATGAAATCGAGAGGTCGTCGCTCGACAATGATTTACCTGAAACAACCACGTACGTCGTCGTGTCAGGTGGATACCTCTTCGATGCCTTTAAGTCCACAAGAACTATCGCGAGTGAAACGAGCGATGAGAGCTTTTTCCACGAGACTGATGTTCGCGATGAGAATTTTTCACGTATTCAAAACAAGAGCAAAAAGACCCCTTTACGATCTCATCGTCGTTGTAAAGACAAATACTCGAGTGGCGATGATTTTAGAAACGACAAAAGTGACTACTTGTCTAAAAGCAAGAGGAGGAGTAGGAATGAGAAAAACCCCCACAATACCCGCTACTCAAAGTCATCTATCTACGGATACCGTCAAAGTGAACTCTTCCCGTTCAAGGATACTAACTCCATTTATTTCCCGAAAATTAGGAAGACAAGGAACTTTTTGGAAGGTTGTAGTAAGAGCTACACATTGTTTTTCATATTGTATCTCCTCACGCTGCCGCTCTTGTGCTCCACTAATCCTTCACCTCAGGTCCCTTCGGCCCTGGCGCAAAAGTCCCCCCTTTCCCGTAACGAGGATTACATGCAACGCAACGTTTCGTCCACGGCGCAACAGTACATTCCAAGTAACAACGGACAACAGCAACATCTGCGCCAAGGTCAGCAGGTTGTCCAAGAGCGTCAGATAGTACATCCTTACAACGAATATTCTTGGGAGGTGAACCAAATTAACCCTTGGCTGTCGGCATGTGATCTTGCGGGTCCAGCTCCAGCTGATCTTCAGGGTAGTTGTGGTCCCCCGGAGGTTACTAAATATTGACCCTTACCTTTTGCGCCGAAGTCACAGGG
>JAWWLR010000034.1:35905699-35918168 GCA_035041075.1 Acraspis erinacei
CACGGCGCGCAATTTTAGTCAATTAATTGTTTTTCGTATCTTGCATAGTTCGACCGCAAAATGGATTTTTTCATTATTTTTTGTAAAATCAAAATCTGAATTTTCAACTTTTCGAAAGATTCAAAAAGTTCTTACGATAAACTTGTAGGGCTTTAAAAAATAAATGTTGTTTCAATAATAATATTCAGTATAGTTTTTTTTATTTCGAAAATGCTTTAACTCTGATAATTTTCTTTTTATCGAAAAGAGTTATAAGTATAAATTTTTCGAGTTTCCGAGTACTATGAACAACAGTTGATACAATTTTTAATTCTTGAAAAAATATGGGTTTAAATAGGAGAACAAATTGTATTAAATAAAAATAATTTAGTACCAGATTAAACTAAATATGAAACTGCTAAAATTTCGAACAATTCAAGTAAAAATATGGCAGTTTCAAGAAAATGAATGAATTTTTGGAAGAAAATTAATTTTCTACACAAAAAAATGAATTTTTATACAAAACACAAGTATTTTAACCAAATTATTTTCCTTATACTAAAAATGATGAATTTTTGATCAAAAATGAAATATTTAAATTGCCATTTTAAATATTAATTAAACAATAAACGAATTTTCAATAAAATAGTTCAATTTCCAAACAAAAAAATGAATTTTAAAGTGAATTGATGAATCTAAAATGATAAATCTTCACTAAATAAATTATTTTTGTAAATTTTTGTCAGAAAAAGAGATGAAGTTTTAACCAAAAAGATTATTTTGAATGATGAAAGCTGAACTTTCAAATAAAGAGTTTAATTTTTTTTAAATAATAATTTTCTCCCAATAGAGATAAATTTTGAACAAAAAAGTTAATTTAGAACTAAGAAAGATTTCAACCAAATAGTTGCATTTTCAAACAAAGAAACTTAAAAAAAAGATTAAATTGTGAACAAAAAAGTTGCATCTATAACCAAACAGTTGCGTTTTCTGCCATAAAATGTTACTTTTCTACGTAGAAAATAAATTTTTTATAACAAAAAATGAATTTTCTAGACAAGGAGACGAATCTTCGTCAAAATCGTCAGATTCTCGACCAAAATTACATGACTTTTAGGCCAACAATTTTAATTTTTAATAAAATAATTAAATTTTAAACTAAAAACAATGAACTTTCAACCAAAAATAGATATTATTATTTTTAGTTTATTTGGCTTACTTTTGCTTTGCAGACTTGAATAAAAAAATGACTACATCCTGATATAAAAAAAAATTATATATAAAATATATTAAAAAAAAACTAAAATGGGATGGATGAAAAACTTACTTGATAATTATCATAAAAATTAATTAACAAAATTATAAGATAATCGATTGCTGTTAGTAATAACTTTTTATTTCATGATAAATAGTTTGATTACGCTAATAATACATTTTACACGGCGACTGCTGCACCCGTCTTTTAAATATCTCTGTCACAATTAAATATATTTTTTATTATTATTTACATTATTACCTGTACTAGTATTTACCTACATTTTTTCAGTATTTCTCTTTCTGTAGTATACAAGAGAAATTGCAGTAAAACCCGGGTATAATACAGCGGATAATTAGATCGATTAATAATAATAAATATTATATTAAAATACTAAAACATAAATAAATAATTAAATTAGAAAAAAATATTTCTTTAATGTATTGTCCTTTCAACCTCTTGCAATTTTTTCGAACTGCTTCCACCTTTTCTCGTGGCTCTGAATGAAAATAAAGCAATAATTAATTTAAAAAATATTGATATCATATAAAAATAAAAAAGCTAGTGCTATGTACTTCGACAAATTAATTGTTTAAAAAACGTCGAAAACATTTAAATCAGCCAATACTTAATCGAGTGAATTCAGCTCAAACAAATAAAGGCTAAAAAAATAATCGGTTGAAATTAATCATCTTGAATGTCGTAAACAATTAAATATTTTATAACAACGATGGTGAAATATTTAAGTACTAACAGGAAATTCTATTTTCATATATTTTAATATTTTATCAATTTTATTAATTAATTGCCGAATAATAAAATTCTCGGATTATAAAATTCCTGAATAATAAAATTCACGATACTTTATAATATTATCGAATTGGAAAATTCACGAATTTAAACAATTATCATTTTTTATAAATATATTTTATTTATTACAAATACCAAAATGGAATTTTATTTTTTAAAATTATTTTTAATGTTTTAAATTTCGAAAATTATGCTTTGAATTTAAAATAACTATAATTTTAAATAAAATATTTCTGTGCCACCCACTGTTTTCATCATATCTTAAAAATATTTTCAAAAAAAATATATATGAATTTAAAATTCGATTTTTGCAAACGTTTTTTATATATTTTTGAAATACTTTGCACATTAAAAAAATTCTTCATCCAGAAATATTTTATTAAAAATTATTTTGATTTTAAATTCAAACCATAAATTTCGAAATTTTACACATTATAAGTAATGTAAAGAAAATTTCATTATTGTATTTGTAATCCAATAAAAGATATTTATAAAAAAATTGTAATTGTTTAAATGCGGCAGTTTTCTAATTCGGTATTTTTATTTTTGGCTATTTTATTATTCACGAATTTTATTATTCGGAAATTATCCAATTCGGGAATTTTACAGTGTCGGGAATTTTATTTTTCGGCATATTTCAGTCGTCCCAAAAAATATTTAAATATTAAATAAATTTTTTTTAAATGAAGCATTGATAAAGGATAATATTGAATAGAAAGCTTTTTAAATTAAAACAATGGATTGAACGATTTTGTATTGAAACCAATGATTAATTTAGGATAAAATCTTTTATAGTGAATAGTTTAAAATTTAAAGCAATTTACATCGTAATGTTTTTAGTTACATTGAAAAATTTATATTAAGAAAAAATCGTTATTGATTCAACCATTCTAAATGTTACAATTTTAAGCGCTTCAATTAAAAATTGTTTTTTGATTACGTTGCATTTGAAATTTTCTATATTTTAAAACATTTAAAAATAAAAATTAATTAAATTTTTTATGCCGGGTAATAAAATCTTTTTATTTTTAGGTCTTGAATTTTAGAAATTTTCGTCTTAGTTTGTCACTGTTTATAATTTATTTCTGAGGCCTTTAATTCATAATTGTTTAATAAGAAATCTGTTGAACTTAAAATTGTGCACCTAAAACATTTCGAATATTTATATATAAAATAATTAATTTGATAAATTTATAAAATTGAACTCACGTAATTAAGAATATTTAAATCTAAAATTATTAATATTGGGAACCTTGAAAGTTTAGTAATTATTAGAAACTTACGAAATGATGTATTGGTTGATTAAAAAATTTCAAAATTAATCAATTTATATACTCGATGCTAAAAATTTATATATTCTACTTGAAGTTAAAAATTCATTATTTTCAGTTGTAGATTCATCTTTTTTATAGTTAAATATTCAACTTATTGGTTTAAAACTCAATTGTTTTGTAGAAATTTTTTATCTTTTTAGAAGAAATTTAATCTGCTTTTTGTAAAGGAAACTTTTGGTTAAAGAATTAATTATTTTGTTAAAAAGTAATTTTTTTCGCTTGAAAATTAATTATTTGCACTGAATTATTTTTAGGTTTATGATTAATAATTTCGTACGTTTAAAACTCGAACCAAACAATTTAGAATATTTAAATATGAAATTGTATAATTAAACATTGATTATCAAGGTTTTCGATAATAAATTATGATTTGGACAAATTTATTACCAAAGTTTTCTTGGAATTTTTACATTTTAATTTGAAACAATAATAACTTGAAAATTGAAGTTCATAACTCTAAATTTCAAGAAATTTCCAGGCAAATATTTTCGGATTTAAGCTTTTGAAGCAACCAATTTTTTATTATTATGCTTAAAAATTAAACGTTTTCTGAATTGCAAATGCAAAGCCATAATTGTCAATTTAAATTTTATACATTTTTTTGAAGTTTCAAATTTTTAGTTTAAAACTCATCTAAAATATTTTTGGTTAAAGATGCACTTCTGGTTGAAAATTGAACTTTTTTGTTATAAATTTATCATTTTTGTTTGAATAATCTACTACTTGGCTGAAAAATTTGTTGGTTTTTTTTGGGTAGAAATTTAAACTTTTGGTTAAAAATCAATATCTTTAGTTGAAAATTTAACTATGTTGGTAATAATAAATTTTTCTGGTGAAAAATTAATCTGATTTTTTGAAAATTCATTGCGTTCGTTGAAAATTTAACTATTTTATTGAAACTCCTTTTTTTAGTTCAGAATAATTTTTTTAAATTTATCTTTTGTGACTGATACTTCATATATTTTATTTTAAATTCATCTGTTTTTTGTAGGAAATTCACCTCTCTTAGCAGAAAATTCTTTTTCTTGGTTGACAAATAGCACAAAGATTCAGCTTCTTGCATTACATTTTTTCTTTACATATTGAAAATTTTCATTTTTGATTTAAAATTTGATCTTTATATTTTATATCTATTCTAACGTTATCTATTCCATTCATTGTCGAAAAATTTTCTTTTTACTGAAAAACTACTATTTGGCTGAAAATTCCTCTTTCGTGATAAAAATGTAATCTTTAATTACTGTTCTAAACTTCCCTGAAAATTTAATCATTTTAAGTTTTCTTTCCGATTATATTTTTTTGCTTTTATTATTGTATTGATTATTTTTGTTTGAACTGTTTCAGCTGAATTTATACAAACAAACTTTGGCTGATTTAACCATTTTTGTTCGATTGGAATTTTTTGAAAAATGAATTCGTTAAATTAGACACCAAAAACAAACTATAATAAAATTATAATATAGAATTTTTTTATAAAACATTACCCACTTGTTATTTGCAAACATTAGCTGTAGATTTTTCCAGAAGTTTGGCCTTTTTCTCTTTACCGGAAGATGATGTCACTTTTTCAACGATATCATTGCATAGTTGCTTAATATGTGTATTTTGTCGACATAATTCATGATACTTTTGTCTGAAATTAGGAGCACCAAATTTTACCTGCCTGTTGCGCTCGTCCGCTATATCAAACTGAGTTTTTCCTATATCTCTAAAAATAGGACCAAGTGTGGACCATATTTTTTCAAAGTCAAGTTTATATTCAGTTTTCAAAATATCAGGCGTTATTTCAAAATATATTTTCAGTGCATTTTCTGTATTCGCTTGAGTATACGGTGGGGATTCTACCGATTTTGATATACCTTAAAATTAAACAAAAATATATATTATTGTATAATCATGGTCTTCAGTTTGTTTAAGTATTAATGAGGATTAACATTTTTCGGGAGCATCAATTTTTATATTTTCTAATTTCCAAAGAATTGGTATTGTTTCAAGGTCAAATTCATTTACAAAAGTTTCAAGTCAATATTGACGAACGAGAAAATTTTTATTGTAAAAATGTGTTCAAGGAATCTGTATTATCATCAGAGAATAACAGAATTTCTTAACGTCTTTACAGAGTAGATGGACCTATGAATTAAAAAATTTGTTAAATACATCTTGTTTCGAAAAAGATTTTCTCCTTTCCCTACGCTGAGAGGAAACCGAAAGGAGATCTTTTTCCGAAAAAATTAATTAAATTTTTTAAATTCACAGCTTCATTTAGTCTGGAATGTTGTTAAGAAATTCTGTTATCCTCTGATGATAATACAGATTCCTTGCAAAATTTGACTTGCAAAAACTGGCATAATAATGATTAATAATAATAATAATAAAATAAATAATAATGTATAAATATAATAATATATATAATAAATAATATCATAAAATAATAATAATCAATAATAATTTTTAAAAAATTTTAATCAAATATCAAATATATCAATATATATCAATGTCAAATATCAAATAATAATATATTATCAAATATCCGAACTAGAAAATTTCTGGATATAAAACAAACTTAAAAATTGTTATTTAATTAATATTACTTTTTAAAATTATTGTTTGAATGTAGAATAACAGTTATTAAAAAATGTATATTTATTAATGAAAAATTTTTTAAAATAATTTGCAGAGTAAAGAAATTATAAAAAAAATTTACAGAAATGGAATGTAGATCCGTTCTGAACTGAACCCTGTAAAGATCGTTTGAAATTTTTTTACCAGTTTCGGAAAAAAATGTAGAAAGAAATTGTTTTTCGTTCTAGGCGCAATTGCTTTTAAGTTTATTTCTGCATACAATTTTTATACAATTATTTCTTTAAATCCAATCCATAATTTTTATAAACTTTAATATTTAAAAATCTTTTTCTTTGATAAAAATATTTGCGTATTATATTTTTAATAAATAAATAAGATTTGCTGAAAGCAATTTTTTCAATTGTTTAATTCCTGGAATTTTATAATTTAGGAATTTTCTAGTTTGGATATTTTATTTTGAAATATTGCCTTTAAGTTTTGAATATTTACTGAATTTTACAAATAATTAGAAAAACTGAAATATTTTAAATGATATTGGGAAATTTTCGAAGTTTTAAAGACACTCGAAAATAATTTTAATCTTGAAAAAGTTGCAGAAAATGGATAGAATGTACTTTTGAGAACCTGGCAAAATTCCAATTAATTATTTCTTTTGATAATTTAATTTTTTAAGAACATTTGAAAAAAAACCTTACGATTTTGAGAGTTTTTTTAATTAAAAAAAAAATAGGTAAAAGTTTAGGACAATTATTTAGTTTGAATTTTAAAAGATTAATTGTAGGTTTTCAATAAAAAGATCTCTTAAGATTCTTGTGAAAAGTTTAAAGCGTATTTTATTCAAAAAAACTTAACTTCTGAATGAAAATTTGAAAAGATTTCGATGAAAATCTGCAGAATTTTGAAATTTTTTTTAATTCTGAAAGATTTTTCTAGATTATAGAAATAATTTAAGTTAGTTTACAAGATGTTTAAAAAATATTCATTCATATAAATATAAATATATGCATATATACATATATATATATCTATATTTATTTATACTTGTTTATTTAAATAAATTTGATTCGAAAGTTATTCTTAATTGTTCAAAATTCGGTTTTTATGTTTCAATTAATGTTTTTTTTATTCAGAACTAAATTTTTAGTAGAAATAATATAAACTATTACATTTTTTGTTAAAAATCAATTTATTTTGTTAAAAATTTAACCATTTTTAATTCTAATTCGAAATTTCTCGTCTTTCCTTAAATAATCAACTACTCACTTGATTGTTTAACTACATTGATAAAAGTGGATCTTCTTTATATTTTGGTTGAAAATGAATCTTCTTCGTTCAAAAAGTAACTATTTCTTTAAAATTTGGATTTTTCGGGTAAAAATGGACTTTTTTCACTGACAAATTTTACTATTCCGCTTTTGGTAGAAAGTTAATATTTTATGTTTAAAAAATCGTCAGCTTGGATTGAAAAGTCACCTATTTTTGTAAAAATTTGATTTTTTTGTTTGTTAAAAATACATTTGCTTCATTCAAATTAATCGACTTTGGTTGAGGATGTTAATATTTTGTTGAAATCTTATTCTTTTTTTTCAATTAATTTTTTTAACTAAGAATTTTACTATGTGATTTTTTCACTTAATTTCTTCACTTTAACTCACCCACGAAAAATGCCACCAAAGCAAAGATTAACAACTTCATCACGGACGTTTATAAAATTCTAAAAGAAAAATAATGAGTAGCTAACAATTTTTCTTTTTGTATTGATATCATAATGCTGATGTAGGGCCATTTATACTAACCTGATTAGCCTTATCGTCTCTATTCAATGTGCATTTATTTTGAATACAAAACATTTGTATGCAAAATATTTGTTCTTCTAAAAGTGTCAGTGCCAGACTTGAAGGAAGCATTACTCATGCTTACATAAAAATTGGATAAAATTTAAAAAACAATTTATTCAATTTCATTATTTTAAACCAGGGAAATTATTTTGCTAAATTAAATAAAATACTTTCGAATATAATCTTCTGAATTTTCAATGCAATTTTTTTTAATTAAAAAAAGAAAGATCAATTTTTAACAAATAGTATTTGTTTAAACAATTAATTATGTTAAATTTAATTCAATATGGGGTCGCTTTAATTGAAAAATTCTAAAAAAACCGCGACATTCTAATTCTATCCTAAGAGAAATTAGTTAAAAACAATAATTAATAGCGCAAAGAATTTAGATAATCATTGAAGAATCAGTACACAATTATATTCGATGTATTGTAAACAATCTGTACATAAAAAAACTGAGAAAAATCATAATTAGCGATAAAAACTCAAAAACCCCAATTTTTCAGTTACAGGGTTTTTGGGAACTATAGAACAGAGTTTTGAAGGTGACATAAAAAAAAATAAGTTTTGATTACTCTAAATATGTTTTTTCTTCTAAAAAAAATCGTGTCTTTTTGTTTGGATTCGAAAAAAATTTCGGCCGATATGTATGAGAATAAAAAGAAAATTTTGGACAACCCTATTGTATATGCGTGATCGCCAAAATTTGACCATTTGTGACAATAAGATTTTCGATAAAAAAATTGAAACCAGCTAAAATATAAATTTTGTTAATTAAAAATAACCAAAAAGTGCATGATGACACAAAACTAAGAGATTAAATTTTTTTGTAATATATGCAGAAAATATCAAAATGTTTGAAAATATAGGGCAAAAAATATTAAAATTAGCTTACCGATTTTTAACTAAACTAAACTCTATAAAATATTTAACTCTCCTCTTGATCATGATCTTTTTCAATTCATTATAAATGATATCCGCGAATTTTAAGTATAAAAAAAAGATTTATATTATTTAACAATTTTTCATTTTAAATTTGTAATTTGGGATAGTTGCGTGAGCAGAGATTTCGCTGGCTTTTTATTTGTAATTTATAAACAACGGCTTATACAATTTGGAAATTTGGATTAAAAAAAAAAAATTCAAAATGGCTGGCATTCAAAGGGGTCAAATTTTTGGAAACCACCCATATATTATTTAAAAAAAGGCTATAGAAATCGTAAACGTCAAAAATATAAGATATTATTTTAAAAACTTTTATTGAAAAAAACTTGTAAATAAGCTACGTCACCTGAATCAACAAAACGAATTTACCAGTCATTGCTTCAAAATGGAGAAACAAGAATTATTTACATGATTCATCTATTTCACTTTACAAACATGACATGTCACATTTTATGAGAAAACAATTTGAGTATAAAAAAAACGTACGCATTTTCAACCAAACAAATGCGTTTTCAATCGAGAAAAATTACTTTTCCACGCAGAAAATAAATTTTTTATTCAAAAAATTAATTTTCTAGACAAGAAGATGATCTTCGTCAAGATCTGTAGATTCTCGACCAAAAGAGATGCCTTTTAAGCCAAGACTTTTAATTTTTCATAAAATAATTACATTTGAAATCAAATTATAAAATATTTACCCAATATACATCAATTTCAACCAAAAATGTAATTTCACACTTTTCAACTAAAAATAGTTTGTTTCTTATTTTTAGTTTCTTTTGTTTACTTTTATTTTGCATATTTGAATAACAAATGACTACATCCTTATAAAATTTTAGACAGGTTGCGTTGTTTATACTTAATATAGTAAAATAAAAGTCATGTTCACGAGATTGCGCACACAATGTTTTTACAGTCTACCTTCTCAATATTGCCGCTCTCATTGGTGCCGTTAATCCTAATCCGAGCTCGGGCTCTAGCCAGTATGCCTATTAGGGTGGTCCAAAAATGCATGGAAACATTTTTTTGCATGCTAGAGGGCAACGATCGCCCCTATTTTACTTTTTCTAGTGGAGTATTTATTAACATTTTTTCATTCATCTTTAATTGTTCAAACAAATGAAATTTGTTTAAATAATTTTTATTCGAAAATTCGTTTTTTTCCTTAAAAATTATTCTTTTTGTCCATTGGAATATTTATCAACATTGCCTTATTAATTAAACAAAAAATTATTAATAATTGTTACTCTTGGTCTAGTGGAATATTTAACAACATTGGTTACTTAATTTTCAATTATTTGAACAAATCCCATGTGTGTAAAAAATGTATTTTTTCAAAAATTCATTAAATTGGCAGTTTATTTTCATTAAGTGACATTAATTTATTTTCAACTAATAGTACTATTCAACTAATAATTTGTTTACATAATTACAAATTAATAAACCAATATTGATAAATGTTCCACTAGACCCACAGTAGTAATTTTTATTTAAAAAAATTCGAAACGCAATTATATAAAGAAATTCCATTTGTTCAAATAATTGAAAATTAATAAGCTAATGTTATTAAATATTCCACTAGACCAATAGCAATAATTTTTATGAAAAGAAATGAATTTTAAAAAAAAAAATGTAAAGAAATTCCATTTGTTTAAACAAACAAAAATTAATGAACCAATGTTATTAAATACTCCACTAGACCAATATTAATAATTTTAAGTAAAAAAAAGGACTCGTGGGGGTGTGTTAAGGGGGTCAAACCCATCCATATGCCTAATACTCGAAATTTTTTATTGGATAATTCTATACAAGCCCCTATACTTTCCCGTCACATTTTGTCAAACTCTAAAAAATTATTCCAAAATCTTAAAAAAGTGATTTTTTCCCATGCATTTTACATGGGAAATTTCAAGTCAAAACCGGCAAATGGACGAGGCCAGACTGTCAAGGTGATAGGAAAAAAAGTCTTGTTTTTATATTATGAATTTTTTATTTTCCATAATTTTAGATACCCTGTAACTTTTTCTAAGTATGTTAAGAAAATTTGCTGACGGCACTTATAAGTTTTTTCATTCCTGGCTACCAGATCAGCGCCAAACCTGGACCAGACCAGTCATTCAAAGTGATAAGAAAAAATATACTGTTGGGATAGTGTAAATTTGGTATTTTCTAGCATTTTAAACCCCCTGTCACTTTTTTGAATTAGGTCCAAAAAGTTGGGTGAATAAACTTATAACTTTTTTGTTTCTTGGCTAGCTGACCAGCGCCAGACCTGGGCCAGACTAGATCTTCCAGACTAAACGGTCTAGATAAGGCCAAACCTGAGCCAGACTGGCATCAGACCTGAGCCAGATCAGATATTCGAGACTAGACAGTCTAGATAAATCCAGACCTGGGCCAGACCTGTAACCAGACTGCCAGGACATTTTTCCACACGGGAATTAATTCTTGGAAACGATTCTGTGGTCTCTGCACGAATAAGTCGAAAGAAGAAATTTCACTCTATGTGCATCATTCGCAATTCTTATTCCTTGCAGTCAATGAGCCTTGGATCCACTTTTATTTATTTTAATTTATAGTGTCCTTTTATTCTGTTCTCACCGTAAGCGAATTGTTTCATCTAATTTTATACTGAACCTACCTTTTTCTTATATTCTACTCATAATACTGGCAAATTGTTCCAATAAGTGTCTCTTTCATTTGAATCACATATAATTTAAAATAAAAATTTGCGTGTCAAATTACCTACAGATTCTAGTACCGAAGACACACATTAGTCGTATGCGAATATAGAGTGAAATTAAATTTTTTTAATTTTATTGAGGCTATGAGACTCTTCAGGATTCAAAGAACTATGATCAACGTTTTTTACAAAAAGTTACATAGATTTAAAATTCTGCAATTTTTACTGTTTTCAGCCGTTTCAATAACAGAAGCAAGATAAACAAATTAAAGTTTTATCTTAAAAATCAAGCATCTAATTTTACTTTCTTAATGTTTTCATAGTATAATTTGTAAGCATAAATTTATATTTTAACACTAACAACCCTCGTCGAAATTGTGTCAGGTTTTGTAAATACGAGAGCAAAATATTTTATGCTGCGCCGAAATTTGCACTTCTCTCCTACAGGTCCAATTTCAACAATAAAATATTCAATTATTCCATTAAGAAAGCATACAATTTTAGAATTGTTAATTTTAAAAGTTGTCGAAAACCAACTGAGTTTTTTTAACAATAACTAAGTTTATGAAAGTAAGATGCATTTAATTAATTTTATTTAAAGATTGTGTCAATTAAGAGCTGTTTAATATAAAATTTCTCTAAGTTAAACGGCAAACATGTATATTAATCTATCTATAATACATACAAATTTTGGATGTGTAGTTTCAAAGGTTTTCTAAAACTGTAATATATCTTTAATCATTCTTTAAATCCTCAATGTATTTTCGAAATTTTTAGATAATACTTTTACAAAGATTATCTAATAAATTAAAAATATTAGAGGTGATATATTCTAAATTAAAATTTTGAAGGAATCTACCTAGTTAGAACATTAACAAATATTGAATGTGACGTCTCGTAATTCTCCACTATTGAGCGCTTACAAGTGTAAATTACGAATTTTAAAGCTTTTCCTCTGAATTGACTACACTGTTAGAAAAAATTCGTACAACTGTGCACCGAAGTGCGAAGTTGTAATGATGCGGTGCGATATTTTGGTGCG
>JAWWLR010000034.1:35969614-35983212 GCA_035041075.1 Acraspis erinacei
GGGGCATCCTTAATTTAAATTAAGACTCTGTTTAGTACTACTGAATTTTGCATAAAACTAACAGAGCCCGTATAATCATGGGGCTAGTATTACGGACATTTTCCGCAATCTGAACGAGCTGGAGATGGATCAGGAATACGAAAAGTTCTATATTATTAGAAAGTATGTCAAACTAATCTTTCTATATATATTTGAAAATAAGCACTGAAATATATTAGAGAATCGTTCAAATAATTTTTTAACTATGAGAAATATTTATGCTTCAAGATTTTAAATTGCTTTTGCATAATTTTGGATCAAGTCTTTTCAATGCATTTAAAAGGAATAGTTTTTTAATAAATCATATGATTCAATATATAAAAAACTTTTTCTAAATGTAATTTTATGAGCACATAAAATTGAATTGTGCCTTTTTTAACAAACTGTCCACCGTAACAGAATCTTTCTTGCTACTAGCCCTAGGTCTATAATTGACCGGTTCATTTTACAGATAATTCCGTAATACTAGTCAGTGCCTTTTTTAACTTTCAACTTCTAAAAATTTTCATCTTTTATACAATAAAAATTATTTATCCCTAACTTTGGAAATGATTTTAAATTCTAACATATTTTCATACTCCTTAAATTCAGCGTAATTGCTCTCAAAGTTTTCATTGTGTGTCAAATTCTAAAGAACATTTTACACTATTAACATTGTATACAAAAACAAAAAAGAGAATGAGATCAGTATGTACGATAGTTAAAAAAATAATGTTCATTCCCTGAAGATACTAAAAAAAATCCAATATTAGTTTGAAATAAAGATTTGTCATTAAAACCAATATAATTCTGTTATAAAGGCACGAATCTTAAAAGGATACATAAATATCTAAAGCTAAATAAACAATTTAAATCAGACCATTTTATTTAGTATAAATAAAAAATATATTTGGACCTTACTTTTTTATTTGTACACTGTTTACTACTTTGATTTTTTTTTAAAAATTCTAAAATCATTCAATGTGATTTTACATATTTTCTGTAAATTTAGATGCCTTCAAAATTAAATTTTTCTGTATATCTTCAATACTTATACTTAAGTTTAAACTTGCATTAACTTATAACTTGATGTGAAAGTACGACATGAAAACCATTGTAATGTAAAACCTATTCACAGAAAAAACTAAGAGTAAAATTTGTTGCAAGAAATTTTGTATAAGAATACAATTTTATTTAGACAACTTCGCATTTTTCAAAATACATGTTAGGTCATGAAAAAATAAAAGACAGTTTAACCGATATTTATGTCAAGTTTATCCTGTGAAGGTAATTTTTGTTGCAACGAATCTTCCATCAGAAATTGATGTAAAGTTTATCTTCTGTTTTTTCTGTGTTGAAAAGGGAAAATTTTTGAACAAATTTTGGAAAAATCACCCTATTTGTATTTTTTAATTTTGAACACCTCTCTCAAAGTTGAATCACTCAATAATTATCGGATGTTTCATAGCATTATGGAAATTTTTTACCCATTTTTTTATATATGTGAATGAAATTTTACTACATTTTCCATATTTTATACACATATTTTCACTGAAGTAAAATTTTAAAGATTTAATTAACCTAAATTTCCGTAATATTAAATTTTCATTTTCAGAAATGTATTTCTTGAACTTATTTCTTTTCGGGATTGCAGTAATTACACAGCAAATTTCAGTATACAGGAAGTTTCAGAAATAAAAAAGCAGTGGAATTGAAAAGAGTTAAAAAAGCCAGAACTATGAAGAAGCCGACGAAAAAGCTCATTTCACGCGCGGCACCAAGTTAAACGCTTTGATCCAGCTTGTTGAAACGCCCCTAAAACCCTCTCCCAGTAACACTACACACATATAAACACAAACATAATTGCAAACATGCCAAATGCGAATAGACCAGAATTGAAAAAATCAAGGGAACTATGTAATGTGTGCGAGATATTAGTAATTTTTAGGGCCGCCCCAAAGGCAGGTAAATAGCAGCGAACTGAGTCCGAGGTGAGCATGACTTTATTGTATTGTTAAAAATTGTCCATAGATAATTGTTACTGATTATATTAAATTTATAATTATAAATAATACCGCAGGAGGTTAAGCAGGGACTGCGATGGTACAAGAGGTGATTATTAATTACTGCCGCGCGATGCAGCAGGCAATTGCCAAAAACACGTGTAAATATTTAACAATCGTATTATGTATGTATATTTATATATGTATACGCGCGCATATGTACATAAACGCACATAATACACCGATGTTTGTATGTACATTAAACGTGAATCGCGATTTCGGATTGAAAACTGAAGAGTAAAAATTGTGTGTGTTGTGTGTTTGCGTGTGTGTCTGTTTGCGCGTGTGTCAGTCTGCCTGTGAGATTAAAATATGTAATTACACATCTCAGTGAGCGAGTGCGTGAGTGTGAGTGAATTTGCGGGTGTTAGATCAGGTGCGAATCAAGAAAAGAGGTTAAAAAAATCGATGAGACAGCAAAAATGCAGCAAAGTAAAAATTAATAAACGTAGATTTAGTTTTTTAGCAGAACATTATAGGTAAGAGGACGAGTGTAAACGTTAATGGCGGTGATGTTTCTCCAATTAAGGGGGACCTAACGACCTGTTATTTGCGGGCGATCGCTTCGCATTATGTACAGTAGCCGAATGTATTTTACATTGATCGTATGCACGTGCATTATGTATGGTAGGGGCAAGTACGTGAATACCACGTAACGCACACGTACATCACACATTGATCGATCGGTGCAGGAGCGAAGAAATGAGATTACTTTTGAGCTTACAGTAAAACCTCCTTCCTGTCAGATTATGTGTTATTGCTTCGTCACATTCTTCGTGTCATCCTGAATTGTGAGTCTCAATTTTGGTTCATGATTTTTTAAATAAATGATCATTACCCGAGCATTATTTGGCCAAAGCAGTAATATGCGCTTGTTCGCCGTTTTTGAGAAAATCGACAGTGTAATTCACTTTTTTATTGAAATTTGTATAAATATAATTTTCTTGCATAATCCCTAAAAATTATATAAAGAATAATTTTTTAATGATGACGCAACCTTATGAAGCAGAAGCGCTACTGCTTGAGCTACCGGCCGTTTGAAAGTTTTTTTTGCCATAATTTTCTCGAAGGCAAAAAAGCGTATATTACTACTTTGGCAAACTAATACTCAGGTTTTTTAATTTAAAAAATTATGAACCGAAACCAAAATTCACATTTGGCGGCCTCCCCTTCTCAGTGATCATGATTGCTTTCGCGACATTGAGTAGGTTTTGCTTTATAAAAAAATACAACAATCGAATAATGTTATGGTTTTTTCCTTCGTCCTGTCCGAATCGTTCTGCCTTTTATAAGAAATGTCGAGCAGTGATGTTTGACCACTGGGATTGAGTGCGAGAATATCTCAAAGTGAGGAGGTAATAAGGCTGATGAAAAGAAGAAATATTCAGAAAAGGAAATAATAATGATAAATTATTGATACTTATATGCAGTGTAATGAGAATTTTCAGAATGAAATAAGAGAGCAAGTTATTTTTATCCTTTTCAAATCGTCTTAAAGAATCTGCTTCGTGGATTTTAAATTAGTAGCTTAAATCTTTATGCGAATTTAATGAGAATTTAGATTATTGAGAATTGCACTCATGCAAAAAAAATATTTTGAATTTCTCACTTCGATCCTTTAGGCTGTTAGAATAATAAAAATTTCGAATGATGAGAGGTTCAGGACAATTTCAAACAGAAAGAGGTTTTTTGGCAAAGATTTGAAATTTGAGAAACCGTGTGGTGCTATAGTTAAGGGCGGAAATTATTTAGGAAATTAAAGGGGAACCTATTTAAGGAGATAATAGGAAAATTCTTAATTAAATAATTAATTAATCGTGAATTAGGATACACTAAAGTTCTTTTTGTTTTTGTAGAATGCCTATAATGAATCCCTGAAGAAGGAAATGATTTCTATTCTCTTTTTTACTTCACCCCTGGGATGAAAACCTAAGTTAGTTAAGTTGGAGATCGTTTGGCTCCATCATTTTAATCCAAGGCTGATTATTATAGCTGAAGGGAGATTCTGAAGTCCAACCTACGTAGTTTCTCAAGTGACAGACTCTGAAAGGGAGCAAACAAACAAGAGTGTTCCATCTGCCGAGTTTCATGAATGCCGAGGGTGAAATTTTGTTAAGAAGTGAAAGAAATCTAAAAATTAGTTTGTTATTCAACATGTACACGTTTTTCATAAATTGGTCGAATGAAACATTAACGCTGGGAAAGGGAAATAAGAGTACAATTTTAATATCTTAAAATCTGTCATCACAATTCAGACTCGAAAAATTCCAAAATTTAAATTACGGAACTTAACAAAATTCTTCGCATAGATCAGAAATGCCAAAAAAAACGTAAAATTCCAAGTCTCTTTACTTTGATTTAATTTTTATAAATTAATCTTAACATTTAAATAAAATAACAGATAATCCGCCTGTTGTGTAATATCCTGTTACAGAATCAATTGAATTTTAACAGGTTGGATTGCTTTGCCCCAGAATTTGATGAACTTTGGACATATGAAAGAGAAAATTTTCCATTTCATTTATTAAAAAATTTGTCCCAAAAAATATTTGAATCTATTAATGTCCAAGCTGCCAGTTTCATACTTTTTCAGAATAGAAATTACGAGTTAAAATTCGGATGTTACAAAAAAATTGGAAGATCACCCATAGATTCTTTACATAAAACATTAATATTTTATTTATATAACATCTCCACTTGTGGGACAGACTTTATAGTGAATATGAGTGATATCTGTGAATTTCAAATATTTACAAAATGCTTTGATAATAGTACTGATATGAGTACTTTACTGAGATCATTTAGGAAAAAAAAGATTAATCATGGGAAAAATGGAAAATGACCAGAACTTAAAGTGGTCAACTTTTTGACAACGCCCTTATAGATTACTTTATTGTAACACAGATAAATTGTATTTTATTATTAAATAGATTGCAATTTTTCTCATATTTTAAAAAGAATAGATGCTTCTTTAAAAAATCTCAAAAATCAGAAAACATAAGCGCACGCAACAAATTAATAAATATTCTTTATAAATAATATTATTTTTGCAGTAAAATCGACGCGAACAAAGTGTACAGATTTTTTTGTGATTTGGAAGAAATCAATAGTAATTTTTACACAGTGAAACTTATTGTTCTCATTTTTGAAAAACGCATTTTAGATTTAAATCTTAATCCATCTCTCTATAAATAATTGGTTATAAAAAAAGGCTTTTAACATTTTCAAGGAAGACGAGATTATGAAAAATCAATTGTTTCAGATTGTTATGTTAATTACTAGATGAATAATGAATGAATTCTTAATTTTGATGTCAATTTCATCAGAACAGGTTTATCAAGAATAATGAATAATGAATAATGAATAATGAATAAATCAAGGAATAATGCGTAATTATTCTTCAGGTAATTAACAGAGACGATAGTGATAGATAGTGGATATTTTTGAAATTTCTATATTTTTTCCCAAATAAATTCATCAAGGTTCGTTTACTTACACATCAATAATTATTGTTTTCCATAATCTGAAAATGTTTGCATAACCAGAAAGTTAAACTTTTATTCCTTTCATATAAAGTCACACATTTTGAGAATTAGAAATAAATTCCGCAATCGCAATACTTACCCCTTAAATGCAACAATAGCCCCGAAACGCTAAAATACATTGAATAAAAAATGCCACAGGAGAGAATATCATAAATCTGGAATCGCCCGTCATACATAACAGTTATTTTCGCACTGTTTGGTGTATCCAGTGAGCTAATCCTTAAAAGAAGCTTTGAAATCATCAAATTTGCGAGGATGTTGCTGAGCACCTACGGTCCCTGATAAAGGGGTAAAAGAGTGAAGAGGTAAAATTGAGAGAGGGGGAAGGGTAGGTTTCAGTGGAAGGAGTGAGGACAGAGTGAGAAAGCCTGAGGGGTGAGTCGAGGGGGTTGTAGGGGTAGTGGGTGAGGAGGCAGCAAGCGAGAGAGTACGGCAGTACGTATTGATCTCACAAGTCTCCCGACACAGCGTCCGCATGAAACAGGCCATACTCCTTCCTCGTACAGTCTTCCCTGTTTTCGGTCACTTCTTCAAAGTGCAACATCTCCCTGGAGAAAATCGTCGAAGAGTGTTTCTCAACCGATACTTCCAATTCCGCCAAAGTGGCATACAGGTGTAGGAAGCTGTGTAGCTGCTTGCACTGATGTTGGGTCAACAAAGTAGATTCTTGTTCGACTGGCACGTGCGCGCCGTGCTCATGGAAAAATTGAGATTTGAATCTGGAACGAGAGAAATGCGAGAGTGGTCCTTTTTTCTTGGTATTACCAAAGAGTCAATAAATCTGCACTTTTCACGTCCGAAAAAATTCCTTGGAATTTTGTTTATTTTTATATTTTTAAACCTAATTTTAATAAAAGGAATTAATGATTTGTTGAATCAGCGTGTTATTTGAATTGTTTCAGCTCAGTCTCCAGAAAAATATCACTTCAATGGGAAAATTCTTCACTTTTTACTGAAAGCATCTACAAACTTTTTGTTGCAAAACTAAAATTGTCTCGATAAACAATAGTATATTATGCACCAAATATATTATCATATATTATCATATATTATCCACTAAAGAGGAGAATAAATTGGGACTTTTTCGACGAATGCGGAAAAAATACACGAGTCAAAAAAAGTCCCCTCCCCCTAGGTGCATAGAATCCTTTTTGAACAAATACATGATTTCGGACGGTTTATGTAACACAGGCATGATTTCTGCTCATATGGAGGAACTTTGGAACCTTTATTTTTATTTTATTATGAATTTGGCCAATTTTGAAAATTTAGATTTTTTTATTAATATGCGAATTTTATAATTTTTTTAATTTATGGTAAATTATCCAAATTTATTAAAAATTTGTAAAATTTGAAAACTTTAAAAGAAAATTAAAAGTAGGGGTGGGGATGAAATAGGCTTTACCTAGATGTCATTCTCAGTTCTTTAAAAATTCATTTTCTCATGCCAGTCTACATTAGAAAACTTTGAAGGAGTTTAAAAATGATATTTTATAAACAAAAAAAAAACATCACACGTGGCAGAAAAACAAAAGTTTAATCCTTTTCATCACTTCGAAGATGAAGAAAAAATAAACGCTGATATGAATAAATTGGGACTCTACCATTTTTTAACAACTATTGAAATCATCTTGCTTTAAAAAAAAATTATTTTGAATATTAAAGCAAACATTACTAAATACTTAGGTTATTTTTCGTTACGTTAAACCCATCGCCAAATGTGTAAAAGTGCAACAAAAATCTTTAGTTGAATTCAGTAAAAAGTCAAATTTCAACGGTATTTTTAATATGAAAAATTTTTTAAATCATCTGTTTTTTTATTTTTTCCTACAAAATTATTCAAAACAATTAGAATAGGGATAATTCGGTAAAGATTTGTATATTTATTACGACAATATAATTTAAGCTATTTTTTAACTGTATTAATGGTTTGACACACATTGCAAATTTTTTCATACAATTTGGAATTTTCGAACCTATCATAATTTATTTATTTTGTCTTTTTTTTAATATTCAACAATCTTAGACCTGATGAATTGAAAAAGGTTTAAATTAAACTTTGTTATAAAAACCTAATTTTTAATTTTTCGATTAAAAATTATTAAAAGCGATCAAGTCTGGAATACTAGAATTAGGAAATTATGCAATTCTAAATAGTACCAGATATTTAAATTTCCTCAACCTCGTCCCATTTTTAAAATCTGAATTTTTATTGCCTCAGCGTGGAATTCTACCTTCCGAATACAATTTAAGGCAGAATTTTAAACAGCCACCATTTTATAATGGATTGTCAAATTTGAGAGATTTTTATTCTTTTAGTTTAGAAATGTTATCCTAAATCTCAAATTAATTCAAATGTTTGTAGTTTAAAAAAAAGCTTGTAATTTGTATGGTTTAAGTGTGTTTGAAGTCACTTGCCAGCTGAGCAAGATTGACTTTTGATAGTTTCATACGCAACAAGGTTTGCAAAGTGTGATTTAATTATTGGTGGATATAAAATATTGAATTATTGATGATAATTAGCGACATTTTTATCATATTAAAATTTTGGAATGACAAGATAAGAGAGTGATCAGCTGTTCATTGAAATGTCGGCCATATTTGATGTCACGTGATCATACCAAGGAAGATTAAATGCCATATTATTCTTGTCAAATATATTTGTTAATGTTGATCTTTAATAAATAACTGGTGTTCCCTATTCATTTGTATTTTTATTGTTGTGATTTTTGTAGAAAGCTTTAAAAAAATAGTTGGAAAGAAGGAAAACATAAAAGGTTGAGGTTGAAAACCGAGAAAGAAAGGTCTTGCTGTTTTCTTTCGAATAGGATGAAGTTATATGCAAGGGATTTATTTACCTTGAAGGGAGATTCGAGTTGCCATTAGATCAGGTATTGTCTTGTTTTGAATTGCTGCCAGTCGTTCCGTTTTGGCAACTTGCCACTGATTACAAATGAGCGCAGTTTGATTAGCTGTTTCTGACCCTGCGTCAACGCGTAATGTTACATCTTTCTGATACACCTCAAACTCTATAACTCTTAGTCAAAACTCCACTTCTTTTATTTTTCAAATATTTAATTTTAAAACTGATATTTCTTAATGTCTTCATAACATATCTATCTTTACAAAGACTGTCTAATATTTTATACGGAGGAAAATTGATGTTTACCTATAACATCTAGATTTTTAGTATCAACATATTTAATATTTAACTACTATAGGACAGCCGTCTAGGATGTTAGAGAATATCATCTGTATGTATTAAAATTCATGCGCAGATGGATACAGAACAGTATTTGGCACTTCCAGGATTTTTTAAAGAAAAAAACAACACTTTTTTAAAACATTTTAATCTAAATAAACAATTTGATCTTGACAAGCAATTTAAACTATTATTATTCATTAAAATTGCAGACGAATCATTAATAATCTTTAATTTTTCACAAATTCACATGACACAGAAATTTCATCAAGTGACCGTCAGATGTTGACATCATTTTCCTGCTCAGCTCGAACTGCGCATGCGTTCTAACAATGAGTTAATATCCGGATATTTCAGATTAGCATTTCAGATAGTAACATAGTTTCTGATCTTTCAATATCTAGGTTTCATCATCTATTTTCCTCACTGTAGTTTGAAATATTTTCGTACGAAATACTTTATTATAACATTATGAAACTATCCTATTCCGTAATTCCATTTGTTTGCACAGAACTAGTTACTTATCCAGACTTTTATAATTACAATTTTTAACTCGACTGAACGAAATATAAATTCTAGGACGGCTTAAATATATACGGGACTCGAGCTTTCGGCTCTCTGGGTTACAAGTTTTCTGCATTTTCAGGTGCAGGTCGGATTTGAAAGTATTCCCGCGTATATGTGCGAGCAGGTCGACGTAAAATTCAATTTCACGCACCGCGGCTCTCATGATTTGGCCTGTCCTCTCGTCATGGCGCAATGCACACACAGTTTCAAAATTACACAACCCAACGTGAAATATCTGTTTGACCTTTATAGAGTGTATATGGTATTCTCTCAGGCCAGCGAGCTGCCATTAAAATTGTTTTGAAATTGCACCAAAAATGCATGCTTCCTTTTATACTTGACAAATTATATCACCAATACACCCAGAAAACGCTTCTTAGAATCAAGGAAATATTTTATTTATATAAAAAAATGTTTCATTTTTCGAAATTCCGTGATGAATACTCTGTGTGTAATCAGTTTTCGAAAATCCTTGAACATTTGAGTTTCAAATTTGAAAACTGAAAATCCAAACTTGGGAATCTCCAGATGGAATAAAATAAGATAAGATATTCTTTACCAGTTGCCATTGATTCTAAAGTTTGAAACAGCAAAAGAGCCACTGCCTTAGCGACAGAAAAGATCCATGCTAGGAACAAGGCCTTAGAAAGTAACAAACTAGAAACATAATTAGGAAATAAGTTGTTGTTGTTGTTGTTAAAATAATTAGAAGAAGACAAAATGTTGACTTACTGTACATTCAAACGTTAATTTAAGCACACACGATTCTATGCGTGATTAAAATAAATAGAATTTATGTAGAGTCACATCGTTTTTAAAATGCTTGTCAGACACATAGTGTTTTTAAAGTGGAGTCAATGGAGAAGAGAAGAAATCAGTGCTTGAGGATCTCATTTTGGAACTACGGCTCATGAAATAATTGGAATAATCAGGAAGCACTATTTCGTAATTAATTAATAATTAATTTCATGTCAGAAACATGATACCTGTCCCCTTGTTTGGACACGCCAGTGAAATGGCTATGTTTAATAATTTTGTGACTGGTCACTTGAAGGTAATTTGTGAATAATAAAATACTGAGAAATTATCAATGTCTTAACCGCGAATGGCGCTACAGATCTGGAGACTTTTTTTCTATGAAATTGTATCATAATAAAATGAGTGAAGCTTTCTACATTCTGGGGAGATATCAAAACTAATTTAGAAAGTAGCTAGAAGAGAAAAAGTGTCTCGAACTTTTATCGTAACGAAGTTTCACTGCATGGAAAGGAAGAATTAGTCGAGTAAATATTTCTTTTGTTCGATACGCTTACTTTTACGATGAAACAATAGACAATTCCGTTGGATTCGAGTCCAAGTGAATTTTTCTTTGTCCTCAGTGAGCGTTTCTCTTCGAGTAGAGTGAAGAATTAGCGTTTTCATTGCAATGGTAAAAAAGGAAAGAGAAGATGGAAAAGAGGGAAAATGAGGGAGGGAAAGGGGTAATGCAAAGTACAAAAATGGGAATAGAATAGAAGGAAATAGGTAAAAAGGTAAAAAATAGGGGAAATGAGAATGATTCGTAGAGTGAGAAAAATCGCAGGATACACGATAGGAAATTTGGATGAGATCCGTAAAGCGTCGAAGACTTTCAAAATAATCCATCGCCCGTCTAACTTGACCCCGATCTGCCCGTCGTCGGGAATCTTCCTTCCTCAATTCGTCGAACACAATCGAGGGTCTGAGAAATCTTACCACGTGGAAGCTAGATGAATGGGAGATTTTTATAAAATGTTGACCATCCGAGTACCCCATCTACTTCACTACAATAACTTTTTATAGAGAAAAGAAGGATGAGATCACCATACGACCAAATGTTTCCCAATTAGTAAAAAAGTTTGCATAACAAAATGTAAGGCTGTTTAAAAAATAATCGGTTTTGTAATTATATATAATAATAATCTTCAAACTCATTCATTGACTTTGTCTTCATTGAAGTTCATACAGTGTTGCGATTCAATGAAAATTCTTGAGTTTTAATTGGAATATAAAATTTTCATAATGTTAGATCAAACTAAGAAATAATAATTTTTTATCTGAATATAAAATCATTAGAATTAAAGATGTTAATTTTCAAAATTGAAGAGTTTTGAATTATAATAATTCACAATTGTAGAATTTAAATTTTAAATCTTAAAAATTGAAGACCTTTTAATTTTTACAATTTACCATAAAAGCTGCTGTAACTTTTATGCATTAAATTCGAAATCACTTTAATTTCGAAGATTTAGAATCAAAAACCTGACTTGTAATCTTCAAAATCGTCAACATTTAAACATTTGCATTTATACATTTTTTAAATTGAAGATTTTTCGAAAATAAATTGTTTAATTAAACAATTTAACAAGAAATTCGAAACTACATACCTTTAAATTAGGCTCATTAAAAATTGATGAAACTTCAAAAAAATGTTTAACATAAACCTGTTTCTAAAAAATGTTCAAGATTTCATAATTTTAAACTATAAACATTCAAAACTAAAAACGTTGACTTCTTCAAAATGGACCACTTTTGAAAAAGGATGACATCAGTAAGATTCAAAATTCCAAAACATCTATTAAGAACATCTATTAAGAACATCTAATTACGATACAAAATTTCGCATTAACTTATTAATTTTTTTATTTGCTTTTAGTTCCTGCTAGGATAGAATTTTAAATTTAAATGACAGTTACAGATTACTGAAAGCTGATTAAAATTAAAACTAAATTGAAATAAGCCGATTCAGATATTTTAATATTTATATTAATTTAGGATTATTATTTATATTTTAAAGTATTTTAAATTGAAGGATATATATTTTAGTTTGATGATTATGCAATCGAAATTAGAAACTTGTAACAAGGGCTATTTCTGTTAGTTATTTTAATTATTAGTAGCTTATGTGACAGGTGCATAAAACTGTTTTTTTTTAAGTGATGAGGATGTTTTTAGCAGGAAAAGTCGGTGAGACGTAGGAAAGAAATTTACGCACTCGCTCATACAATATTTTTTTCGGAATTAATGCCAGAAATTTTGGAAATTTCGGTAATTTTGAAAGAATTTGGGAAATTTATGTGAATTTATCTATAATTTATAATAACTTATCAGTAATTTATGGTATCTTATCACTCACTTTCACTCTTTTAAATTAAGCATCAACGCGATAGTGAGTTTACCACTTTTGAAAACTGCCTTAAAAAGACTTTACGTTCAATGTGCTATTTTCGAATCGTGAACTGCTGAACACTTTTATCAAAGATCGGAATTTTGACACTTTAATTTAGGTATGTCCAATTGTTATGGTATCAATGCAGAACTTCGTGCTTTTGATGGTAAATATTGGACAATTTAAATTATCTGAATTAAAAATTATTCAATTTTGAATGCTTAAGTTTTAAATGTTAGCATTTTGAAGGTCAGATTTGAAAATATTCGAACTTCTTATCTTGATACCGATTGTAATTCAATAACTATTACATTTTCAACTATTTTTTGTATTATTAAATTTTTGCTAAATTTAAATTTAAATAATTTTAAAGGTCTAGTAAAATTCGATTGAAAATGTTTCTTTTTTTTGTAATTATAAATTTCTTTTTAATGTCAGTCTCTTATTTTCTATTGCCACTTAACTTAAATCAAAGTAAAGAACTAAAATGGAGAGTCTCGTTGGAAGGAAACAAAAGGAAAAAGTTTTAGAGACACTTTATTGGCATGGACAGCGGATCGAAGTTTAGGGATTTTACATTGTTTCGCATCACTTTCTGTTACGAGGGTCTAAAATGGGGCAATCTCTTCCCTTTAAAAACCCTGTTGAATTATTGGTTAAACCACGCGATTCCTAATGAACTTCTCGAAACGCTAACACGAATTTCGTCCAATTTCTTAATTCTTGCGAGTGGGACACATCTTCCAAGAAAAGTTTACTAAAAGCAAGCCAAACTATTTCCAAACATCGATGGACTTTCAACGAAAACAAGTTTGGATTCCATTTATTAATTCTTCAAACTTCCTCCTCATTTAATTTGCTTTTTAATTCCTTAGTTCAGTAAAGGAATGTAACAATACATTTTCAAACTTAAATTTAATTTAATGTCTTATTTGAAAAACTCCAATCAACTAAAATAAAAAATAATTGTTTCTAAAGTTTTTAAACTAAATGTCTTGAAGTCAAGGAGAAGGAAA
>JAWWLR010000034.1:35997918-36008320 GCA_035041075.1 Acraspis erinacei
CCGAAAAAAGATGGATGCATCTGTATGTTGTGACAGATATCAGGTCTGGCATGGCCTGGTACTTCACGACTAATAATCCTTCTAGTTTTTAGAGCAAAGCTTCAAAACTCTCCTGGCAAAGTATACTCGCTCATAACCATTTCTTCGAGCACATAAAAGATTTTATACACATTTGCAGTAAATAAAAGAAAACATATCATAATCAAACCCGATCCCTGCAGAGTGATTATTAAAAAGATATTAATCAACAAAAAGGTGTTTTCTTTCTTTGTACAGAGATTTTTATTTCAGCCTTTTATATTGACCTAATACAGGTGCAGTAAAATAATAATATATTTAATTAAGACACAAATCTGTAGCAATGATATCACCCTCATCTGAACGTTTTTGCAAAAGCGAAGCGAGTGAAAAAAAAACAAAGGTGAAATTATTTTATCGCTCATTTATGTGACATGTTTTATTGCAAGTAGTTCGATAAATTCAAAATTTCCTACGTATTTTAAGGTAAAGTGCATAAAATCACGTTTTTTGCACGGCGCGACGAAACATTAAAAAAATTACACATCTTTATTACTCTATTACGAAGTTTTATCGTATTTTTTACTCTCATGGAATTGTTTATTGTTTTTTTGTTAAGTGTGAAATTTCCAATATTTTAAAAAAATTTACGTAATATTCCCATTTTTTCACTGTTTTTCTAAAGAGCAGAAAACATTTATACATTGTATGTTAGTATATTCTAGTTTTGACCAAAATAAAAACATTTCTTATTTTAGTGCCTGTGCACCTTTCACGTTCATTTTTTTAATTTAATTTGAAATTGTATTTAATTGTTTTATTCCTAATTCAGTTTCACTTTAAAAACTTTAACGTTAAATATCTGTTCGAATCAACAGATATTCTTAAATATATTTCTTAAACAATAATTGTTTAAAAAATAGAAAATTAATTTTTTGAAGTGGAAAATATTCTTTTAATGATATATTATCGAGTTCGCATTGACCTTTATACCATGTTAATTGGTCTGCCCGAAAAATTTAATAGGTGAAAAAATAGTAATTGTTAATGATAATTTATTTCCCTATCTTGAAAGGTGATTTCGATCAGAATGAGTGAAAAACCTAACTATTTGATAAATATTACATGAATGAATGAATATTTGATAAATAATTAGTTAAGCTTGATAATTTTCAGTTAACGCTATAAAAAATGTTATAAAAATAGCAATAATTTCGTTGAACAATCATCGCATGAAAGCGAATTCACACAATAATTCAAGAAAAAGAAAATTTCCTGAGAGAAGCGGCTAGTTGGGACATTTTTTAATTAAATTATTTTTATTGATCGATATTATCACTCTTTGAATCAGCTCAAAGTATATAAATGGCTTTGAAGACAATTTTTAATCACTTTTGATAAAAAAAATCGACTTATCCATCAAAAAATTAATTTCTTGAGAATTTTTTCATGCAAATTATTATAAAAATAGTATATATTAACTTAGGTTAATTTTTCGTTATAAATTATCACGCTTCTGATATATTTCAGTAACTAACGTGAAACATTTTTATCTATGCGAAAAAAAACACTAGTAAGAACGGGCGTCAACTCCGGGGTCAGATCGGGCGGCCACTGGATCCGTTAGCAAGGGGCGGGGGGGTTTGGAATTTAAGTATTGGTTTTAAATAATTATAAATGATGTGTAAAAAAGCAAGAAAATTGGTCAATTATGTTAGGGTAGAAAGTAAAATCAAACAGAACGTTCGCAAATCAAATTACGCACAGGTAAGTATATATTTGTTAACGGGCCAGTTCACGAATATTATTGATAATATTAAGTAATACGAATAATCAATAGTGTGTAAAAAAAGACATTATATGTATATTATGTATGTTCTTGTATATTTTGCAGTTGAATGTACAATAATTCGAGATTAACCATTGGTATATAAAAATGATGCCACATAATAAGCGTAATTAAGCATTTTTGTCTGGAAATGTTTAAAAATCTATTCAAATTTTCTTCAGATTTTAATTATGCAAACCATTTAGGTTTATATATTTATATATTCTTAGATTCTTATAAAACATGTGAATCATTGGAACATTTTCTTATTTCAATTTTTCCACCCCTTATGATGTTACCGATTTTTTTGTAAATAATACGCAGCTAAAATCGATTCGCTAATTCTTTACAAACATTAAAAGTTTGTAATTAATTTGAAAAACGAAAATGATTAACTGAAATTAAACTTTGCATTAAAGTGAAGAAATTACTTGATTGTGATTTTTTATATTAAGGTTGTTTAAATATAAAATTTTAATTTTGATTATTATTTATTTATTTAAATTTGGAATTATTATTTTATTCAATATAAAATGTTCTTCTTTTAACCCTTTTTTTGTTTATCAGAAACTACGGTTTGAAACACTATTGGCGTTACTTTCTAATAATTATTTGTTTATTAAAATTGATCATTCCAGGTTTGTGAATTTTTATCTCCAGATAAACTATAGAAAAAAACTTACTAGTGTAATCTCTTCAAAGCTTTATTAAGCATTAATAATATAGATCTTTAATAACAATATCATTAATCAAATGTCCTAAACAGCAATTTCCTAAGAAATTTTTTCCTAACTTATTGTTAGAATGCCCTTTCTTGCGATGATTCATCAACAAAGTGAATCAAAAAATAATTTATGTGATTCTCATAAACATTTATTATCACAAAAACTACATAATTAATTAATATTATTCTTAATTATTAATATAATTCTAATAGCAAATTAGAACGAGTTTCAGATTGAATTTGTTTAAATAAATTGTTGTGATCAACATTTACTTTGTTTGAGAGACTCATTCAGAAATAAAAAAATTATTAATAAGTAGATTTGATAAGAATCAAATGAATTCTTTCTTCGAGAGTAAGAATTATCTGTAGGTCTTACGGTGTTAATTAAATTAAAAGGATAAAAACGAAATTACCGGAAAGTTCATTTGTGGTTCCTTTAAATATCGCCTTATTCTGCATTCACAAATTTACCGCCTTAATATATGTTTCTTGCCTACTTTGTTACATGTTCATCGTTGTCCAAAAACATTATAATGACTATTCTTCTTGTTTCGAAGAAAATAAGAACAGGTATTTTTATTTCTTTTACTTGTTTTTAAACCTTTTTTTTGTGATTAAATGTAAGAAACGATAGTTATTGATATATTATTTATTTAGATTCCGTGAAAGACACGCCGAAACGTCAGAATATTGTTAACAGAACTTTCCAGTAATTTCGTTTTATTCTTTTAAATTAATGAAGACCGTAAGACCTACAGAAAACTCCTACTCATATCAAAAGTTATATCGCTGAAATTAACCATTTTGCATCTGTAATTACAAAAGTATTGTTAAACAAAAAAACAAGTACACAATTTGGCTTTCTCACATTTTTGAGTGATTCAAGGCAGATTAATTATAAAAAACGTTCAATTGGTTAAGAAATGTATCCTGTGAATCTAATTGTCTGCAAAAATGCATTTGTCGACCACTCCTACGCAGCTGCGCACCGAGAATCGCGTGTCAATTCAGGACATTTGACAGCAGTGTCTCTACAAGAATTTTGCTCCATGGCTTCAATCCGGACGCAAACGTAAAACGCAGCTTCGCTAGCATTGAAGAAGTGCTCTGCGTTTATGTCCTGTATTCGAGAGTTACGTAGCTTGATGTTGATTCTTGCACTCAATGTAAGCGTTTTGCAGTCCGTCATTGTGTCCAGTTATTTTATCCTCTTATAGCCCCAAATGCAAGTGTAAGGCTGTATATTCTAGGAGGTTGTCCGGTATCACAGAATCTCCGTTTCTAGACACTTGACACAGGTTGCATAAAGTTTTATGCACGGTCGTCACGCTTCCGCTGGTGGTTTTTTCCTCCGGGACCCTCCCTGGAAACAGATATACGGTTGGCAGGTCGACCAGCTCAATGTCGTGCACGATAGAGATTGAGAAGATGTGAGTGAGAGAGAATACCAGAAATCAATTAAAAAGCAATGGTCACCAAATACTTTACAGGAATTTACTGATTTATTTGGTTATCAATAAAAAAGTATTACTCATGCTAAACTATCCTACTTCTTGAAACTAGTTCAGTGTGTTATGTTCTAACCTATCATATTTTACTTTATGTAAAACTACGCCAGATTACGCGACAGACTCCATCAATGCGCGCCTCCTTACCTACGTACATCGTGGCGATTGGGTCCGTCTCAAGGACTTTTGCAACTCCTATTGGCCGCCCGAACTCTGCTTCAAACATGGCCGCCTGGTCCTCATTTACAGAGCATGTTCGCCTAGCAACGTCGCCACGACATGGCTGCCTCGCCTCTCTGCCAACAAATGGTCATTGTTGTTCCCACAAGAAGCTAGGAAACGTTTTCGTCCATCTTTGGTTAGGTTTGTCCCGGTGGTAGGTCTAGTAGTTGCTCTCGCCGCTGGTAGTAGAACTGCTGCGTCGCGTCGATTGGGTCTGAACGATGAGTTGTGGTGACTCCCATTAGTTAGTAGGAAATAGCCGCCGGTTGAGGTGACGACCGGCCGGTGCTGCCTCTGGCCGTTAGTCTTCGTACCCCTGCGCCGTGATGACTTTTCCTGGCCAATGGGGTTCTGTAATTCCCATTGTATCCTCGTAAGTGGTTCCCCCAACATGGCCGTCGGTGACTTGTTACCGGTATAACCGGTGTAGTTCTGCCTCTCACAACTGGGATTGCCGAGCCGGAGTCACGAGTTTGCCTTCTTCCTCTTCTTGAGTTCCGAGTCGACTTCTCTGCTTTTCAAAACCAATTTTCGTCTCCTGCGGTGTTGACAAGTTTTCAGTTCCTTGCTTCTTGCTTATTCGCGACAGTTTATTTTCCAGGTTTGTACGGACATCCATGAACCAGTGATCACAGATCTGAAACAACATTCACTTGAATCCTATGACAGGTCTATGTGAAGAGAGTAGTAGACGATAACATATGACTGGCTTGCGCGCGCAACCAATTTCTCCTCTTCTGAATCTGAAAACTCGAAGGTGCACGATTGCCGGTGGAAAAACTTCTGCGGTTCGATATATATCTTGGTCCGCTTTGAAATAAAATCAAGAAATTGAGATTTTAATATTTCCAGGTTTCGATGCTTCGATTTGGAAGTTCTGTTTTTTTAGGTATAGAATGTTAATATTAATACTATTATATGTGTGTTTCGGTTAATAATGTCGATTTTTCTAAGAGGTGGCGTTACTAATACTTTTTTTGATATAGACGCATGGCGTCCATGGCGTTTCGAAGGTTCGACATACATCACCAAAAGCCAGTTTGCTCTGGATTGTCATTGTGCAAAGAACATATTTTTCAAATCTTTGAAAATGTCCAATTATGTACCAGAAAAGGCCGTTTTGCGGGGAAATTTAATAACGTTCTTTCATTTAAATAAAACGGCTGCTGAAAGCTATAGATTATTGGTTGAAGCCTACGGGCAAAATGTTATGAGCCAAAAAACTTGTAAATGATGATTTAAACGGTTTAAAACTGGTGACTTCGATATAGTAGACAAGGAGCGTCCAAGTCAGCCCAAAAAGTTGGAAGATGAAGATTTGCAAGCTTTATTGGATGAAGACTCAAGGCAAACGTTGAAGCAAATGGCAAATGCATTGAATGTTGCCCAATCCACCATTTCCGAAGGTCTACACGCATTGGGAAATGTCCAGAAGGTAGGGAAATGGGTTCCATATCAATTAAAAGACAGAGACTTTGAAAGACGAAAAAACATTTTTGAAATTCTGCTAGCCAATGTGCAGAAAATCTCGGGTAGACCCAGGCCAGCCTTCAACGTCACAATCAGTGCGCAATATACTTCGAAAGAAGGCTTTGCTGTGTATTTGGTGGGACAATAGGGGAGCTGTGTATTACGAACTGTTGAAACCTGGTAAAACGATTACTGGCGAACTGTACGGACAACAATTAATTAAATTAAACAAAGCATTGAAGAAAAACGAACAGGATACGCGAAAAGATACGAGAAAGTCATTTTTCAACATGACAATGCACGGCCTCATGGGACAACCTACCCCACACACCGAATTCACCGGACTTGGTCCCATCGGACTACCACTTATTCCGATCGATGCAGCCGGGAATTTCAGAGAAAAATTTCCAGTCTTACGATGAAGTGAGAATTTTGCTCGATGAATGGTTGGCCTCAAAAAATGAACAGTTCTTTTGGGCAGGAATCCATTCATTGCTATAAATATCGGGAAAAGTTGTAGAAAACGATGGCCAATACTTTGATTATTAAGGGAATTCTTATTGTTATGTAAACAAACGGCCAAATTCTGCGAAAAAACCGACATTATGAACCAAAACAGCTATTAAATACAGTGAAACTCTTCTATTGCGCTAGTTTTGGGGCTGACGGTGGGTGGGCACAAACCGGTTAGAGCCCGCTCCGCTTTTGTTTGTTCATGCCTAAGTGCTCGCCTGAGTGACAACCGCAGACCCCGCGCAGCTCCTATTAAACCACCCTGCGGCGTGCTGTCAATTCTCGGAAGGGCTATAAGAGGTATGGCTATTTAAGGGTATGACTGTATTTATAATTTATTAATGAAAGACAACATTTAACATATTTTGTTCCCCAGCGATTGATATTTTACTTTTGGACTAGAACGAAAGTTTCGCAAAATGTTTTAAAGCTTTCACTTCAAAATTCGCAAAAGTCATCAAAGTGAACAATTAATATATATTATTTCAAGCTCAAATATTTACAGAACAATCAGTACATTAGAATTATACATTCTTTTAATATAAAAAGAAAAAACACAGTTTAAGAATGAATATAAGATTTTTTTAAACACATTATCAAAACATGCTTTAAACTTATAGCATAAAAATGTATTCAAATATCTTATGGCACCTTTAAACACTTAAGGGCAAATGGTATTTCATGACGTCGTGGATTAAAGACCGTTCAATATATATTTCTAAGGCTTCTTTTTTTAATTAAATATAATATCGTGCAGAAATCTTGGCAAACGTTTGAAAATATATCAGCATACTGCTTTCTGGCCCCCTGAGGTCAACATATTTAAAGGGAAAGTCTAAAAAACACTATGCTTTAAAACTGCAAATAACTTGAGGGGGCTTGATATGTAGTTTCTTCTATTTTTCAAAATGTTAACAGGATACTTTGTTTAGATTCAAAATTAGGGGGCCGAAAAGAACATGTGTCGCGGACAGAAATTTGTAGCGTCATAGAGTATCGAGATTCCTGTGTAATTATGAGCTTTTATTTTTTAACGGAAGTCGACATCTTGATAAAATTTTGGAAAACCGTAAAATATATGCCAGCGCACGTCGCGTCGGTCTGGAGAACTAAATTTTTTATTTTGTTTAAATAATGCAATATCGTTAATTTTTAATGTATGTATATTTAATGTATAATGTACTTTTAGGTTAGGATATCTTGAATATTTCTTTCTTGAATATTTAAGGAATCTTTATTTCTACGAGCAATCTTTATTTGTTAAAACAATTCATCGCCTGCAAATCGTAAGAAGTTACTATTTTATGGAATTAATTACACAATTAACGAATGTTGAACTTCATATATTGTTTTACGATATTTCAAAATTATTTAAACCATTTTTTCTTCTTGGAAATCTTCTTGTACATATCTTACACTATGTAGCCTATTATTCAGAATTTCCTGAATTTAAAACTTATACCCTAATTTTTTAAACAATAATACTTTTTTCTGTTACGTTATTGATAGTTATTTCTTAGATCGATTTCAGTGATAAAAAAACACTGATTAATAAGCGACATAGTGTAAGAGATTCGAAAAAAACTAGAATTTTCTCTATCTTTCTTATGAAAAGTTGCAAGTGATATTAATTGTTTAAATATCTGCAAAATGTCTTTCTCAACAACAAAACGTCACTCTTAATATTTTATTGTGTTATTAATCCCATAAAATAATAACTTTTTACGATTTAAATGGGAAAATTATTAAGAACAATGAAATTTTTCTAAAAAATTACCAAATATGTTAAACAAGAATTATTATTCTTGAAATTCATAAACTGTTTCTTTTATCATAAAGAAATACTAACTATTCTCGATGTACAGGCGAGAAAGATTTTTTAAGTCATTGAAAATTAGTTAAAAAATACTCGGATATTTGTCATTTAATAAGTAAAAATAAAAATATTGTTCACAAAATATATAAAAATGGTGTCTTTAGCATAAACAAAAACTTGATACCAAGTACTTTTTTATCTTTTTTCGGAAACCTGAGCTTTTCCCTTTTAAAACCCGATGTTAATTTCAAAAGTCCGGGGCACGAGTTTGATGGTGACTGATTTAAAAAAATAGGAAATTTCTTTTTAAGAAAAACGAAAAAACTGGAGGGGGCGCGGAGATCGATCACCAAACATCGAAAGTCTAATTTTTGGACCAACCAAATAACATGCCCTTAAAAAGGACATATGTAGATTTTTTTTACTGGAAGTAATGGAATGGAGTAGAAATAAAACAAATTTTGTTTTCATTTTCAAACTTGTTCATAGAAAATGTTTATAAATTGAAGTCATTCTAAAAAGCAAAGCGAATTTGGATATGAAATAATAACAGAAGGTGATAAAATTTGTGGGAGAAGTACTTACCATTCTCGCGAAATTTGTTTAAATTGTGATAAACGTTTTTCATTCGTTCAATGTTTATTCGTGAACTTCTGCTGTGATTAACCATGGGAAGGCAATAATCCCTTCCTATGATGCACTTGGCTGCACGTTGAACACTCATCGGGGCGTTCCAAGGCTCGTGAATATATCTCGTAGGAAAATTCTTCAAGACAGGCAAATAACGCCTGACAGAGTAGAAAATCGAAGAATAAAATGTGAGTAAGGGATCGAAAATAATGGAAGATCCAATATTTCAAACTCACCGAATATAGTCTCCATTCGGGTCAGCTTTCCTTCCAAATCTCACCGGACAATGACAATGAAAAAATTGTTGGAAAAATGAACTGCACGACAACCACATCCACATGCCTGCATTTATGGACCAATCAGCATCCAGCAACAGTTCATCGAACACCTGTTCTTTCCAACAAAAGCAAAAAAATAATTTGATATTTACTTTTTTAATGTTCAAGAAGAGGAAGAAAATCTATCAACTTTAACCATGAATGGTCACTTAAGGAGTTTAAAAAGAAAAAGAAATCTAACAAAAAATTGGGAAAGTACATTGAAAATTTGATGGGGCTCGAGAGATCTCAAAAAACAACATTTTGAAAAATTTAATATTTTTCGAGGTACAGATCGAAAATATTCGAATGCTGTCAAAACCGCGTAAGTCCATGGATTTTAAAATTTTTTTGGACCCCAATTAACATAAAGCATAGGTCTGAAACAGTATAAACGCATGGCGAGACAAACAGATGGCTGAAAATCGAAATATTAAATTTAAAAAATCGTTTCTTTATAAAAAAAAACATTTTGCAACACTACAACGTTATTTTCATACACAATATTTAGCTGATTTGTATTTTGTATTTTTACATTCTCATTATTTATGATAGAGAAAGTGTTAGAATTGTCCGAAATTTGACACCTCAGTTTTTCAACGGATCTCCACGTGTCAAGACCCCCTGAATGAGAAAATAAAGTTGTTACGATGTCTGACCGTCCGGCCGTCCGTCCGTAAACACGATAACTCGAAAAAAATGAACGGATCAGATCGATCTTTGGCACACTTTTCTTAGGTCCTAAAACAAAGGACGAGTTCGTTAACCAGCCATTTTGAGTAAAAATTCAAAAAGTTAGAGCAATTCCAAAAATGTATTGACCATTTTGATTTATATTTGAACATTTTATCTACGGCTATTCATAGTTCTCACAAAGCCGAACAATTTATCCTAATGACTTTTTTCGATAAAAAGAATATTCTCAGAATTACAGCATTTTCCAAATTTTAAAAAAAATCGAAAGTCCAAATTTTAAGTCAACCAACGCACGATATGAAAAAAGCCAAGTGAAGAAAAACATTGCTTTTTGAAAGAAATTCAATAATATCATAACTACTTTTTGGATTTTATTGAAAAACACGAAATTTCAAATTTTAATTGCACAAAAAATAAAAAATTCCCTTTTTTGTCAAACTATGCAGTAAGGAAAAAGATGAATTAACAAAAATTGAGATACCAAAAAAGATCTACAAATTCTTTAATATTCACTTCTTGATAGGACGCGTACTTTTTATTTTGTTCGTGAAAAATAAATTAAAAATAAAAATAAATAAATAAAACTAAGAACGTGTCGCGGGACACGCATTGGGAACGAAGTTCCTCGTTACTTCCTCGCATTGAATGATTCGCGCA
>JAWWLR010000034.1:36297601-36308655 GCA_035041075.1 Acraspis erinacei
GCTGTTGATTTCCAGAACATCGGACATCTCAATGCTGAACAGCTAGCTGCTCAGTGGCGAGATAAACAGCTGCACAATTCAACATCCCAAACATTAGATCTTCTTTGTGTACATAATGATGCTTCAAACCTTTGGTTAAGGCGAGGAGAACTATTTCCGGAAACGGAGGGATTTGTGATTGCTATCCAGGACAGGGTAATCAAAACGAAGAATTAACAAAAACACATCCTCAATATGATGGCAGTTATTGATAGATGCCGCCTTTGTGGAGATCCCAATGAGCCAATTGAGCACATCATTGACGGCTGAGCAATGCTTGCCTCGCAAGAATACACGCACAGGCATACTGATGTTGCTGGGATTGTTCACCAAAAATTTGCCATGAATAATGATTTACTCTAGAAATTTGAGCCTAACTATAAATATACCCCAGTTACAGTATTAAAGAACGAAAATCATCACCTTTAGTGGGGCAGCACTATTCTCACTGACTATCTAGTCAGACACAATCGGCCAGATGTCCTTTGCGGTTAGACAAACGTGCTCAACACGTGAGAATAATAGACATAGCGTTCCTCTTAACAATAATATAAGGCTTCGATGTACTGAGAAGATCCAGAAATACTCGGAGTTGAAGCAGGAGATCCTGACCGTGTGGAGGATGAAGAAGGTTTCCATCAACCCGGTCGTGATCTCCTCAACTGGGAATGTGCATGCGAGGTGTGTACAAATCTTGGAAGAGGTGGGAGCTCGAAATTCGCTACATCTAATGTAGAAGGCGATATTGCTAAACACATGCCGCATCGTCCGAAGTTTTTTGGGCGTAAAGAATGATAGCGGATGAAATCGCTTTCTATGGCCAACCCTCGTACACGGTAGATGACTGTGATAATGACATTTTTATCTTCTGACTTTTAATTGTTGACTTTTAATTCATAACTTTTCTTTTCTTTTTTTTCCTTTTGAGGAATGTATATATCCGTGTGCGTGTCTCTCTCGCCGGATAAGTAAAATAAATATTTTGAATCGTTGGTCTCTTAGTACTACCGTTGTGAGAAAGATGGATCCCTATAAATGAGAACTCCAGTATGAATGTTGGTTCCTTATAGGGCTATCCGGGGTGAATATTTGGATCCCTATAAACGGGCTCTCAGGTATGATTGTTGGATCCCTATAAACGGGCTCCCCAGGATGAACGTCGCAACCCTATAAACGGACTCTCTATGTTGAATTTTGGAACCCTATAGGGCTTTCCAGTGTATTTGACGGATTACGACGCATTATGACGAATGCGCAAGCAGAATATTGAGTTCCGAAACAACGACTACACCAACGAATATACTAATCACTTGTCGCGTCGCGACCGTGTTTGGTAGCGAAGTAACATGTCATGAGTACCTGTGGGATGAAAGGTGGGTCAATATAATAATAATATAATAAAGATGGCAGTGCATTTTTCTTTTCAGAATAAAGCTACTTATTTCTGCACACGTCTTCGAGGAAATATACTGCGTAGGTTAGGAATTTATAAAAGAATAGAGCAAATGTTGCACATTCTGGAAACTTTTCATCAAGACGTTTGATCTCTATTTGAAAATGGAGGTTAGGGAATAATAAACAAACGAGCCCACCTGATCCTCGCGCATGTGCAGATACACGCAGTATTACTACATCACACGAATGAAGAAAGGAAAACGATGAAGTTGATCCTTTTTTAATATTTATAAAAAAATAATACATTTGAATCACAAATAAACGCCTGAGCATTAATTTAAGTTAAATCTTATAGAATTTTGGGTTCACGGACACGCTTAATAATTCTGCGTTTATTACTCAACTGTAACTACAAATATTTTACTGGAAAAAAAGACTCGCGCAAATGACGATTAAAACGACAAAAGTCGAGGGACAGACTTTAAGGTTTATACAATATTGTTTTTCTGGCTTGAAAAATTTACATAAATTAAAATTTTATTCCTCTAAAGTTTGCAAACTTGAGTCATTAGACGTTGTTTAGGCTAACTGTCAAAACAAAGGTGAAAATCCGTATCTCCTTGTACAAAATGAGGCTGGGACACCTATATCGCTAATGACGTTTGGGGTGTTCAGATATGAAATTTAAGTCAATAGGAACAGAAATTTGAAAAAACGAACTAAACATTTTGTAGAGGATGCTAATCAGTATTTATTAAATAAAAATAAAAATAAGTAAGAGTTTATATTTTAATGTTATATTACTGGGACTTCAAGTTTGCCTGTAATTTGACAATAACCCAAGAAATAATAGAATTACAATTTTTTAATATAAAACATATAGGAAAAGATTGACCAAACATTAATCGAACTCTCCCGTTTTTCCTTGACCCTCCTGCTTGTGGAATCGAAGCAAATCTGAACTCAACACCTTCGAGATTTAATAATAGAAAACCTTCGAAAAGTAATTTTTTATTAACAGTGTACCACCAGAAACAAAACCAGTTTTGATGCTGAAATCGTCGTTGCATTCACTCTCATGGTCTTTCGCTCAAACACATACCTATTGCCGTACAGAGCAACAAAAGGAATCTAAAAAATTGCAAAAAGCATTGAAGCCAAAGAACGCGGGGTTTCTCAATTCCCAAACGCAATGCTCACCACCTAAAAGTGTTATGAAATCCTCATTAGAAGCAACTTTTAAAAGCGTGAATCATCCCCAGAAATTAAAGTCTAACCCATTTTCTTTGGGTTGCAACTCAAATTATAGTCCGCTTTGAAAAAAGTATGAACAATTTCATTTTCTTACAAACGATTTTTTAAAAAGTTTTGTTAGCAAACATTCGAATTTCGAACAGTTTCTTTACTGACAAGTAACGATAAATCGGGCATGACTTATCGTTTCAGAGTGCTCCGAACTTCTTATAATTCGAGGTCAGCATCCTTTTCGAACATGATTCAAACACCTCCGTGAGTTTATGATTTTTGTTTTTAATTTTGTTAAGTGATTCCAAGGAAAATAAATTATCCTTGAATCAAGAAAATATCGGTACGAAAGAAAGATACAGTTTTTTCAAAATCAAATGCACCTGAATGACGAAAATCAAATTTTTTCGATCTAGTCTATTTTCATGAAAAAAATACTTTCTTGGTTCAAGAAAAGATGTCATCATCCGTATTCGTAACCATATTTTCCTGGTTCAATATTAATTCTTTTTCCGTATACTAATCAATAAAATTGCACTTGATATTTATCTTTCCATGCAATAAATCCTGAATTAGAGAGAAAGAAAAACTTACTGAGTTCGGTGTTTTTCTTGTTCATTCAAACGATAACATTGATTTGGACATTAACGAGCGAGAAATATATCAAATATATTTATCCAATACAATTAAAAATATGAAATCAAATACAGAGAAAAAAATAAAATAAAAAACTAAGTAATAGATCTATTTAGTAGAAATTTAAATTTTCGACAGATGTATACATTCAAGATGCATTTTTCTTTACGCAGGATTCTCTTGAATTATAAACTGATGTGCGAAACCTTTCTGCAGGAAAAGTACAGATGCATTTGTTCGAAGCTTTACCGAGGATAGAACTTAAATAATAAAATGGTGATTATTTAATTATGTCCATTTACTTTTTAAGTTAGAATTAAGGTTTTAATTTAATTTGAGAACTAAATCATTTTTGCAATAGGCATACATAATTTATAATTGATGTACAAATTTTTATTTTTATTATCTAAAAATATAAGTGTTAAGCTTTAATTGAATCCGTTAGAATTCTCTAGCACGTCAGGTTTAGCCACTAAGATTTTATTTAAATATTCAGGGTTACGTTTTTCGGAACTTTTATCCACACTTTTCCCAAAAACCATGTGCTTGCCATCGTTTTGCAATCACATTGCAATAATTAGTAATCACAAATGACTTTATATCAGAATTTTTTAATTTTAATTTTAAATTCATATTTGACTGTATCTTGTATGTATTCTAAAATAATAGAATTTTAGATGTTTTGTAACACCTTCACCGTTTAAATTTTTTAAATTGCAATATCCGTGATTGAAATGATTTAATTTAAAAAGCTTCAGTCAAATAGATCCATTCATAAATCTCTCAATTTAAAAATGCACTATTGTTTCATTTCAAAATCTGTATTGTTTTTTCTTTAAACCTTGAAAAAACTTTAAATATTTAACATTTAATTTTGAAATTTTATATTTTTCTCTTTATATCAATCATTAAATTTTCAACAATTTCACTTTCCAATATTGGACGTATCTAAATTTTTATAATTAAATTTTCTAACTTTAGAAGCTATTATAAACATTTAATTTTTACATTTTTCTTAACTTTGAATGATTCAAATGCAAAATTGTTAAAAACTTGCTAGGCCTCCTGTTTAAAAATTAAAGACAATTTTTTAAATTGACAACATTAATTTTGTTTTTAATATTGAAGATTTTGTACAATCGTAAACGTTTAATTTTCAATTTTTTTAGTATTGATTCTTAAAACTAATTCTTTTAGAAAGGTGTACTTCCACTGCCTAATTATATTGCCAAGAAGATTTCGAATTTTTCGTTACAACGCGTGAATTGACTAAGTGTATTTAAAGAAAGAGATTTGCAGGTTTATATGTGTATTCATTCATTCTTTTCTTAAGCAAATATCGTCTAGACCATTCATAATAATTTTTTGTCTCTTGATATTAGGCACGTGTAACATTTCTTCTGCAGTGATTAAAAAAAACATAATAAATTTATATTAGCATTCTAGAAATATTAACAAATTGAATCACAGCTATATTTTCTTTACAGAAGTATCTAATAACATTTACTATTTGAGACTCGACAATGTTAGAATCCAAAATGATGGATTTTCGAAACCGCCCTAATTTTCTCGATATAACTCTATATTAAAAATATTCGGAGAAACTTTCGAAACACAAACATTTTATATTCGTTCTTAACGCTCCTGGAGTATTCCCTGAAATATTCGCAACACTTTCCACTAAAATGTTCCTTAAAAATGTATATAATGTTGAACAAAATTTAATGTACTTTATGGGAAAGTCTTGAAGGCTTAATTTGAATAAAATCTAATTAATGATTCAGAGATGATTCTAATAGCAAAAGTGTAAAAATGTGTAAGCAGTTGTTTGTTTATTTACAAATAGAGTTAAATTAAAACTCTTGTGAATATTTGCTAACCGGTCGATTACGCCAAATGAGAATGTGCCAAAAGCGCACTTCCCACCCATGGTTCAGTACTTTCTGCTGACGATTGTAAATCTTAGAAACGATCCAGTTGGGAAATTTAATGAGCAAAGCATTTAAATTTTTCTCTCATTTCTGCTCAAAAGTTTCCATCCGAAAACTTTTTTTCTATTCCTATCTTTTTTCCATACACCTACTTTAACATAGTACAATAGTATTTACATATGGCTATGTGATAAAAAATATATCTTTATAAAATATTCTCTCCATAAAAAAATGTTTACACTTGAAATTGAATTTAATTAAGAAATAAAATTATGCATGACGGTATTTGTCACATGCTATTAAAATGAATTTTATTTACTACTGGCATATAGACCTAATTCTTCATTATAATTTAAAAAAATTTTAAATCGTATTCAATAAGAGACCAATAAACAATAATAGCCAGATCGTAATTTATATACCATTGCAAATTTAAATTGCTAACAGCAATTAGAGAATTATCGTTTACTTAGCATACTCAGAAGGTGATTTACTCAGACGTATACTGTCTTTATTTTACAGTGATTCTGCATAGACCCCGTACTTATTTGATGCTCGTAATATGAACATTGAACAAGAACTTATTTATATGTGAGGCTTGAATGAGTTTTATTTCATGATTTTCATGTATGGTGGGGATCCGATGCAGGTGGAGGGCTCACTCGAATCAACTCTGAATCGGTAGAAGTCAGAAATGGTAAACCGATGAACAAGTGAACAAGTGAACCGGTGTGATTCGTTTGGATAAGTGGAAACGATTTTTTTTCTTTCCAAGTAAGTGGATAGCAATTTTCTTGAAGTCGGTATCGATAAATTGCATAGCTTGGATCAATTACCGATATACATTTCAGTAAATAATTTATATGTGTACGTGACATACAATTTCATTAAGGAGCGCAATACATGTAATACGAAGTTAATAATGGTTATATTGACTGAGATATTTTTATTCTGCCGTTACATCTAGGGTTACGTGAATTAGGGCTACTTTATGCACATTTTTTAAAACTAATTTTGAAGAAAAATATTCTTTTTTCTTTTACGTTTTTGACATTTTTCTATTATAAGAACTTTTTTTTAATATAATGTAACTAATACACCGAATTAAAAAGATTTACAGAAAAAATGTTAAAAACGTGAGATGAAATTATTATATTTATTAAAAATAAGTGAACCCTTTTTTATTAAACGATGTACAAATATGGCAATGTAAAAGGAGATAATTCTATATTTATAACAATTTAATGCATGCATTTTCAAGCCATTGAGAAAATAGAACCAAAAAATGAATAATAAAACAAGAAAAAACACAAAAAGGAGACCTCTAAGTCTTATCCGATTACGCATTTTTTTAATTGTTGACTAACAACGTACAAATTAGGCTCGTGTACGTTTTCAGATTTGAAACTCATTTTTTTACCTTATAAAATGAATCACTCTAATCTACATCGTATAAAGTACCATTAAAATTCTATTCAACTACTGTGAATTATTTAAGCTTTGATGAATCATTAAAAGTTTATGAATCATGACTGAAATTGACAGAATAATGCAAATAGAAAATGTAGCATTTGATAAGGAACTTTTTGAAACAATATTGGATACTTGCAGTTTTTTATTTGTAGTTATATAAATAATTATGTGAAAAATAAGAATAGTAGAGAAATATTTTCCATATTTTAAATTTGACTTCATGAAAATCACTCATTTTATTTACTTTTGTGAGAATCAGTTTGAATCTCAGAATTAAAAAAAAATTGAATTCAATTTGAGTATTAATATAAATGGTGAAATTTTAAACGAAGAAAAACAAAACTAAATTTGTCATTACATTTATCTTTCTACAGAGATAAATTGGGCTTCAATTTCTTTATGCAAACAAGTAATTGAGTTTTGATTCTTTGCAGAAATTATATGTGAATGTGGAGTGAATTTCTTTACGTACTAAAATTCACAAACAATCAATTTTTTCTCAAAAGTTTTCTGAACAATAATATTTAATAAACTACCTTTTTTTACTAATACTTTTTACAAAAAGCAATTTTCTTATCATATAACAAAATTTCAATAATTTTATCCACTATGGTCTTTATTCAACTAATACGTATTCACAAAGATAATTTTCTTTATATATAAACAACATTTTTTTCTAAAGAGAAATATAGTGCATTTTTGCTCGAAAATTAAACTTGGGAGAATAAATAAGTTGAAAATTTTAGCACATAAATACGAAGGTTTTCTGCAAACTGTAAATTTATTTATTAAAATTTATCTCATTAGTTTGATAAATTAAGAGCATTACTGCATTTAGATCAAGTTTACAGTCATTTTAGGATTTAATACAATACAGAGCTCTACAAAATACAAAAGAGTTGTGTAAATTCTTAATTCCAAAACTGAAAATTCGGATGGGAAATAATTAATAAACGATTCTATTATGTTTATACCACTATATTATAAAATAAAGCAAATTAATGTAAATTTTTATTAAATGAATGATATTCAGTTTACTTTTGCGTCATATTAACTATTCAATTCAAAAAAAGTATAGATGGCAAAATTTTTTCACAGATTTTCACTTTTATTATAGGAGAGGAATATTACCCAACAGTAAAGTTAAACGAGAGCGCTCGAGAAGTCAACATTCTCAGGGCCGACGTTTAAAGCCAAGGTCCCCTGTTGAAACTTAAAAATATTTTAAAATCTGTTAATATAGTAGTATTTCAGAAAATATACATCTTCATAGGCTATTTTTTCCTTCAAATAAATATTACTTATTAGGTTACTAAATAAAAGTAGAATATATTTAAAATTAGGTATAAAGAAACGAGTGATGAAAAAATATTGGACATCACAAGATAACTAACTCGGAGGCCTGTTTCATGTATTATATTATATTAAATAAATCCTTTTAAAGCTTAATTGTTGGCTTGAAAATTACCTACAAGTTCCTATAATTATCTAACTGGTAGATAATCGACATCTAATTTTATTCAACTGTCAGGTAATCCTTATCATCTAGTTGTATTATTTCTTACTGATTCGTGAATTAAATTACAATTAATTTTTATTAATAATTCATATGTTTACATCAAATATTACCATATTTCATTTTAATATTCTGAAAGTTACATTTTTATAAAATGCCGTAACGTCCTCTGTTTACTGAACTAAGTTATATACAATTTACCACAAACATATTCTCCGTGAATAAGCATTGTTTCGAAACCTTTAATTCATTTTACAATATGTATGTTATTAAATTGATTTTAACTAAACTAATGAAATTAGTATGCGAATTTTTCATATATTTCAGAGTGTACTTCTTCAAGTAATTATGCAAAACCTTATTCTAAAAAAGCTGTTCCCGGAACTGCACGGAGAAAAAGGAAAAGTTTTGTATGAGAAAATGGGCTTTGTTTAAAGGCAACAAGATTTTTTACGTGCGTACAACAATTAATTCTTTTTCATCTTGACTTTGTCTGACAATCGAAGAATATTCTAAAGTAAATATTGAAGTTAGTTGTGATATCAAAATAATAATTATTAATTAAAGCGACTAGTTCAATTGATGCAAATTAAAATAATTTGCTTAACAATAAAAATATGACTATTTCTTCTCTCGACTTAATTGTTTATTATCATATCTGAAACCTCATTCTTATTATTTAGTTCAGTAAAAATAAGCCCAATTAAGTCACGAAACCCTTAAAATGAAATATTTCAAACTTTCAATTAGGTAAATGCATCCTTCTTCCGTCAATTAGCAACGATTTGTTGAAGGTTGTGTCACGCGCCACATGTATTGAAAGAACTTTTATATTACACGCAATTGTAGCATAAATAGTGTTTTACACAATAGGTGATAAAAAGCTATTTCATCGTGCGAAATTCTGAAACTAAAATTTGTCGTCATAAGATATGTCCAAATTGGTATTCTGAACGGAAATGTTGTCTTTATACTTTCGACACTCAACATTATGACAAATCAGTGTACTAAGAGCATTTGACAGTCTGTCACGCAGCCAATTATATGGCTTATATTCGGCGGCTTTATAATTAGAAAAATGCACATATTGTGCTGGAATTTTTGGAAATGTTTCAAAATATATAAGGGCACGTTTGTCTGACACAGTTCAGCATTTATTTTGTTTTAATAGTGCGTCTTCAATCATTTTAATTTGAAATGTAACTGAGAATAGGGCTTCAGAGCCCTTACTAGCGCCCGTAATGCTTAAAATTTGTTCAAAAGGAACTTTGCCCCTCGAGAGTGAATCTGACAAGAATTGATAATAACATTAGATGAACACAAAACGGGCTTTACTATTTGGCTTTTTTTCCTTTACATTATTAAATTCAGAGTAAATTCCTATACATTGCCAAAATTGTTTTTGTGCAACTCATATCCAGGTGAAATTAAATATCAAGCAGATAGTTTCACAGTGTACGAAAGTGTCACATGGCAAATTACATGGCATGATATTTGCCAGTTATATAATTAGAAAAATGCACATATTTTGCTGGAATTTTCGGAAATGATTAATAATATTTAATGACTCATCCGCTTGGCCCATTTGAGTTTTTATTTTGTTTGAATACGGTAATTTGATTAATTTTTAACTTAAATTTTGATCGAAAACATGCCTTTTAGTGTCCTTATATATTTTCAACCATTTTTCTATAGTTCTAGTTTAATATTTTTCAAATTATAAAGCCGCCGAATATAATTTATAAACTTTTTTAATTACATTTAAAAACAACAAAATTTCAAGAATGGACAAAAAAAGTTTCATTATTTTTTTTACTTAAAAGCATTAAATTTTTTCAATTATAAATATATTTATTTCTTATAAATTTCTGCATCAGTGAACCTGGGTGAAATTGATATGTACAAACGATTTACGGATTGTTGCTTACAATTTTATGTTATGCAAATAGCATGAAAATGTCGATTCTTTCCTTTTTCTTCTATATGCTTGTAAAAAAATTTTCCTACGCTCAGTATCTCTTTGATTTCATGAACATGAACTCTTGGTGTTGAAGCAAAAAATGTTTGACAAGTAATTTTATTTTTATTTCGGATCAAAACGAAATCTATTTTCATACCAATAATTGAATGCAATTAAATGAGAGCATTAAAAAAATTGACAATTCAAAAATTAGATTTCCATACTACCTCCTTTTCGGCTCATTAGAGACAAAAAAAATAAAAAATAAAAAAAGGGGGCGAAAAACGAAAAAGTCAACCAAAACCAACCACTCACATTTTCCTTCATTTTTCTTCGTCTTGTATATACTAATAGCGTGCTAACATGTTTCGAGACCAATTCAGATCTCATCAGGGATTATTTATAGGAAAACTACAAAGTTCAAATAATGGAATATTATCCTAATTAAAATTAGCATAATACCTACAAATTAAACCGAAGATATTTTTATAAATAGTTACCTTGTATAATTTTGCATTAATTGGTAAAAATTAATGAACGTATAAATATTATTTGTTATCACAAAACTAAAGAAAAAATTTGAAGAAAAATTAGCTTGTCCAAATTTGTATCTTGTTAATTCAAGACACCTCCTAGATGTTTTAACCAATTATCAAATTATATCAATTACATTTACCTAAATCAAATTGTAAAAAAATGTATACGTATAAACAAATTAATAAAAGCATAAATACTATGGTTAATTATAGTAACAGAAAAATGGTTTTTTATCTTAATTTCCCCTAAATTATATTGCCAGTGATGATTTGTTTGTTTATAAAATTAACAAATAGTATCCAATGACAAATTTCTATCTCTA
>JAWWLR010000034.1:36335284-36346842 GCA_035041075.1 Acraspis erinacei
GACATATTGGTCTTTCAAAATATACTTGGATTATTTTGAGTAGGTTACTCAAGCATTTGTAATCGACGATATTTTTTCGTTACTCTGAAAACCGTTCCGTAATACGGCTCGTTACCTCATATCACTTGCAAAATAAAAACAAAAAAAATAAAATATCATTCTTGGTTTACAATTTAGGACCTAATTTGTTCACCTCTGCACGAGAATTTTTCGGAGCAACGCTCGAGCTGCGTATATCCTAACAAATCAGCAATAATGCTTTCATAATTATTAAATTTTTTAATTTTAAATTTGATAAAAGTGAGTAAGATCTGATATTTCGGTTGAAAAAGAGTGGAAAAATGAAATATTTTTATTGGTTTCCGAGATAGGACTTCATTTGTTTAGCTGTGCGTGACAGATTGTCAAAGCAACTAGTATTATTAAATTTTAAAAAACCTAACCTCTACAAAATTGTGGTCTGGTAAATCAGTTGCAAAATGAGATCATAAAAAGTCCATTTTTTCCGTGTTACGTCTTCATTTATGCAGCTCTGTACAAAAAGTAACATTAATGTTTTTATTAGTATTATTATATATTTTTTATTATCAATTTGATAAAATTTAGATAAGATTTTGCAGTTGAAAAATGAGATCTAGAAAAATTAAATATCTTTAGTGGTTTCCAAGTTAGAACCTAATTTATTCAGCTGTGCCCGATAGTGGCCATGTCCTGGCAGTCTGTTTACAGATGTGGCCCAGGTCTGGATTGATCTAGACTGCCTAGTCTGAAAGATCTGATCTGGCCTTCTAGCCTGGAAGGTCTGGACTGGCACAGATCTGGCGCTGATCAGAGAAATGTGCCACGGGCACATTTCGAAAAAGTTGCAGGGTGTTTAAAATGATAGAAAATAAGAAAGTCACACTATCAAATCAAGAATTTTTTTCTTAACACCCTGACAGTCTGATCTGGCCCAGGTTTGGCGCTGATCAGCTAACCAAGAAGGTGGAGGAGGTGGGGAACAAACCAGATAAAGTGCCGCTTCGTATGAAAACCTTTTTTCAGGTCTGTGTGACCACCGCACACTCCCCGCAGCTCTTTTTACACCTACCTGCGGCGTGGTGACAATTCTCAAAAGGGATATATACGGGGGCGTTATATCCGAGTTTGACTGCACTTAGAAAAAGTGACATTTTCTTCCAAGTCATTGGCAGATGACATCACAACTTGCAGTACCAGTTACGTATTGACTATGACATACTTCAAAGAATGTTCGTTTTTGTCGATCAAGTGTCACAAACTGTCAGCCAGTCAATAACTCGTGGCTAACCAGCCCATAACTAGCGGGTGAGGAGCCCAGACCGAGCGACTGACCTTGCGGCCTGGCCTGGGGCTAGCCAGAAAACCCGTTACACTTTTGGCCAGGCCCAGGCCTGACCAACTAGTCAGCGTCAGGCCTGGTAAACTGGCGGTCTGGTCTGGGCTAGGCCAGCGCCAGAACATTTTGCACACGAGAATGAGCCAGACACTTACACTTTATCAAATAGGATAATTATATAATAAATAAGATAATATAATTAAAACATTTTAATTTGAAATTCAAGAAAGCAAGGACTGATATAATTCTTGCAAAATGAAAAAAAAAATATTTATTGTTTATTTTCGAGTTAGGTCTTGATTTATGCAGCTGTGCATGACAGATTGTCGAAACAACGTGCGAGCCGCGTACATCTTAACAAAATAATCAATATCCTTTTTGACTCTCATCTATATTATACATTTTGTTCAGATCTTTTGAACAATCGCATGTATGAAAAAAAAATTATTGTTTTTAGGCATTTTTGCTAAAAACTGAATTTTTGTTTAGTCTGTCAAAAACTTTTTCTTGAAGAAGTACTATAGGTTAGTAGATTCACCAAACGAAAACTCACTGAAAGTATAACTTTACAAAATATTATTCTGTAGACAAAGAAACATCCACTCGCCCCCTATCCTGCTTATTTTCTGTTTTTAATATCAAAAAATTCTTTCATAATCATCGGACATTTCTCTTTTTGGAAGTATGAAGAGAAAGTGGATCAATTTTTTCATAACACTCAAAATTCATTAAATACTTCGCTTGCTCATTGAAGGCGCATCCTTAATTAAGAAATTCATATATATTTCATAAACTGTTGGTCATAGAACGTTCGATAAGGACTGATTGAAAAGCTTATCCAATTCTCTAAAAAAATGTTGTATGCATATTTACGCTATATCTTATCTAAACGAACAATCCACGCGAACGTGAAAGAAATGTTCGCAATTTCACGTTATTTGTTAATAACAAGACTTACTACTTTAATTTGGATAAGGTTTTCTAAGCTATAATAGTACGTATAACTAAACGTTTTACGCAACAATATTTGGCGTCATCTTCGAGTTGCAGCACTTTGACTTTGTTCGTCTCATTTGACTGGACAATAAAAACATTAGATTGTATAAAATTTGTATTGATAACCGGAAAAGGATTTAAGAAATTTATTAATTCTATCTTCCTGAAAAAATTTACATATTAAATTTCAATTTATTTTTTAAAATGCATTTAAAAATATCAGCACTTTGTTATTTTACAACGCTATAAGAAAAAAATGAGGGTAAAAATTTGCATACATTGGAAAAATCGATCAGAAAGAAAAATATAAGATCCGTTCTAAAATTTTAAAATGATTATTTTATTATTTTCTGATACATCGAATTTCGAAACTATAATTTCAAAGAAGTAAAATTTATACATCGTTCCATAACAGAAAATTCGGTTTATCACTTACAGAAATAAAAATACACCATTAAAACATGACATTATAAAAATAGTTTTCATTTGACAAGAATTTGGAAGAAAACCACTAGAATTCACTTAAACAATATTTTTGTCTATTAAAGAACTAAAAAATGTAATACTTAAAAAACAACCACTGAACGTCGAAAACCCTGTAGGGAAAAATTCACGTTCTTCAAAAAGAGTACATGTCCAACAATATTGGGACGAATTCCAATTTCTAATTATTATTTCAACGGAATTTTTAATTATTTCTAATGTTGAAAATTCAGACTATGTAAATTTAAACGTTTTGATTCACATTCATACATTTTTAAACGCTCCAAATGAAGCCATTTTCATTTAATATGACATCCGATTGAATGTATCTAATTCTGGTTATTTAAGGATAAGAATCTTATTTTGAATGCTTGCAATTTTTATATGGTTTAACATGTTTAATTTATAACGCTCTAAAATTAAGATTGCCTAATCGTTCGAACTTGGAATCTTGTATATTTAATTGGAATTATTTGTAATGACAAGCAGTCATCACTTTATTTCTCCTCCATTATGTAACTCAACCTTTTTTAATTTAATTAATTTCTCTTGTCTAATGTCTAAACTTTTTACAGTTTTATTTTTGCTATCACTTACTTGTACTAGGCGTTATTAATATGTGACAATACTACTATAAATCTTATTATTATAGTTATAGGAAATGGAAGAAATTAATCTGTAGAATGATCGAATAAATCGAGATTTTGCTCAATAAAGGATAAAGTTCTAAAAAGAAGTAATATAGAAGGATTTTATTCCTTAAGCTCCAGAGGTGCAATTTTCTTCTCAGTTCTCATATCGTTTCCAAGATTGCCAATTTTTTTCAACAATGTGTGGCCGGCCATTTTGGCCCTAGATGGAAGAAGCTCTGAGTCAAAAAGCTCTTCTTTTCCGACAATTTCTTGGAAAGCATTTCACAGAGCAGGAGACATTACCATATCGCCAAATTGCTGTCTTCTTTCTGCCTGATATTTATAATATTATCTCTAATAAGGAAACCTTGTCCCCTTTGCAAATCCTCGATATCTCGCTTTTAATTGCTTAGTTTTAACACAAAAATCTTGTGTAGTCTGGAAATAACTAATCATCAATATTTTCTTTCAATATGGCAGATTTTTTCCATTCATAATTTTCATCCTTTAATGCTTTTTCTTGGGATCCACTGTAATGTGAAATTATATGTAGATTGTAGAATGAGAGCTCTTCTCGTAATGAATGTTGAATAAAATGAGAATTCAATGGAAAGCTTCTACATGTATGACGAGTATTGAACCTCTGAGAAAGAATTTAATAGAATCTAGATTCAACAGTTACCAATATTTTTACTGTCAACAATAAATTGACTTTTCATCACAATCTGAAGCTTCATAAGTCTTGATCTTAATTACTCACGAACGTGATGAAGTGGGAGCCAGGAGACGAGTACCATAATAAATCATAGGGACTCAAATATTCGACAGCGAACCACTATGATGAAAATTTCAGATGATCCCCAAAATATCATCATCATTTACCACTTTCTTCGATCGCATTCAATATAAAGCTACTTTTAACAATCCTTCAGTTTGGTCAGTTTTGGCTACATCAGACCTTATTAGAAGTACTCGCATTTGCGTGCACGTTTGTGTACACAGGAATCCTCGACATTAAAGATCCCTCTCGACATTAGTTAACATCCATATATACATACGCAGAACGTAGTTCAACAAATTTGCCATCTGCAGAACAATATCAAAATCAGCACATCAGCCAAGATTGAATAAGCTACCCTCCCAAAGATTCATGCTCTAATCAGAGCTTTGTTATCGCACTCCTACAGCTGCATCTCATCCAAAATTACCTCCGAATCTCAATCGTAAAAGTCCTTCCATAAGTCTAAATAAAACTCTTTCCAATATTTCCCCGTCCAAAAGTGAGTGATCACCAAAATCGTTTCTCCGGATTCCGGACGCTACCAAAGAGGGAAGGAATATAAGGGTGGAAAATAAGGTTGATAGTGGTTACCAGATACTGGGGTCATATCGGGTTCATTCAGTGGCGCGCTTGCCGAGAACCCATGCCAGCGAGTCGATCCGTTCCGTTGCCACAGCCTAGCCAAACGACCAGTCTGCGATTGTCCGCGACCGGGTTCAACTGCGACATCGCTCTCTGTTGACAGTTTCTTGTCCTCTCCTCTCAATCCCATCCAATCCTCTCCTATCCTCAAAGAATTAATATAGAATCTCCGATCATCAAGATCTAATTTTGTTAATATTATTTGAAATAAAAAAGCTTATGGAGTATCTGGATTCACTGGTGTTTCTGACCTTTCGGAGCTGATCATCTGGACCGAAAAGAGATCCCAAGTCTCTGATTAACCATATCAATCGATCATCTGGGTCCACTCTTTATCCTAATCAACCTTAACCCGCACCCAAGATTCAATTTCAGCCAGTTTCTATTTGGATCCGCTGATCATCTGAATCAGATATTTGGATAGATCATCATTCGTCAGAGCCACTGATCATCTGGAAATATCGATTAGCTAGATCCACTGATAATCGGGATCCATAATCTGATTCGCTATTTAAAAACCGAAAAAAAGTACAGAGCCCTTTGCAATCGTTGATCCCCCACTAACACACCCCCACCTAAAATTTCCTCCTGCGTCTTATGCGTGTCCCAGCATCGCATTGAACCCACGAGTGTTTTCGCGCATCCTCTTCAAAGAGACACAAGGCGAGATACCATTCGGACGTTCACGTGAAACATGAGAGTAGGAAACTTCGTTCTTAATTCGCTACATCGATTCAAGACTTCAACTTGCCAACTATAAAGGTGGGTTTACCAGTTTAGAAACAACTAGATGTTAGATGAAAGGTGTTAGATGTAAGGATTCTGTAGTATCAGGGTGCGGCGATTTAGAAGTTGGAAGAAGAAGAAGTGTTGTAATTTATTGTAACACATTCTTATCCCCCAGGGTAATATTTTTGCGAGTGGGTATATTCTTTGCACTTTAGCGTTTTAGCCACAGGCAAAGGTCCCTTATATAGGCTTTGTAACTTTATAAAAGTTCAAGGGAAGCTAGGCTTCACTGTTGTTAAAGGGAAACATCTACTCCTAATGCCGAATGGCGAGAATAGTGTTTAGATAGCGATTATTTGGCAAATTTCTTGGGTTCATCAACTGACTTTAATTGAGTTCATTTTTTTAGTCATAATTTGAATTTAAAATATAAATACAAAAATACAAATACAATCAATGTGGTTGCAACACGGTTGAAACAAAAGTCAACCTATGGACTCCTTGATCCTTTTAATGATTTATACTTATACATTTTATTTATTTTATTTTATTTATATATTTTATACTTATAATGCTATTAAATTTTACTAAATTCAAACGTCGATTGATAGCCTAAAATAACATTTCTCAATATAGGGCAACTAGATTCCAAATTCTAAATTTGCATTCGTAACAAATATTTAAGCTGTTCATTTTTTTACTTTCGAATTTAGATATTCGGATTTTGAATTTTAGAATCAGGAAGTTTTTAAATTCTAAGAAATTAAAATTCAAGAGTGACATTAAAAATGTTGTGAACTTTGAAATTCGAATGTTTTTTGTTCAAAAGAATTTAAATTTCCATTTTTAAAGAATAATTCTGGTTTTGATATTTTCATTTTCATGAATTTGGAACCCATATAGATTTCATTTTTGAATTAGCTGCATTTCTCATTTTTTCAATTTAGAGCTCTTACATTTGGAATTATATTTTCTTCGAATTTGCGAGCTTTTAGATTATATTTGTTAATTAGAATCAAATTTGATGTACCAATTAAAAAATAAATGTATTTGCTACAGTTGCTTGTTTATCATCTAACAACTTCATTAATCATTCTGATTGGTAAATTACTCCCAGACGTAAATATCCTTCCTCTTCGGATCACCATTATAAAACAAGCTAACATAGTAACGTTTGAAAGATACCTTATATTAGTTAGTGACCTCTTGTGTTATTTTCACCGACAAATAGATTGATTAATGCACTCGATTTTATGTAACACGTCCTAACCACTGGATTCACTAAATTGGCTACTTTCAAACTAATCTTCTATTTGATTGACTCTGTCAACAAGATTTTTATTTCAGATTGGAGAATGTAATCTGACAGAATGTTCGAATTTTGCCCTGCTTTATTGATTTAATTGATATATTTAGACGTTAGAGAGTTTCAATCAAGAATTCAAATTTGGACAATGTGTAATATGTTATAGACGCGAATATTTCTTTAAAAGAAGCGGAATTTAGTTATATCGTACGTAAATAATAAAAGATACATTATCTTGTTTGCGCCTTAAATTCACTGAATATGTACTGTTTACAATCGATTTAATATTGTTTATGTACTGTTATTTACGCTCAGGATGTCGACCTATATACTCTCACGTTAAAGTATTAAAACCTTTCATTTTTTTCTGTTTGGTTATTGTTTTTTCTCTTCTTCAGGCTTGATTTTTATACTTTAGACTGATTTTCCAGTGATTCAAATTTCTATTTTTCAAGTTTGACTTTTTAGGTTAGAGGAGTTGGAATTGAATTATTTTCAAAATTGAAAGTGAAAGTTTTCAACACATTCGATTTTTCAATTAAAAACCTCCATCTTTGGATTATTGATCACTGAGAGGCCCAAATTTCGAAAGCCTCATAACTGTATTTCAATTTTTTATATATGCACTTCGTTTCAATTAGGGACTTAACATACCACTGTTATTTTACGTATAGTATTAAACTCATGTGTAATTTGAAATTAAAAGTAGTCTAATCTAATATTTCTAAATTAATAAAAATAAACTTCAATGATCATTTAAAATTTTATTTAATATTATTTAAATATTATTCGCTGGTCTATAAATAATCAAAGTTCCCGCTGTTGTTTAAAAGTTTATTCTTTTCTGTAAAATAGCCTACTATTAAATTTTTATTTAATAATTTATTTTTTTAGATATGAATTTTCTTATTTGGTAGAATATTTAACTATTTGATTGAAAATTTAACTATTTAGCCGAAAATTTATGTATTTTGTTCAACATTTGTCTTTTTGGTTAAATCCAACTGTTTTTTATCTGAAGTTAAAATTTTTTTTAAAATCTTTCTGTGTTGAAAATTCAACACCTTGATTAAAATTTGAAGTATTTTCTTCAATATTTGTTTTTTTGGTTTCAAAATAATTTTTAACTAAAAATTTAACTGATTAGTTAAAAGGTCAACGGTTTTGTAGAAAATTCGTCTTTTTGTCATGCAAATGCAACAATTTGGTACAAAATTGAACAGTTTGGTAGAACATAGTTGTTTTTTTATTATTGAAAATTAATTATCTTGAATGAAAACTCAAATACTGCACTTGTGGTTAAAAATTGAACTTTTTTAATTTTAAAATTCAATTATTGATTTAAACAATTTCGAAATGAAAAAAATATAAACTGAAAATTAATCAGATAAAATCTGGACTACCATCACATCCATTGCTCAAACTATTTACTGGATAATTTATATCATTTGTTCAAAATTCGTCTTTTTGGTAGAAAATTACCCTTATTGGTTGAAAATTCTACTATTTGGTTCAAAATGTATGTATTTTGTTGGAAATTCACATTTTCTGACAGAGAATTAATCTTTTTGAATTACTATTGTTTTGCGTTATCTATGTACTCATCACACGATTCTCTGCTGGTTTTGGCCTTTACGACGAACGAAACAATTCTGTTAGAATAAAAAATTTTATCAAAGGAAATTTAATTCTGCAGATATCTGCAGTATCGACATTAAGATAAATATTATTTGTCTTACTAATTATTTTTTATTTGATTAAAAAAGGCGAAAGGCAAGTTCACAAAAATTTTACTGCGAGCCGAGTTTGAACCGACACCTCTTCTATTCATTAGAACTTTAATCAATTCTTCTTCGCAGATAATTTATCTTCTTAGTTAGGACTTCGTCCTTTTTGGTTAAAAATGCAACTGTTTGGTTAAACATTAATCTAATTTGTTTTAGGATTCAACTATTTTGTTATAGGCACTTCCCTTTTGGTTTAATAAAACTCTTTTTGATATCTAATTACATCTTTTTTGGTTGAAATATCATGCTTTATTGAGAATTTATCTTTTTGGTTGAATAAGCTAGTTCTTTAATAGTTAAAAATTCCACCATTTGGTTTTAAATTAACTCTTCTGTTGTAAATCCAACTGACTTGGAGAAAATTCAACCATTTTGGTAGAAAATTAAACTTCTTGTAGATAATTCGTTTTTTGTATTCATATTTCAGCAAGTTTGTTCGAAATTTATCTGCTTAATTTTACATTTATTTTGCTGAAAATGCATCGTATTTGGTAGAACATTAATCTTCTTAATAACAAATTCATCTTTTTGGTTGAAAATTAATTTTTTTATGTGAAAGTTGAACTTTTTCATTCTTAGTTGAAAATTTATGATTTATAAATTTAAAATCCAACCACATTATTAGAAATTTAATATGTATTTTATGATATAAAAATAATCTTGGTTGTTGAAAATGGATCTTTTTCATTGAGGATTCAACTATTTAGTCCAAAATTCTTCTTTTCTGGTTGAATTTAAATAATTGAAAAATCGATTTTTTGTTGAACATTAATCTTTTAAACTTATATTGTAATTATACGTATTTTGGTAGAAACTTAATGGTGCTGTTAAAAAATCCATGTTTGTAGGTTACAAATTCAGATATATGGTAAAAAATGCAACTATTTTGTTAAAACTTCGTTATTGCGAATTTAAAATTAATCTTTTATGGTTCACAAGTCATCGACTTCATTCCAAAATTATTTTTTGTTGAAAACTCAATTTTTTGGGATGAAACTTCAGTTATTTCTGAAAAATTCGTTTTTTGGCTTGAAAATTCAATTATTTGGTTAAAGATAAGACAGTTTTGCTAAAAATTTAATTATATTATTGAAAATCGAACTGTTTTGCTAAAGTCATCTTTTTTTGTTAAAAATTCAACTGTATTAACAAAAATTCGTCCATATTGATTCAAAATTTGTCTTTGTGGCAAAAAAGTCATCTTTCTTGGTTAAGAATTGACTGTTCTGTTGAAAATTCAACTCTCATAGAAAAAATTCGCCTTTTGGCTTGAAAATTGATGTATTTGGATAAAGTTGAAGCATTTTGTTGAAAACTCGGCTGTATTGATTCAAAGAACAACAATTTAGATTTTAATGAAACTGGTTGGTTAAAGATTAATTTTGCTTAACAAACCAAACATCGCTTTTCGTCAAAAATGTTTTTTCGGTTTAAAAAACAAATTTTTTTTTTTAAAGCAACATATTTCGGCTCGACAACTTAGGAATTTAAAACGTGTTATATTGAATTCAATATAAATGTCATATCTGCATTATTTTCATTAAAAATAATTGATTCTCCTATTATTTCCCTATTTTGGTTAAAAAATCACTTCGTTTCCCTTCGTCTTGAAAGCATTTTTGGCTGTGAACATTAAAATTTTAATATTTTTATAATTCTTTATTCATCAGTCACATTGGCATATTAGCAACTGAACTCTTTTTTTTTGAGTTTGGGGGTAGGGGGAGTCCAAACTGTCGTCAATGAGGGAACCAAAGGCAAAAAATAGCCCAAGATTGGAAACGTAGTTTATGGATGACCCCTTTTATTGGAAACAGAACATTTTATTGCTATATAATTCTATATCTTGTTCTTCCAAGAATAAAAAAAAAACTATTTTCATCTGAAATTAATATAATACAATATGACATCGAATAATTGCCAATTGGATCCTTTTAAAGCCTAAGAGATTTGTCATTGTCTACACTTATAAACTAGGTGACATTTGACATTGATGTATAAATTCTGCCATATAAATATCACCTACCCGAATAAGCATGTGCGTCTTTGCACGAGCCAAATCAGTCTTCAAACAATTAAGTTGGATATCATCACGTGAGTAAGTGCATTGGGCTCGGAATATACAAGCTTGAGTCGTTGATTCCAATAAACCACTTTTTTTCCATTTCTACTGCCTGCGCATCAGCCAACGCCTATGCTAAAAACTTTAGGGTAGGGTGAGACGATATCAGCTTAGATGGTAAGATAAGCCACTCAATTTTCTCGTGGGCTATCATTTCTCTTGTGACTGTCTTTTTGTATTTGTATCAGGAAGAACGTTATCAAACTTTTTTTTAATTTTTCGCTGTATGTTGAATAAATTTGGAAAAAAAAGTAAGTAAAAATTGTAAGATATGTATTCTGCTATTTTGCATTTGTTTAGAAACTTCAAGAATCACGCAAAGTCACATATTAGATGTTTTTCCAGTGGATATTTAGATAGGGTTACCAGACTTCCTGGTTCTGCGGGACATGTCCTGGTTTTGCGCAATCTGTCCTAGTGTCCTGGTTTTTTCTGGAAAACTATGAAAATGTCCTATTTTTTACAGAACAAGATTTTTTTAGAGAAATCCTATGATTTTAAATGCAAATAGCGAATTGAACGCCAATTGCTAGATCATTCTTTTTTTGATAACATCCCAATGATGCAATGAACGCAACCGTCTTTCAGTGAAAACTGTGCGCGACACATTTTTCCCCATCTGGTAACCCTATATTTAGATAGCTTATTTATTAATCATTAAGTTTTCAACAGATTTATATATACATTCAACTGCCAGTTAAGTCAAAGCCTTTGAAATGAAAA
>JAWWLR010000034.1:36461606-36477154 GCA_035041075.1 Acraspis erinacei
CTAACAAAAACATAAAAATATTATTCTTCAATGAGAATTAAAATATTTAATAATTTTAATCATGGTATCCTTTTAACTACACGCGAAAAGATTAATTTCAAAGTAAAGGCCTTTTGTGTATTCTGTCTGTACATGTGAAAGTATCATCCTCGTATTTTGCAAAACACTTAAACCACAACTTGTAAGAGGCTTATTAGCTTATGACAAAAGGGCTTAAAAGTTTCTCGAACCCTGAAGAAAGTTGCAAGCTAATTGTATGGTTAAATTTGAAATCAGGGAGAACACAAGTTCTAGAGATATTAATCAGATTTTGATTTTAATATATACCTGTTGCCGAAAATAAGAGACATTAAATATATTTTCAGAGTGAAAAATTGGGCCATGAGGTTCGGAGTAGACCTTTGGGAGTTTGGAAAACAAGTCACCAAGATCACCGAAATAAAACGGGTAAGAAAAAGAAATATTGTATTTTTCTGACAAAAATAATATTTGTATCTGTTATTCAAATTTAGAAAAAAATAAGAGAAAGTTTACAACTTTTTTTGCTCTATTGGATCTTTTCTTTTAAAATATAAGCAAAGCAGGAAATTTTCATGAAAATGTCCTCAGTTTCGATTGTGGAATTTTTTCTGTTCACTGTTATGTAACGACATTGATCCGAGGCTATGAACACGACCCGAGGATTACGGTTGATTTTTGCGAATAAACATCTGTTTGATTTTAAAGAAGATAGACTAGTTGTAAATTATTTTATACTAAATATTAACAAAAAGTTATTTTTGCAAGTTAATTGTATATTATTTTTGAAATTTCTATAGACGTATGCAAGTCACGGCCCAGACAAAGCAAGTGTGAGCAAAAAGGATGGCCTCATGATGGTGCGCGAAATGGCTACAGAAGTTAAAAATCTAATGGACTTCAAAATGAATGCAGTCATGGTAATGCAGTCATTATAATAACTTAATTAAAACCAATTGTCCCTGAATAGTACAGAATTTTTAGAGAATGGAGTAGAAAGATCATAAAGAGTAAAATATTTATATGAGTTTTAAGTCAAACTATCGAACAATTTGAATTTTTAAACAGGAATTAAATGGTCGATAAAATCCATCAGCGATTATTAAATTCATCGTTACAGGAATATCTTCCCGTATTGGGGCTGTCGATACTATTACGCACTGATCACTTCCAATCCATTCCCATTCATTCATGTTAAATGTACGTTTCTCATCTTCCGGACTATCAGCCTTCACGCTCCATATCGACATTTGTGAAAAATCACAGGAGCTAGTCTGCAAGAGATCTTCGAACCGCATGTTCCCATTCGCTAAAAATTACCTCATTTTATAAAACGTATTGACATGCATTTCCATTCCACTTCATCCCTTGCTTTTCCTTTCATATTTATTGGTATGAAAATAGAAATTATTCAATCATTTTTAAATTAAAGTAATAAATTAAATGTTTAGTTTAATAATTTAGCACTGAAAAAGTAGTATTCTTTTAATTAGGAAAAGTGGCCCAAGTTATTAAAAATTCGACTTGAAATTTGTCTTTTTCATCTTAAGTTATATTTCATTGACAAAAAATTCTAACATACACAAGAATAAAATTGATTATTTTCAAATGAAACTGTAAAAATCGAGCGATTTCTAATTAAAATCTCTGAACATTTTCAGATTTTAAATTGCACATTACATCTTTAAAAATGCAATCATTTCAAGTTGAAACTTTAGAAAATAAAGCATATTTGATCAGAAGCCCTAAACAGTGAAAAATTTCCGTTTAATAATGGTCAAGATAAAAGAATGATCAATTTAAATCATTTGAAAATGACCAATTTTCAGTCATCTTTCACGATTTAAACCTTTTAAATTGAAAAATTTAATAAGTTTGGATTAAAAACTTTTAAAGTATAAAATTTGGTAATTAATCTCAGGAATGCATCCGAATTGTATACTGTTCTAAATTTAATCATTTTTCATGACGAAACCTGCTCTGAAATCCAGCAGTATCAGTTTGAAAATGATCCGAATTAAGTAATCTCAATCTTAATCAAAAAATTCTTTGATTTTAAAATCTTTAAGTTAATCAACTTACCAATTATAAAGCTTCAAATTAAATTTTTGAATTTTGAACGTTTCAATCTAACAATTTCTGCATTTTCAAATTACTTCATTGTGACTTATTTGAGGTTTAAATTGCATGTTGTTTGAATTTTAAACCTTTAAAATAGTACACCATTCCTAAACTTTCGATGTTAAAAGTTTTATTCAATTAGAAATCATGCATTTTATCACACTTCTATTAGAAAATTATTTCTTTTGAACGTTTAATTTAAAGATAGGCATTCATAAATGCTTTTATTGGCGTAATACATTTTTTATTTGAAAGCATCTAATAAATGTTTAAGGGTATATACCACCAGAGTAATACGTGACCAATTACATGGTTATATTAAGAGGTAATTATACAATCCAAGTAGAAAACGTAATTTAAACGTTTTAAAAACTGTCATAAGTCCAACCAAATAATGTTCTAAAAACATTTTATGTTCGAAATACGTCTTTAAAACGTCTCCGGAACATTGTATCTTTATGGAACGTTATTTGGAATGACTCAGGACGTTTTCGAGCCGTTCTAATGATCTTATGTAATGTTTATGCCCACTGGGAAGTTCTTAGCTTTTAAGTTTACTTTCACCTTGAAAGTTCAAACTAATACTAAATTAAGTAAATAATTACCAAATTTTGCAATTCATCTAAGAGAGGATCCTAATCATCAAAAATGTATGAAAATATTTTTAAGAGAAGAAAATGGTCGATTAGGACACTCCGTAAAAATCAACAAAAGTAAGAAATAAAACTCCATGAACTAAAAGTTCACATATTACCACCCATGATCTTTATATACTTTTGATGCTTCGACTCTTTTCATTTCTTATTTTCATTCAGCATATTTATTATTTAATCAAATTAAAATTTTGAGCTATCTCAAACAAATAGAATGCGGTTTGAAAATGTTAACAAGATTTGAACATTATTATTACGAATTGAAGAAATACGAATTTTAAACCATTAACAGCAAAAAATTTTTTATTCGACTTTTTAAAATTTATAAATTAAAAAATCCGTGACTACGTTCACCCAAATTCTCTGTCTCGAATTAAAACGGTCAAAATTCTACAATTATTTGACGTTTTCCTTATAGTTACTTTTGGGAATTCAAAATTAAGTAATTGCGCATATAAAGCCTCTATACTTTTCCTATGTGCTAGCAAAAGATGTATTTGAAAAGAATCTTTATACCCAAAAACTATATTATTATAAACAAAAGAAAAATTAACATTGAATAAAAGTGAAATTATAACGCCAAGTTTGACATTTGAATTGAATACTTTTTTGTACGAATTTAAAATGTTTTATTTAAGATATTCAGGGTGGCCACTTAAACTTCAGAAAAAAATTCCCGGCTATTTCTCGGGTTTCCTGGTGAAATTGATATTTTCTTCAGTTGATTTTTAAACAATTAAAATATTAATTATACAATTTAGATACTAATTTCTTTATTACAGAGTGTCTACTCAAATCCTGAAAAAAATTCCCTGACAATTCCAGGTTATTTCCAGGTATCTCAGGCTTTTTCCAGGTGTGATTTTTCGCGAGTTTATTACAAATAATGTCCCTTTTTATTTTATAGGAATTTAATTAATATTAAAAAATATTCTTAAATATTTTAGCACGATAGATTAAATAAATAATTAAATAATGCTAAAAATATAATTAATCATTTCTCTAATTTGTCTCTAAAGTACATGAATTTGAATAAAAATTCACTCATTTTTATTTTATCAAAAAAAATACATTGATTCTTAATAAAAGAGTTGAATTTTCAACTGAAAAAGATCAATTTTCAAACATATAGCTGAATTTTTAACTAAAAATATCACTTTTCAACAAAGAATGGAATAGTTAAATATTCGGTAAAAAAATTATTCTTACACACAAAAAATCAGATTTATTTTTTAAACAAATTTAATTTAACCTTTAACCAAACAGTTTTATTTTCAACCAAAAAGATGAATTGATTACTAAAATGGTCAATAGTTAATGGCAAAAAAGTTGAATTTTCAATTAAAGAAGACCCACTTTTAACTAAACAGTTACATTTTCAACCAAAGTAATGAATGTTCAACTAAAATGATCAATCTTTATCTCGAATAAATAAATTTTAAACAAAAAGTTGAATTTTTGAGAAAATATTTAAATTTTGAAAAAAGTAGTTTTTATTGTTAACCAAAACGAGGATTTTCCTACCATTTTAGACCATGTAGACAAAAAAATCAAAATTAAAATTAAAAATACATGAATGTTCAACAAAATATTTGCATTATCAAATACAAATAAAACCAATTTTCAACCAAATAGTTCAATTTCAAACAAAAAAGGATCCATTTTCAAATAAAAATTGAATAGAAGAATCGTTTTTATCAACGAAGACGAATTTTATTGAAAATAAATGAATTTTAAATTAAAAAGATAAAGTGTCGAATAACAATTGAATATTAAAATTTTCAGTTAAAAAATGCATTTTCAACATAACCGACGAATTTTCAACTAAAATGATGATTCGTCAACTTAAATAGTTGAATTTGCAACCTAAAACATGAATTTTAAAATAAATTGATAAGTATTTAACTAGAATCATTCATATTTCCATAAAAATAATTATTTTCAGCCCAGAAGATTCATTTATACCAAAAGGTCAAAATTTTCAACCAAAAATTATTTTTCAACCAAATATTAAATAGTTATATTTTAAGTGGGAAAATTAATTTTCAATAATAAAAAAAAAACAAAAAACATATTGCTATTTAAAAAAAATTAACTACGCTCTTGAAAAAATTCCCTGACATTTCCAGGTTTTTCTAGTTATATACAAATTCCCTGACAATTCCAGGTTTTCCAGGTTTTCCAGGTAGAGTAGACACCCTGTATTATATAAATTATGGAAAAAACGAAGTATTTTAGAACTCCCATGTTTAAAATATACCATGCCTTTTATTGTAAAATTGATTTCAATAGATACTATTTTTTATAAAATGAACCATAGTTCGCTTGCAGCTTAGGAGATATTTGCGATTTTATGAACAAAGATAAAAATATATATTCGCCAACTTCAAATACAGTGTTCTCGAAAAGCGGGTTTTCGAAGAAACTAAGTCTGCAGGGCTTACTGATTCTATTTAATATTTTCGAAGAAGATTATTATAAGAAATACAATTACTAAACAAACATTCTTGTGTACTAGATTAAATCAAATGGAATATCATAGGAAAATATGCGTTTAAGGCCTAAAATGTTGGAAATTTATCCGGAAATATGCTCCTAAACGTAACTCTGTATCGTCAAAGTGGATCCTTCTTTTGTAGAACGTCCCAATTTTTTATGAAAAATGTATTGAGACTTTATTCTGCCAATTACATAGATTAAAGTTACATAATTACGAAACTATATATCTAAAGAGGAAATTTTGTTTCTTAAATGTAAGAGGAACATTCATTTCTGATCGAAACATGAACTAGAATTTGACAGACATGGTGCTGTCTATTTTATGCGTTTGATAAGTAGTTATTGCAAAAATAAAATAATAAAAAAAATTCCCAGTATTCCAAATAGAAAATTGAGGCTAATTCCCCTTTTTCCCAAATTTTCCCGGTCAGTGACCCAACCTCTCATGATAGGGGGAACCAAAACCCTTCGGAATTTTCTTTCGATCCACACTCCTCCCATGAACAAACTTGTAATATATGCTGAATCAATAAGATGCACTTTTCAGCCATTCTCGAGAAAAACTACTTTAAAAAACTCCACGCACGTCACATGGATTTATTAAATTGCAATTGATAATAAAATTATTTTCCCAATCATTACCACTTTTATTCGAACAAAAGTTTTTTTTTAATAAAAAATTCTCATTTTTCTTATTCAATTAAACATTTATATTTTTTTATTATGAGTTTAATATGATTAAATTAATTAATATTAATATAATAATTAATATAATGAATATTATAATAAGAATAAAGTGAATATTCAAATATTACGAAATTGTAAACCAATATGATGTAAAAATAGAATATGAATAAAACATGAATTACAAATTTGTTAATGACCTATTACTGGGAGGATCGAAACTACAAACTATAATTGAAACAAAATTTCGAAGGGTGTTGGTTGCCCTTGTAAGTGAAAGTTGTCAACGGCTGCGCAAATTTAGCCATGTGGTTTTTAGGCTGATGTGTGAAAATTGTATTTTTCCCCCTTGGTGTTATAGCTGCCAAGACGCATATTATACAATCTGTTTTTAATAATGTTATAGAGGTTAATGGAGAGTGCCGAACAGGCCGCAGTCTCAGCGCCAAGGGAAGGAAACGCCTCTCCCAAGTATTATGCATCTCATCGACTAAATCTATTCACCGAAGATGGGAAGGTGGCGTCCGGTGCTCGAGAAATGTCTCTCACGCCTAATCGTCACTTTGATCATTTGGAAGTCAATGTTAGTCTGTCGGCCGTCCTTCTACCCCCAGCTATCAAGGACACAGGTGATGCAACAATTTTTCATTTAAATTAAATTTTGTATGAATTTCATTTTCTTTAACTTCCAGTACTGGGTACCTACTTTTCATTAGATATTATATATTATTGATAGTCTCAAATTAATAATTGCATTTATGAATTACAATTTTTAATAATTTTGCGTATGGGACGTTTTTCCTTAAGTACCATGCGACGATTAAAACTAGATATTATGGTGCATCGAAAATAAAAAATTCTGGAATTCGAAATCGATACAACACAAAAAAGTAGCGTATTGGTGTTCTAAAAAGTGTAATTAACTTGGAATCGATTGATATGTCGTTTGGTTATCCGACCTCGAAACAAATTTTGTGTTTTTCCATTTTTAAATTTTCCAAGAGAATTCCTTTTTAATTCATCTCTGTTTCCGGAAAAATTCCTATCACTTGTAAAAATAGGAAAATAATTTTTTCGACTGCTTTAAAACTTTTCAAGGGCAAAGATGCACTAGTAAAAAAAAATCACCAAGGCCCAGGAATCAAATTGGAAAAACAAAGAATTTCTTTAATTCCAATTTTGGTTTTTAATGAAATTATCTTTATAACTTGTGATGAAAATTTTTTCTGAGAACGCGTAGCCCGTTTTAGCATAGACATACACGAAAAAAATTATCAAGATCAAAGAATCTAAATTGGAAATACAACGAATTTTTAAAACTCTTCTTTTGCTATTAATTAAAATTATCTTCATAACTTATGGCTTACATTTTTTCTGATAAAGTGTGGGCTTTTTTAGCATAGAAATACATTCGAAATTTTTTTAATAAATACAAAATACATTTGTAAAATTTTTCTGTAATTACAGTTTCGATTCCTTGACCTCGTCAATTATTTTTCTAGCGTATTCTATGCTGAAACAAACCCACACATGCTCAGAAAACTGTTTGAACCACAAGTTATAATGAAAATTTTATTCAATGCCAAAAGGAATTTCTTTGCATTACCGATTTTGATTCCTGGGTTTTATCAATTTTTTCTAGTGCATTTTTATCACCGAAGAGTCTTGAAGGTACTGGCAAAAATTCTTCTACTATTTACATTGGTATTAAGGACTTTTTCCAAAAACCAAGGTGAATTAACTAAAAACGATCTTTTAGAAAATGATTGATTAAAATCCACAGAATATTGGAAAGTCCTTTTTCACCTTCTAAAATGTAAAAAGATTGAAACTCAAGAAAATTTAAAAACTCTGCAAACAAAAAATTTAAAAAATGGGTTTTCAAGTGCGGGTACAGCTGTATATAAATATTACTTCTTATAAATATGTATGCATGAAATTAAAGCAAACAGCCTCCAAAATAAAGTTTGATATATATTTTACAGAAAAAATAAAAAATCTTACGGATTTTTATCCAGAAAAAAGAAATTAAATTATAAAATATAAAATTATGACTTGCCCGGTTTCCTCAACGTGTCCTAGTGAGCCCAGTTTTCGGGTTATGTGAGCAAAAGAAAAATTGATTGAATGCCCTATTTGATAGCAGATTACGGGATATAAATTTTCCTTTAGACAAATATGTAACGAAGAGGAAAGGGTGATTTTTTTTCTTTTGTGCAGCCAAGCTATTTTTCAGGTTGACTAATCTTCATTTGTATTTGGGAACAAAAAATTCTGACCTAAATGTTCTCCATTGCTTTTTATTCGGTCTACCGAATGTTCAAAACCACTTTTTTTAATTTCAAATTACAGCCCCATTTTTCTAACAGAATTTTTTCTTATTTCGGCGCTTTTAAATCATTTTTACCTTGAGGGAGGAAATGTGTATTTTTTGTTTTCAATCTAATAACCACCTATTTCAAGGAACTATATATTTCCTTTAATGACAATAAAAAATTTTGTCTACTGCAGCTTCGATATAATTTTTCACGCTTTTTAATGTGAAGTAATAATTTTCTCAAGCAGTGATGGTTGACAAGAAGCAGATGGTTTCCCTGAAACAGAATGCACAACATTAAATTCCTAGGAAATATAGAAAAAAGCTTTTTTTCCTTCTAGACTTCGAAAGTGAAAGTTCAACGTTTACTTTCAAAAAGAAATTGAACACACAAAATCTGAAAAATTTCAAATGACAAAACTTTGCCTAAGTTTGAGCCTGATCCAAGCAAGTAAGATCGTTTGGATGGGTACACTTGAGAAAAAATACACCATATATGTAATATATCATCCAGAATTTAAAAAAACTAAAATGGCTTATATTATGTAGAATTAGATTAAAAATTATATTTATTGAACAAAATTGTTTAGAAAATTAGATTTGGCAACGTTTCTACATAATCTAGACTTCATGAAAGCCTATTCATAAAATGTGAAAAAAGCTGAGTTAAATGGGCCACCAACGTTTTATTGAATCATTAAAAATGTGATGTGTAAATTCTTAGTAAATGTGTGAGACATTTTATCATAAAAATAAAAGAGTATTACGTGGATCTTAAAAGCTTTTATTGAGATTAAAAAAGTTTGTAAGTTTTTATTGGATTTTGATTAGCCCTTTGATACTGCACAAACTACTTAAGAGTCATTACAGAAGTTTAAGACATTCTGCAATGCTTCTTTGCAAACGTTTAGTGAATTATCAACTATCTTTAAGAAATTTCTAGTAATCTATCGAAACTTTGATAATAAATTCTAGAGCAATTTTTAATAGAATATAATGAAAAACTAATAAAGACTGTTGATCAATAAACGATTCAAGGTAACTTTAGTTAAGGTACCATATTGTTAAATATTATTTTTTAATATTTAAAAATCTCACTATATATTTTAATAATAATAATTTATGTTTTTTAAGTGGTTTAAGTATAAATCACAAATTGTAAATTTGACATTTATAACATCTAACATTTGGTCAGACATTTCGTCTGACCAGAAACTATACGACTTCTCTTAAAATGTAAAATGGTATTTATCAATTTTAATGATATTTTTTCATGAAAGAAAATTTTCAAGAGCTTTAAACCTTTTCTTGAAATTAAAAAAGTTTGGCAACTTTTATTAAATTTTGATCAGTCTTTTGACACTTTTCAAACTATTTAAGAATCATTACAGAAGTTTAAGAAATTTTCCGATAGCTATTTCAGACCTTTATTGAATTAGTAAATATCTTTAAAGAATGTCATGAAATTTTAAGAAATATTAGGATCTTAAAATAAGTTTGAAAACCTTTTAAAAATGATTAAACTTTACATAATTCGTATTTTTGCCAATAATTGAAGTTGTCCAATTTAAGTTAAACTTTGTCAAAGTTTTCAGGTCCGCTCAAGTATTACTTCAAGCTTTTTTCCACCAATTGTCACCCCCCCCCCCCCCTTCGATTTGCCTGTCACGCGTTTTCCATAGTAAGTGTATATATCTTCATCATAGGCCTCACACCACAACTGACCCCACTCCCCTCAAGTGTGACGTAATGCACTGGAACTTGGAATTTAATTACGTTTTCGCGCACATTCTAATGGGGATACAAAATTTTGGTCCGGAACAGTTTCGATGAGCATTTTTTACGCTATTTCTTTTGATCATATAGACATTAAAAACCAAAATTTAACCTACACAAATGAAGGTCAAGATTAATTTTACTTTTTTCTCAATAAGGCACATTCTTGTTTCCATTTTTATCTCAAAAGAAAACTTAAGTTTTCCCTTTAAGAGCTTTGAGGTTAAATTTGTTTTATTATGAAAATAAGCGGTGAGTTGTTCTGGAAAATATACAAACTGTTTTGGTGATTGGTATAGCAATATATAGCAATTTAAAAATGTTGTCTAGCACAATTTGGATAGGGGTTTTCACGCCCTTTTCATTGGTTGTAACCATTTCCTCAGGAAATGAATATTTTACCTTCAAGAGGGAAGGTGAAAAATATACTTTTTCCGTAGGACACTTTCTTTTAAATCCTTGTTGGCTACAATGAAATCGTGGGTGTTTTCCTTTAAGTCAAATGAGATTAAAAATGTAAATTAAAATTTTTGATTGACGAAAATTATTTGGAAGTGATTTGGCATACGCAGTGTACATCCAATGACGCTTGCGCACGCCCGCTGACGTTCTAACCGAATATTTTCACTAATAAAACATTTAATTTCACTTTTTATTCCCAAGGTTCTTAAAGAAAAAAGCCCAAGCTTTCTTTCTTGCGTAAAACATTTAAAAATTAGTGAAATATTTATTTTTTACAAAAATGATTACGAACAATTAAATGGGCGTGAAAATAGTTTAAAACTGTAGTAGATATATATTCTTTATTGATATTAAGAGTTCAAAATCACCAAAGTAGATGGCATATTCTCAAGAACCACTCAACATTCATTTTTATAAATGAAAAATAAAAACCCCATTCTTTACATTAAGTTCTAAAGGTGAAAACCTAAGCTATCTTTTGAGATAAAAAATATACCTTTTTCCATAAAAAGTCCAATTTGTTTTCGTCCTTCATTTTACAAGCTCGTATATTATTTTTTTATGATTATCATGGTGAGTAGAAGGGTCGTGAAAAATTCTATGAAAACTGTACTGGACAACAAATTTTCTACTACCATTGGAAGAGTTAAAAATCGCAGCAGTAGACAATATCCACGAAGTTTCCGAAATCTTCACCCCCTCCTCCTCAATAAATATTTATCCAAATGACAGAATTTTTCCAAGATTGACTTCGATTGGGCAACTTTTTAGAGTACGTAAACTTAAGAAATAATACCCCGACTACGAGTCTATTGTGAAACTTTAAAACTTCTTCGGATTTTTATTGAATTTTGCTTAGTCTTTTCACAAGGCAAAATACCTATTATAGAAGTTCAAGCAATTTTCTCAGAGTTATTACCGACTTTTTGTGCATTAGCATTAACAAATCGTGATAAAAATCGTGAAATTATAAGAAATCGGGCATTATTAAGACGTTTAAATTCATTATAAAACAAAATCAGAAATATTTCAGATCCTGATGTAGCAGCAGCAATTCAGTGGAGCGAGCATTTGGATCCTCTTTTCGTCAACAACTATGAAAGTGATCCAACCCTATCTTGGCAATACTTTGGTGCTACTGTCGGAATTTTAAGACGATTCCCTGGTAAGAATTTTTAACTTTTCTCCCTAAAGCACCACGGAAGACCACTTTCGAAATTTTCATAAACTTTCAAATAACTCATAATTTTAGCAATATCCTGGCCACCAATAGACACGGTGTCAAAGCCAAGGAAATCAAGCACAGTTCGAGATGTCTACGATTTTCGAATTTCGGATTGGTTTATTGGTGGAGCAACAAGCCCCAAAGATCTTGTAATTCTGGTCGATGGATCTAGTTTATCTTCAACTAAAATTCGAGATTTAACGATCGCCACGACAAAAGCGATTCTAGATTCTCTTGGCCCTGTTGACTATGTCAACATCTACAAATATGGTGAAAGTGCAGAGGAAATTATTCGCTGTTTTAAAGACAGTCTTTTACCAGCAAATCCTGAAAATATAAAGGAGCTGAAAGTAGCTCTTAATTCGTTAAAACCAGATTCGCCAACTAATATAACGGCTGCTTTTAATTCGGCCTTTGAATTACTTACTAGATACAATAAAACTGGCCAAGGATCTCAATGTAATCAGGCAATAATGTTAGTAACTTCGAATTCTGAAGCACCTTCAATTGAATTGATAAAAAAGTATAATGAACCGCATAAGCCTGTGAGACTGTTTAATTATTTAATCGGTGGGGAGAAGAGTCCTGATCTTTACAATTTGGCCTGCACTAACAAAGGTAAGATTAACAATAAAATGATTTACAGTAAATTTAATGATGGAAGAAATATGCTTTTAATGTTTAAAAGTAACAATTTTATTAATTTTTTACTCACAATAAGCAAGCTTTAAAATAGAAAGCCTTACATTTTCGAGGTCTCAAAACATGAAATTGCAAGTATTTTAAACTCGATACCGACCAGAGTTTAAATTTCAACCAAACTAGATACAATTCTGACGAGGATTCGATTATTTATTCAGTACATTTTTAATCATATTTTAAATTTTAGGATTCTACACAAGGATAACCAACAGAGATGAAATTAATTCAAAAGTTTTTGAATATGTAAAAGTCCTCTCTCGTCCCATGGTGTTATATCAGCACGATCATCCCATCCACTGGACACCAGTTTACGTTGGAGGAAAAGTATGTTATTCAAATAGTTTCTCTTCCTTCTTTTTAAAATTTAAATTTCGAAAACTATTATTTTTTCAAGTAATTGAGTTGGAAATTAAAATACCTCTAATAGTTTGATCATTTTACAATCTAAACAGGAGAAGCTAAAGATTGCTAAGTCAACTTTTTCAGGAAATAGAGTTTTCTTCAAAAACCACATTTTCCCGGTTAAAATAGCTTAAAATCTTTCAAATATTGCAAAATCTCGTATAAATTCCTTGAAAACTCATTTTATCTCATTTATTTTCCAATGGTCTCTAGAAATCCCATAAAATTGAGCCTCATACCTCTGGAAATTCTACAACATTCTTTGAAATCCCTCGTAGTTTTCTAAATATCTTAACATTATTTGGAATCTTTTAAAATAGTTAAAAATCTTTCAACTCTCTTAAAATCCCGTCAATTTTTTTAAATAATTGGAGGTCCTTAGAATCCTTTTAATGTTGTGAAATTCTTTGAAATACCTTAAAATTCCTTAAACTTTAATTAAATTTAATTTATCTGCATCAATGCTCTCTAGAAATCCCATAAAATTGAGCCTAAAACCTTTGGAAATCCTACAAAATTCTTTGAAATCCCTTGAAGTTTTCGAAATATCTTGAAATTCTTTGAAATCTGTTAAAATAGCTTCAACTCTTTTAAATCTTTTTAAATCCCATAAATCTTTTGAAATAATTGGAAGTCCTATAGAACCCTTTAAATCTTGTGAAATTTTTTGAAATACCTTAAAATTCCTTAGAATTTTATTTTATTTAAGTTATGTGCATCAATGCTCTCTAGAAATCCCATAAAACTAAGCTTAAAACTTTTGGAAATCCTTCAAAATTCTTTGAAATTATTGAAAACGCTTGAAATTATTTCGAATCTGTTAAAATAAAAATATTTAAAAATAACATGAGTCCTTTGAAATAATTGAAGGACATATAAAATCCTTTCAATCTTCTGCAATTTTTTTAAATGTCTTGAAATATTTGGAAATGCTACAAAATTCGTTGCCATTTTTTAAAATTTGTTTAATTCTTAAAATTCTTTGAAATATTTAAAAATATATAATTATATCAGAGAGAAATAGAGAGTCACAATGCATTAGAAATGTTGGTTGATAGGCAAGAAGCGCCCCCAACTCTGAGTATTCAGTATACCCGTGATGGGCATTTGATAGATATATATATATCGGTTTTAAATCCACGATCCAAGACTCGGTCGGTAAATGAACGTGGCCTCTCAACTCTTCAGAAGTGTGCGTCACGTGCCCATCGTAGGTATACTGCACGCACACAATCTGATATCGGCTTTCATTTGACTCATGCATCATGCAAAATCAGAATTCACGTGGCTAGGAAGGTCGGATGGCCCGCGTAAAACTGTTTGATCGCGAAAAATGCCGTTTTTGACAGCTACAATTTGGAGGTTAAATAAGACAAGCTTTTTTTTAACTGTCCAGCATTTCACCTTAAAATCCATTTGTGCATTTTTCCTACTTGTGCTGCAATTGTTATTATCTATAACTAGTTAAATTTAATGCCAGATTGTCCAAATCTTCAAATGCCTGAAGTAATTATAGGTTATGTTTGTATATATACCTTTCAGCTCTACTCTTTCTTAATCATTTTTGTGGTAAAATTGTTGCATTAGGTGTAAGGGAAAAATCATTGGCTTATCAGCATCCGCTCCTAAATATTTGACTTTAAAGAATAAGAAAGTCAACCACATCTTTTTATTGGGAAAAAGTTCAAGAACTGTACAAGTTCAAGTCGGGTGGCCACTGACTGGGAAAGTCGGAACTTACCGCCTAGATTTCTATAAACCAAGAAATACCCTAGAGTTTAGATGAAAACCGGGAACTCCTCAGATATATTCTTACTCTTGTAGAAGATTAAAAATTTTTTCCGATTAAAAATTCGCCTTTTAATTAAAAAATTTTGTTACTAAAGTCTGGATTCAGAATTAATCTCTTTTGTTTAAAAATTCAACTATTTTCTTGTACACTCTTATATATAAAGTCCCTTCTTTTTATTTAAAAATTCACCCTTTAATTAAAAAATTTGGTTATTAAATTCTTGATTCAGAATTAATCTCTTTTGTTTAAAAATTCAACTATTTTGTTAAACATTCCCCTAATTGGACAGAAAGTTTTCAAATTAAAAAAAGGTTCACATCAAAAGACGGAAATTTCTGTCCAATTAGGAGAATCTATAATAAAATTTTCAAATTAAACAATGAATTTTTAAATACAAAGAAAGAAGTTTAATTTGTAAACAAAAGAGATTAATTCTGAATCCAGAATTTAATAAAAAAAATTTTTAATTAAAGGGTGAATTTTTAAATAAACAGACGGGACTTTCTATACCAGAGTGTACAACAAAATAGTTGATTTTTTTAACAAAAGAGATTAATTCTAAATCAAGAATTTAATAACAACATTTTTTAATTAAAAGGTAAATTTTTAATGAAAAAGAAGGGACTTTCTATACAAGAGTGTACAACAAAATAGTTGAATTAAAAAAAAGAGATTATACTAAATCCAGGTTTTAATATCAAAATTTAAAAATTAAAAAGCAAATTTTATCATTCCAAAGATGGAACTTTCTCCCCAATTAGAAGAATCTTTAACGAAGTAGTTGATTTTTAAACAAAAGAGATTAATTCTGAATCAAGAATTTAATAACAAAATTTTTTAATTAAATGGTGAATTTTTAAATAAAAAGCAGAGATTATTCTGAATACAGATTTTAAT
>JAWWLR010000034.1:36612835-36623083 GCA_035041075.1 Acraspis erinacei
AGATGATATTAAGTAATATTTAAAATGATTTCGTATGTTTTTCAACGTAAATTATTAGACATTTCCGATACAATACTAAATTCACTTAATAAAATCTCCTTTAAACATAAAACTCTATTTAATCCAATGAAAATTCGTGAGAATTGAAACTACGTAGTCGACTATACAGCAAATATGACCTCTTGAATACAGAAAGTAAAATTCTCTGGCCATAGAGGTCTTATTCTAACGTTCTCATCGCTTAAATGGCGTGCTTCGTTTGTAATGAAGCACGATCGCACTTTTCTCGCTGTATTCGCTGCTTTATCGTTTCTTACCTTCCAAGGCGTAATTATACTCTTTCATACTTGTCGACGCCACAAATTCTCTTTACACCTACAAAAATATGTGGCTGGAGACCCTGGAAGAAACGACTAGTTATAGATATGTATTATGTATATGGAAGTACGAGCACACGCCTTCGTGTTATATCGTTATTATAATCGTTATATCTTTATATAGGCTCAAGTATTAATTTCAGTTTGATGAAGACAGCAAATTTTCGTTCGAAAATATCAGCTGAGTATGAACTTATTGTTATGGACATTGCGTCAACTTGCTTCCGCTTGTATTATCAAGCCTAGTCTGTTGGAAATCCGTTCCATTTCACGTTTACAGATTCCTTTTATGTGAAACATCGCGTATCGGACACCTCATAATGAGTTACCTGTTTCAGATGATTGTGCAGGCATAACAAAATCTTTCGAAAATAAAATTATTTTGTGGCAGAAATTTCTAGGAGAAATTTCACTTCAATGAAACTTATTTCTCTGATTTTGTTATTTACGTTTTGTTCATTCTTTCACAAAAGAAAGACCACTAACTTTTTTAGAACGAATTCGAGAAGAATTAACTGAAATAAGTCTCGTTTTCAGTGTCAAAAATTACATTTACCCCAGTTGACTTGAAGGCGTTTACAATAATAATTCTTGAATACTAATTGCTTTATTGTAAACGGAGAAAATCGATTGGAGAAAGATTCCGAAAAATTTGTTGAAGATGAGACATAGAGGCATTTGGGGAGTCTTTAATATTATTTTGGTAGAGTTTAAAACTATTTTACAAATTTGAAGAGGAAACGAAGGGCGAATGGGATAACTAGTTTCAAGTCAAATACTCGAAACAGAAAAAATAGCCATCGTATCGTAGTGCAGTAGCCTGTTTAATAATAATCCTAAAGGTCCAGCGTGCGAATCCTGGTACCGAAGGAAAATGTTTTGTTTTTCATGTTTTTCAATAGAATTAATTTTAACAAACTGCATTTGAAAGTTTCCACTAACGCCTTTATGTCCTAACTTTACCCAAACGTTGCAGAATCTTTCCCAAAATGCTCTCGAAACAGGGGAAATAAAGTGATTTTTCCTGAAAATAGGGGAATAATATGGGAGCAATAATCAACAAAACAGTGGAATTTTTAAATAGAAAATATGAATTTTCGACAACAAATTTGAGTTTTCTAGCTGAAAAATTGACTGTTTTAGTAAATATTTGACGATTAAACCCGAAAAGATAAATAAAACAAAAAGTGTTAATTTGCAACCAAGACAGATAAATTTCCCACCAGATAGTTTAATTAAAAAAAAAATTCTAACCAAATAGTCGAATTAAAAAAAAAACGAATGCTCAACAAAACAGTTGCTCTTTCGACAAAAAAGATAAATTTTTAATGAAATAGTTTAATTTTCAACGAAATAATTAAATTTCAAACCAAATAGTAGAATTTTCAACCGACAGAAATGTATTATAAACCAAAAATAGAATTGTAAAAACAGAATTCACTTTCAACCAGAAAAGACGACTTTTTTACAAAAAGATGAATTTTCAATCCAAAGGAACCAATTTTCTATCGAAAAATATGAATGTTAAACAAACCAGTTAAATTTCTAACTAAAAGTTTTTTTATGTAATTCTCACTTAAGCAAAATACTAGAAATAGAGGAATTTTTAAAAACAAGGGGAACGACAGAAATTCTTCAAAATAAGGGGGAAAAGTATGAACTATGCGTGAACCGATATTATTTCAGAATATAAATTTCGACATTCCGCAATAAAAAGGTCCATTTTGTCAATCGTATTTTAGAAAATATTCAATTTGAAACTTTAGTACTTGAGCGATCCATTAACACTAAATTTACATTCTTACATATACGATATAAATGGAATATTCATTTATAAACAAAACATTAGAATTAAAATCTTAAAATAAAATGATATTCGATATTTTAAAAGAGATTATTGGTAACACTAAGCACATATCCAAACACATTTTTGCGATAAGCGAGACAATATTTATTGCAGAAGTAAAAAAAATAAATCTAAAAAAATCCCGGGTTTAACAAAAAATGCGGGCTTTTTCTCGGGGGCCGAAAGTTCAAATTGATTCCAGGTTTTCGCGGTCAGTGGCCATCCTGACCAAATTCTTACAATCAGCCTCGCCGGTAGAAAGATAGCATAATTAAACGCAATCGAATTGGATTTAAAAAATAAACACTTCGATTAAAGCACTTTTGTTTCTTTGATTCAAACCAATTAGAATCGATTGATCCTTTTACCAATGGAACACATTTCATTAGGCTGACGCATATTTGATCCGAGTGGTGCTTTGGTAAATTAATTCAACATTTATTTAAGAAATAGTGGCTACAATAAATTGAATAACTAATTATCGTCGATGTGAATTAATTTTGAATCTAAAAATATTAAAAGAGGCGAAAGAGACGAAAGACATGTGAACTAGTTCTGTCAACAAAGGAAGTTATCATTCTCCATATCAACTAATTAACCAGAAAGCTACGTAATCGACATACTAAGCATTTACAATAAGAATGTGCGACCAGCTGCACAAAAAGCGTGACTTTTACAATATCTGACACATCAATCTTTCTTCAATCAAATCTACATTCCGTATCCAACCCTTCAATCTCTTAATAAGAAAATCATGATTTAAAAATGGTATCTACTAAAAATGAAAAAAAATGTCTACAAAAATAAAGTAAGAAATTTTATCTGAAAATCGTGCTCTTCTTTCAGAACCCTAAAAGCTTCTATAGTCACGTATAGACTTAAAATTCCCCATCATAAACTTTTCTCAGAGATATTTTCAATCCTCTGGAGCTATCCTTAAGCTTTATACTTTTATTTTTTTCTTCTTACAACTTTTCCTTTTACTTTTTACATCTGTTTGTTTTACTCTGTTGCTTTAAGTGAACTGCATCCCCATCAGCTTAGAGTCATCAAATGTGGATTGACGTCATTGTGAATTTGCACACTCAGACAGAGAGAGGAGCTGGTGCGAAATGCGAATTCACAAATCCTTTTCCCTTCTGCAGTGAAATTCAAGTTTGGATGTAGATACTACGCTTGCTGAAAACATTGCTCTGTCTGGAACTCCCTCGCTTATAGCTAGCATATAGGGTGTAGCCAAGCTGGTCCTAACCTATTATATCGACTCAATGCGATCTCTCTTATTTCGCCTGTATCAAGCTCTTCTAACTTCTTCCCGAGACGCAGTAAAAAAAACACCACCCTACTGATCGTGCTTTACTTTCACCCTTATCTTACGTTACTTGCGTTTGCCTTCTATTCCTTGAATCCTTACACTAGAACGTGACTCTCCATTCTAAAACGATACCGTAATTGCTCTCCACAATGTTCACAATCAGTTCCTGATAACTTAATCCACGACTTTTGTCTTTCGTCAACCTTTTTTATAAAATAAATCAACGCTTCCAAACAAATTTCAGTAATGACAAAAATGGCAATTGCATTTTTATTGCAATTTTGTTTTAATGATCGGTTTGGATAAAATCTCAGGGTAAAGTTTAAGTGAAGCATGAAAGTTGTAGTGGGACAGAGTTTCGACTCTAATTATAATAAAAAAATACTTAATTTTGATCTTCTTAACATTAAAGAATATTTGCAAAAGTAAAGCACCTTATTTAGAGTCTTGGCATGAACTTTAAGTAGAAAGAGCATGTCGCGGTAGGACGTAATTTTCAGAGTGGAATATATGAAAAAAATTTCTAAGATTTTTTACTTGCATTGATTATATTCATAAGCTTTTACTATTTATCATATGCGAGTTTTTAAAAGTCTTTGCATGCCTTCTTTTTTTATGAAATTAACGGAATTAATTATTTGTTCTTTCTCACCGCAAAGTTTTATATCCAAATCCAATCGAATGTTTTTGTGCTACGTTTTTATAGTAGCCTATTTTTTGCACAGTAAAAATTTCAGCAAAGTTTAACGTATATAAAACTTCATTTGATAAAAATTAGCACAATTAAAAGTGGAAAGTGAGCAATATTTATAACGAGTGTTTTAAATTTAAATTGGTTTAATTTTGGATTCTATCAATTTCAAACTGTAGGGGAAAGGTGTCCACAGGGAGTAGAAAAATATTACATTAGTATAGATGCTTATTTTAAAATTAATCTTAAGAGTTTGACACGTGGAAAGCAGCTCTAATAATCCGCTGTGTAGTTAAAAATGGAACGAAGAAATATTCTTAAGCAAGCAGTTCAAAGCCGTGTTTTAAAATAGTCAATCCGGTACCATATTGTTAACTATTCGATTCTTGATTTTTAATGTAGAATTAATACATTCAAAAGGGTTGCTATATCATAAAATTTACATAGCAAATGTGATTCATTATTTATTCAACAAGAGATTCTTTCGGTAATATTTTAGAACTTCAGTTAATTAAATAAAATTTTGGTTGTTTGAATCAAATTTTTCGGTAACCCTCTTCATTAGTAGACCACTTTTTCATTGAAATATTTCTGCTTAATAAGTTATTTGTATATTGTTGACTGTTGAGTTTTCGCTGAAAAAAGAGAGTCGAATTCTTTGAAAAAATTTATGTGTTAGAAATTATGTGTTAGGGCAATAATTTATTAAGTAAAAAAAAACGTATTTCTTTCATTCTTCCACAGTAAAAAACTATTTTTTATACTAAAATAAAGCGATTGTTACATGTCTATTGATTTTGGATTACAAAGGAAATTAAAGTTAACTCAAGGCTCTAATCGGCCTTGAAGAATAGATTCTCATTACAATGCTCGCGCTCGATTTTTATATGTATTTATACAATTCTCTAATAAATTATATAATCAGAAAAGCTTTAATTTCAAATTTGTCAATAGCATTTTCAATGTTTAAAAAAACGGTGGGTTCTATCAAAAAATTGGTAAACGAGATTTTGTAGGCCTTTTCAGAGGGAACAATTTTCTATTCTAACTTTTTCTTCTCACGTTGTTTGGCTGATAAATTTGAATGTTCGATTTTTCAGTCGTATTTTCAATGCTTAATAAAAGAGAAGTGATTTGCTTTCAATAGAAGTTGTATTGTTAAAACCGTGAGTTCTATACAAAAAACTAAACAAGAAAGTTTTTTAGGTCTTTAAAAGCAATAATTTGTTTTTGGAACTCTTTTTCGTATGGCCAATAGTTTGGCCGGAAAATGGAATTTTTTATTTAAAAAAAAGCCTGATCACAATTTAAAAAATTTAATGCGTCTTATCAGAAAATGGTATGATGCAACTTTGTAGATCTTTTTGAGATAGACGAACAATTAATTTTCCTTCTTACAATTTTTTTCTGATATCGCATAATTTTTCTGGAAAATGGAATTATTTATTTTTAATAACATTTTTCATGATTAAAACAAGAACTATGGTTCTGAACAATTATTTCTTATCTCGTCTTCATTGTTTAAAAATCTCAATTGTCGGTTTTTTATAAGAACTTTTCGTGGGTAAGACCGGACCCGTTGGTCGAAGAAGGCTGGTTAACGAACTTGTCATTTCTTTTTGGGCCGTGAAAACGTATCCCGAAGTACAATCAAATCCCATAATTCTTTCGAAAGTTATCGTGCCGAAAAACTACAGACATACAGACATCTTCGTAAAAACCTGTTTTTCAGATTCAGGGGGTCTCAATCCGTGGATATTTGACAAAAACGGGGGAGGGGGTCCCAATTTTTCACAAATCTAATACCTTCTCTGACGAGAATATAAAAAATAAAATAGAAGTAAAAATACCAATTTTGTATCTAGTGCATTCCATTTCATATGAGTCTTAAAACGCGCAGATTTGGTGAAAACCAACGAAGTAAAACTTTACTTAAAGTTTTAATTAGGATAATAATGTAGAAATCTCATATTCCTAATTATTGCAAATTATTAATGTTTTGAGTTTTTAATTTTTAAATGTTTAAAAGTATGAAATTAGAAAGGTTTACAATAAATATTTTGAAGTTTTAGACGGTTAAGGATTGAAATTATTAGGTTATATCTATGCTTGGAAATTGCATGAAGATCAGACTAATAATTTTGACTCTTCTTCCCTCACTGAATTTTTTTCTCAAAATAACTGAAGACATTAATAATAATTTATCGTGTTACTCGTCACTTCATCCAAAATCATAAATATCGCATTCCAACATTTGCATATTATTCCTCGCAAAAATTTTCCTCAACAACAAATCCAACTTTCTCATGTTGTCAACAGCATAAGAAAAATCAAACTGCGCGTTCGGGGTAATCGAAACACTCTAGTAATAATAAGTATCCATAAAATATCAAATTGGCAACACGTTCCTGGAAGCTCTTGCTACTCTTTTCGTCCAGTCCATTATAATATAAATATATGTAGGTATGTACAATACATTCATATATTCACACACATAGATATATTGACTTTTACTTATACGAGAGCAAGCTGGTATTCGCGTGGGCGTGGCTCTGTTTATTGTTTGAATTCGTAGCTGATGGTCGTAAAGTCTATAGGACTCTGAGATATACTTTCCTTTTATAGTCATTATTTACCTTCAAAAATGTTATCAATGAGTAATTATCAGCCGAAAAACGGAAGACGACCACTCATTTCCGGTTTAATGGCCCTCGGTGGCTTCCCACCGCAGCCAGCCGTTTTGATAAGACAAGGATTTCTTCTTATTTTCTGAATATTTGATTAAATGCCATAACATTGAAGATAATATATAGAGCTCTAAAAGTTCCCAACACCGCGCGATACACGTGACTCGATAATTATTGCAACATTGTGTTTTTTTTCAGTGAGACTGGGTCGCCTTAAATACTGAGATAATTTAATCAATAATATTGTTGTATGGTGTACTAGTCGTTAAAAGAAGTTTTTAAAAGTTGTCAAATTTATATTTTTCGAATTTTATAGCCTTAGCATTCGCCTTTTTCCAGCAATTGGTTTTTTCGATAAGAAACAAATTTTACCACCGATGGATAACTGACCATGACGTAGTGAAGTGCAGCGTTTCAATAGTGATTATGAAATTGGTAGGATTTAGCGACACTTTGGTTGGTGTTATTTCACTGAGCTGGAGTTTACACAGAAGTAGGTACTATGAATAGAGAAAGTGACTCGGTGACACAGTATTCTTCCGGAGCTTCTATTTCTGCCACAAGATCCACGCCAGAGCTTCAAAGAAGTACTTATTTTTTAAATATAGAAGAGACCCGTTTTCGTAATTCTAATTTCTACCTCATCCTATTGCATCATAAAACGTGCTTTTAATTCAAAAAGAGAGATCTAAGTGTGAAAGGATCATTTTTGAACGAACCCCACTTCTATGGAAAGCACTTCATAGAGTTCCTATGGATTTTTTCTCGGAAAATCTGTGAAACTTAAATATACAATTTTCAGCAAACTGTTTTAAATAGAAACTTTCAAAGATAACTTTCAAAATCAAATTATAAGGCTTGAGAAGTATACACAAATTGAAATTATTAGGTGTCAGAATCATTTGGATTTTAATTCACGAAAATAGTGTGCTTTCGTATATGTATTTTTTTTTAATTCCCTTGGTTTAGAAGTAGAAGAACTTCGAATAAAAAAACCTAAGCTTTTAAGCGTATAACTACTTATTTTTTGGAGTTTCAAGTGTTGTAAAATTCAAAATATTTTCAAATTTGGAATTGTTCAAAATTTGGGTTCCTTTTTTATTTAAAAGGTTTCCAAATTGGGCTCGCTTCTAAAATTGGAAAGCTTTCATAATGGAATAATAAAACTTACTTTAATCTTTCGAATGGAATACTTTCAAATTTCGACTCTTGGATTAAGTACTCCAAATTAATTAAATTTGGAATGTTTTTAAAATTTTAATTATTTAAATTAAGTGCTTTCTCTATTTCTTCTTTCTCCAAAATGCAGGCAATTTTGAATTTTAAATTATTTCCATCGTGAAATTACTTTAAATTTTTAATATTTCTCTAAACTTTTATTGTTTTAAAGTTGGAACGCCTTTGACAAACAAAAAAATGAATAATTTTTGCTGATTCAAAACTTTAGGCTTCAAGATTAGACTGCATTAAAAATATACCGAACACTTTTTTTGAAACAATTACAAACAGTACATTTTACTTTGTTTTTTCAAATTGCAATTTCTTTCCCACTTTGTTATTTCTAATTACTTTCCCTTCATACGATCGTCCATGAGTGTGAGGACACCTAAAATAGCCTTATTAAAGGTATTTTTGATCAGCAGAAACTCAGTAAGTGAGGAAGACCGGGCTAAGTATTTATTTTTGCTAATTCTCAAGATTGAACTTCAACTCCAAGCAAAATCTAGGAGCGAGGGGCTGGTCACTCAGAAATCAGTAAGTCAGACTAACAATGACTGCAACCGGAATAACGAAGACTTCTTAGAGACCTCCCTTGGACTAACTGCAGATTGCTTGTGACTTCCCACGAGGCTCCCTCAAAAAGTATATCGCGGTTTAAGAAAACCCTGAAAGGATCTCATAAGGTAACCAGACGTCTGTTTATACATAGGTACTCTAGACTCTAGGATGAGCCAATCATTTTCATAGTTCGACCATCATATAGCTATGGAACAAGAAGACCTTCGACTTTCATAGGCTTCATCTCGTCTGAAGTTAAAAAAAGGTGACTCATAACATAACTGTGCGAACATCGCCTCTAAAAAATGACTCAGATTGCTCGCAGCCTTTCACCTCCAATGAGAGAAGCTAAGCAGTAAGACAGCAAATGTTGTATAGTGTGTACACAACGTGAACTCAAACTAGAGGGTGCTCTTTTCTTGTGGATACTGAAATGCATCTATTTACGCTAAGCCGTCTACCGTGTAATTGCAAGTCAACGATCCGTTAAATCACACAAATACATCCTTCTGCTCTGATTTAATTAAAAATAATGACAAACCAATCAATCCACACGTGGAAAATTGAAGAAACTGCATTACTAATTTACAAAAAATTCAACAAAAAACTGAAAGAAGTTATATTTCTTGAAGCCTTCAATTTCACACTTGGCCTAGGGGTTCCTTTTGTATCTCAGTCAGAAGACCAAAAACGATTTTTCTGCAGATTAATAGAAGTTAAGTTACTAATAATTTTGGTTGAAAAACATTTTTCACAGACTCATCAGAGAAGGTATTAGATTTGTGTAAAATTTGACCCCTCTAGTTTTTGTCAAATGTTCACGTTTCGAGACCTCCTGAATCCGAAAAACAGATTTTTACGAATGTGTTTGCCTGTCTGTATGGATGTCTGTATGCATGTCTGTCTGCCTGTGAGCACGATAACTTTTGAAAAAATCATTCTATTAGATCGGAATTTGGTACACTTTTTTAGTGTCCTAAACTAAAGGTCAAGTTCGATAGCCAGCCATTTTGGATAAAAAGTTAAAAAGTGAGCGCATTTTGAATATTTTTTAGACCACTTTTTTAAAATTCAAAAATTTTCTGTATGGATGTTTATAGTATTCAAAAATTCGAACAATTTATCCTAATGACTTTTTTCATAAAACCAAAAATTACCAGAGTTATAGCATTTACAAAATTCAAAAAAACACACGAAAATGACAATTTAAGACAAATATCGCACGATATGATAAAAGTCAAGAGAAGTAAAATATTGCTTTTTCAATGCCCTACAAGATTATCAGAAAAACTTTGTTAATTTTCTTGAAAAATCGAAAATTCAAATTTTGACAGCATAAAAAATAATCTAAAATCTAAAAATGACATTTTTCGGCCAAGCTGTGAAAAATACGCTGAAATATGAGTAGACAAAATTTTTGCATTTAAAAAAGTTCTACAAATTTGTTATCAATCACTTTTTGATAGGTTGCGTCGTTTTCGTCTTAATCGTTAAAAACGTAATTAACAGTCAAAAACAATCTGCGCGCTGCGTGGGCATATTCTCATCACATC
>JAWWLR010000034.1:36623183-36635130 GCA_035041075.1 Acraspis erinacei
TACAACTTGAGAGACAAACTCGAGTCCGAAGCAGAAGATACTTGATGAGAATGTGTTCGTTAAAGCCGAAGGAGCTGTAACAAAAGAGAATTCACAATCACTAAATTACTGCTGTCGATGCTTTGACCTTTAATTTTAAAAATTCTGGGCACACGTATGGGCAATATACAAATACCGAGCGCGTAGCGCGAGGTAAATACATCATTGAGCGCGAAGCGCGAGAACCAACAGTCGCGCACCTCAGATGCGCTTAAACTTGCGAGCGAAACGAGCTGCGCGCGATGACGATGTGCCCGCGACCGGGCAGATTTTTTAATCTTAATTTATATTTTGAATCAAAGTTGTAGGTTTCTTCGAAACGCATATTTTTTTGTACGCACTCATTTTTTCTAAAATTACTATTTTTCGCAAAAAACGAAAAAATGCATTCAAATTTAAGAAATTTAAAGGAGATTAAAATCAAATTTAAATTGCTATTTAAGGTCCAATAATCAAGTTAATGTGCAGAATTCCTGAAAATAAAACCTAGAATCCAATGACCAAATTTGGATAACCACTATAAAATGTCATTATTGCAATTTGAAAAAAGATTTAAAAAATTTTTTAAACAAAAGAAAAAAATTTCTTTTTTTGGAAAAAAATAAAAAAAGAAGAAAGAAAAATGAAAAGGAAACCAACCAAATCCCCTTCTTTCCCTTTTTATTTCTTTTGTCTTTTTTATTTCTATTATTATCAAATCACAATAAAATAATATTTGTAAAAAAGAATCACCAACGTTTCAGCACTCACACAGCATCCTTATCAAGGCAAAACTTTATAAATTCAAGCAGGCAGGAACAGCAACGAAACCACGAAGTTTTCTCCCTGAAGCCCGAAAATCAAGTCTTCTTGTTCTTGTTGCCTCTTTTGTATTTAATCCAAAAAAAGAAAATTTTTTTCTTTTATTTTTTACAAATTTTTAAATCTTTTTTTAAATTACAATAGGAAAATTTTATGGTGGTTATCCAAATTTGATCATTGGATTCTTGGTTTTATTTTTAGGAATTCAGCAGATTAAAAAATGCATTTTTCGATTTTTACTTATAAAAAGTTTCAAAAATTCTCCATACTCGAGCCGAACTCCTTTTTCATGGGCCAAAAAAACCCACGTTGCCTAATATTGGAGATTTTAAACCAGGGAAGTTTTGCGATCAACTATATCTTTCCATCTTTCCAAGGTGCTTTAATGCGGTCTTAAAACTCGGATATCTTATAGCCTTATTTTTGAAAATTAATTAATATTTTAGCAAATTTAATACATTTTGAAAGAGAAATCTAAACCAAAAAATATACTTAAAAAACTGAACGAAACGAACTGAAAAAATATATAGTTCGCGGAGATCTATAACTTTTTTGTTCAATATTTTTATAGTTGAAATAAGTAAAAATGTTAATAACTTAATTTCTATTAATTTGGGCTAAAAATGCTTTTGAGACATTCAACTGGGATACAAAATGAACCCCTAAACCAAGTATAAAGTTAATAGTATTGGGTGACCTTTTCAAAAGTATACACTTTTTACATTAATTTTATCTCAAACTGAAGGATGAATTAAAATCTTTCTTTTAAAATATTATCCCTTGACTGAATCTAAATGTATTTATTATTTAAGTGTAATTTCCAGTTTCTGAAATGAAATAGAATTATAATGAATAACTGTGTTTAGCGACTACGAGAGTGTCTGCATGTATACGAGTATATTATCCTCTCAGCAATAATAGAGCGATGAACTCCCACTTTTTGCACGTAATACTAGAAGACGTGAATTAATGTGACAGCCCACACTGAAAAAACCGTCGAGTCCACAGAAAGAAGAAGTGTGAATATTACAGGTATATCATAAAAAACCTGTTAATAATACCAACAGTTTTTATATGCGAATATTTCTTATAGCCACACCGTGGGATTATTCAATTGTATCGGTCGGTTAATTTTTTAAATAGCTATGAAATTTTTTGAGTGGTTACTCAGCACTAATTTTTTCACTAATGTTAAATCAATAACATTAATAAAGCGCAGTCTAAAAATATATTATCAATTCCATAAAACTTACTGAGTGAAGTTTGAACATAAAGATCCTCCGCAATTCTATTCTTCTCCTGAAACAATACAATAACAGTAAGGATTATAAATTTATTATGAATAGAAAAATATAGATGGGAATGGAAGTATAAAATGTGAAAAGAGGGGGATGACAATCCAGTTCATTTTTTGTCTCAAGATCTTGAACTAAGGAAGAAAGGTTTTGACTGTTAAGGAAAGAGGTGACCGGTTTTATAGCCTCGGGTGATAAGTGGAGGAACTCTTGGAAAAGAAATGTGGCTCGGTGCCATATGTATGTAGGTAATTATTACTTGACACCATTTTCATTAACGTTATGTTTTAGGAATTATTTTTCTACCTCCTAAAAAAATGTAAAACAATACTGTGGCATGTTGGGCCAACATACTTATTTTATTATCTATATATGTATTCGTCTGCTCGACTTAGGACGCGTTTCTAACACTATTAGCGATTTTCTATGGTTTCTGAGTTGCCTAGATTCCGTTGCACTCTAAGAGATCAAAAGGACTCGCCAATCTTAAATAAATTCTTACGATAAGTTTATGTTCTAAAGAATATGGCTTTATAAAGTGTAAATGAGGCTAAAAATTTGAAGGTGTAGAGAAACTGGAAATATTCAATAATAAATAAGGAATTATTTTAGATAGAAAATCGTAGAATCATGCGTCGTAACAAACCGTAAGTTGTTCCGCCACAACTTTTATCATAAAAGGAAGTTGAGTTTCTAGGTCAGTAGAGAATCATCAAAAATATAAAGAAGAAATAACTTTTCATTCAAAGCCTTTAAGAAGGAACAATTCTAAACTGAAGGTCTTTCACAATTAAACCTTTTTTTTGGTTTCATAAAATATTACAATAAAAGAATATTTATTTATAATGATTAAGTTTAGAAAATTTGAAGAAAAAACTCTTAAAAATGTAATGATTAAAAATGAATTTTTTAATCGAATGAATTGAAATGGTGACAATTTCCAATTTAAATGTTTTGAGAATTACAATTACAAGGATTCATGTGTCCACTGGGGCACACGGAAATGGTTCAAGGCTTCTAATAATCGAAGTTAACCAGCGTTTTAATCGGTTATAGTCGCATGGGGTCGTACCAGATGATTTCAGGGTGTCTAGCGAAGTTTTGTTTTTAAATTCTTTTTCGCACCTTATTATTAGTTTAAACAGCACTACATGATACTGCAAAAGTTTACAAAATTAATGTATGATTTTACCAAGAGGACCGGCTTAGCATCACACTGAAAAAATGGTTTAGCTGTCCCAGCTAGAAGTTTAGCTGGATTTCGTATTCTAAGAAAATATTGCTGTGTTACCTTAATTTCTAGCTGTGTTACCTAAATGTCTAGCTGTTTTAGCTAAACATTTAGGTAATACAGCTAGAAATTTAGTTAACACGGCTATATTTTCTTAGAAGACGAAATCCAGCTAAACTTCTAGCTGGGACAGCTAAACAAATTTTTTCAGTGCAGTGTTAAATAAAATCGCTTAAATGAAAAGGCAAAACATCATGTGAATTAAAAAATTTATTTCTTCACGGAAAAAACTATATAGCTGAGAGAACAATATCTTTGTCCTCCGAACTCGAAAGTATAGTTCTCGCACCAACACTGCCAGATGGTCCTCACAACTCTACCAGTATATGCCTAGCAGCTATACTAGTATTCCCAAACGTCATATTGCTTCACGAAGAATACACGTTCGTTGACGTGACAATACGTGATATGACAATTCTATCGAAAGTTATGGTGTTATAAATTAAAAATCTACGTGCGCACACACACGCACAAAGACACATTCGCGAAACGTCTGTTTTTTTCTGGTTCAGAACGTCACAAAACATGGAGATTTGAAAAAATATACGATACTAAGAAGCTTTGAGCACAAAAACGCCTCGAGCAAATAACGCTTCTCTTCCATCTTAAGGTTAGACTCGCACGAGTATAAGAAACAGTGTATTGGTCCCACGACAAATCAATATAGTTGCCTCACCGATACCGCATGGGTCGAGACGCTATATATATACCTGTAGTTCGCTGAACTAAAATTCTGTATAGTTTGAGCGGCAATACTGTTTTTCCGTGTTGTATTACTTCTATTTATAAAGGAATTTACTATTTAAAATTTTATTATTACGTATAATTTGTTCTGTGTTCAGACCTTGGCAGAATCCAAAGAAAAATCAGAATAGGTTTGTCAATACATCGATTATATTCTGTGGAAATTTAACTATAAAGTAAACCTAAGAAAAGTAAAACATGGAAGTTATTCAAAAGTTAAGACAATTTTTTTATTTAGAGTTTTGTCGCAATATGTCGGAAAGAGTAGTTAAAAACACTTCAACCTAATATCATTGAACTTGTCAACAAAAATTCTAATATGAAATTTTCGTTCTTCAAACTGATGACCAATCAAAACAAAAATTGAAAAAGTGTAAAAAATAAAAAAATATATATAATTTCAAAAACTTCTACCTTATATGCGCTCATTACAAATAGTATATAAATTACAAAAATAAATACTAACATGATTGTAAAGTAAAATTTAGAAAATATTTCTGATATAAGTTTGAAAGTAAAAGCAAATGCTTTAATGTTCACTAAAACATCAAAATAATTTATTGGAAAAATGCATTTTTTCAAACTTTTTGAATTTCTTACCCTAAACCTATTTTTTACTAACTCAGAAGCAGAATGCAATTGGAAATTCAATCGAAAATACCAACAAAAAACAGCACAATAAATTTCTCTGAGTTTGACTTCTATGCTGGCATTAGACAGTAGAGTTTTGAAGTCCAAATCTTGCGTCTCCGCGTATCTCTCAGATAAAAGGATGTTCACCCGAGTAAAAAGGCTTCGAGTAAAAGCTTCGATTCACGCCTTCTTTTCAAAAAAGGTAATTTGCAAAAGGTGCGAAATTTTTGATCACCGATTTCCCAGATATTTTCGTGAATTCTCCATATTTTTCATATTGCACAAAATTCCCGGCCAATTTCCGGTTTTCCCGTTTTCCGGGGCCACTATAGACACCATATTGACGGCGCGCTGCCTTCACTTTTGAACCAAATACTAATTCATTAATTCATTCTCTTGAAATGTTAGAATTTTAGTTCGACAATTTTTTATTTCGCTATTGCACCAAAAGTAAAAAAAAAGCTTTTTGAATAAATCCAAACAAGTGTCTTTCAGCCTCAGGCTATCGAACGCTATTGTCCCAAAGAGACGACAAAAAATTAAATTCTCGTCTTAGGGAAGATAACAAAATCGTAATGCCTAGGTTCGGGAGCGTTGCATATCAAGTCGAAAATTGCGTTTATAGTTTTTTTTAACTCTTTAGGACAAAAACCATCGATAGCCGAAAACGAAATATGTTGCACTTGTTTATTTTTGTAAGAGAGTGAACATTTTTCGAAAAAATACTTTGTTTGCTACGAGTACCCTTTTTATTGCCTAGATCCTTAAACAGGTGTTGGTAATGTATTTGGAAACCATTTTTTATTTTTAGTGTAATAAAATAAAAAGATAAAATTCGTAATTCTAGACTCTGAAACTGTAACTCAATAATTAATTTAGAATAATTTGTATTGATACTACCTACACCTGAATCAGCACAAATTTCGCTGCGTCTGCTACTAACAAAAATTGTCACTGCGAATCAACGATTTCTGCTGAATATTCAGCAAATTAATAGTCTGCACATGAGCAAAGAAGCAGATGCCACTGATTGAAGCAGCCATACTGTCGCTGTTTGGATCAGTGTATTTAGTTTTTCACTGATTAAGAAAGTGAATCTTCGCTGATTCACAATGGTATACTTACAGCTGGCTAAATCAGCGCTGCCATGCAACAAATTTTCGCCTATAAAAGTATTATATAATATATAATTGCAAATTCAAATCATCAGTATATAAAAAATGTAACTAACTGCAAAATTGCAATCTAGCTTCGAGCTACATATTGAGCGTTATTTAAAGTGCAATCAAATTAAGCCGATTGCTGCCAGCCCTGGGCCAAATCAGATCTTTCACACTAGACAGTCTGGATAAAGTCAAACCTGGGCCAGACCTGACACCAGACTGCCGTGGCATATTTCCACACGGGACCGTACGCATAGTAATGTTGAGGCAAGTTCTGGTCCCTGAGGAAGGAGAAGCTGCCATAAAAACTGCTAGCGTTGTTTATAAGAGGTACCTTGTTCAAATTTAGACTCACATGTTAAATGTTCATATACACTTTTGTCAGTGTTTTAGTATGCAAGTATGCATGTGCAAGCGCACTCTACTCTCACGGCTCGTATATCGCGCATTCCTTCCGCGCTACGCATACATACTTATCCAAAGCGCGGTGCAAGTAGCTAGCAATCTCATGGACTTTTGAGATTTAGTAGTATTTCGATAGCTGATAAGAAACGATAGAATCGAAAATAGTTTTCGTATTCATCTCTCGATGATAATATACGTTTGGATACGCAGTTCTCGGAGAAAAAAATAAATGAGAAAATTATGATAAGATAGGGGAACAAAGGAGGTTATCGTTGGGCATTGACGGCTGCGAATTCCGTGCGAAATTCACGACGAATGCCAACGCCTGAAATATCGAGGACGAACATCGCCATCGCGTTAGAAGTTGGGCACTTTCATTACTCCGTGAAATACAACTTATGCTTATAAATTATGCTGATCATTATTCTTCATGCAATCTTTCCTTGGAAATTTCAAATTAAGTTTTATAGTTTTTGCAATACCAGGGGAAAAACATTTTGTACATTTTGCTTGGAAAATTACTTTTAATGTTCAATTCGAAGTTAAAGTACATCCGTACGATTAGATAATGAAGTCTACAAACATGATTTTCGGAATTGTATCATTTTCATTTATATATTTAATTCATTCGTTGATGTAGCTTTTGATCCAATCAACGAAAGACCAGATACGAATGTTTCTATCAGGATTTCCATTTCCACAGGATATCCGATTTGAAGCCATTCCAATCAGAACATCACCAGCGACAATAGGACTTCCAGAATCTCTCTGAATGCACATAAAAATATATTGAAGTCAATTTCTTCTGAGCTTAATTTCCTGAAGATGTACAATGAAAAAAAAACATCATTTTCAGGGAGATAAAAAAATATTCCAACATCAACTTACAAAACATACACCTTGTCCTTTTCTGGATATAGTACACATATACGAATCCAATAACCCAGGATATTTTTCTCTACAAGAATTTCGATCCAAAATTTTAGCATTGAAATAATGTAATTTTTCATTCTGTTCACCGGTTATCTATAAAAATATGCAATGATAAAAATTAATTCAAGATGACATGAAGAAAGGATTTACCTATGACTAATTCTATATCAAGATAATTAAACTTTACTTGCTTTATTATTTTCTCCCCAACCGGAAACAACAACAGGCAAACCAGGTTTTTCAATATCAGAGTCAGGAAGGTTAATGCTTTTTATATTTTTGGAAAATTGGATTGGATTTTCTAATTGGATTAGAGCTATGTCTATCAATCGATCATTTGCATTGTCGGGGTGAATAAACGCTACATTAATTCTGTGTTTTGTGCCATGTTTTCCTAGATTTGTCCAATCTGGGGTTCCAGCCACAATGTAGTAATAAGATGGGTCTGGTCTAAAAACGCATTCGAAAATTTTATTCTAATGCTGTTGAAATTCATTTAAAGTATACGTACAAAACACAAGAGGCTGCTGTTAGAACCCAGTTTTCATTTAAAATGGATCCGCTACAAAAATTACCAAATTCACTTAAATCAGTCTGAAGAGATACTTGATACTGAAATTTTCCGTTTCTTGCCCTATACCCGCCCGTAATACCTACAACTAAATTGATTAGATGTTAGCTGTGCATTTCCAAAAAACTGTTTGCATTAATTAAAGAAAAATTATATTGATATGAATACAAAATAATTCAAATAGAAAATTCTGCTTACTTACCGGAGGAAATTTCAAATAGAGCCAGAAGCTCAAGCACTGTTAAATGATCCATGTTGATCTATTGTGTCTCTTTTTCATTTCGCTCCCATATTTATACCCAAGAATATTGTTACAAAGTCATCGTGAAAAAGTGGCACGCCGATAAAATTTTCTTAATTTAAATGCGGGTGTCAATAAACTTTTATTACTTGCTTTCCACGAGTTGATAAATTATGTTGCAAATAAGTCAAACATATTAAGTTTTTTCTCAATAGAACGAAGCTTTTGTGTTTAGTCAAAAAGGATTAGGTTTCATAGAATTGACTATTGCATCTACAATTATCATGAACTCATCATATATGATGAATAATAACTAAAAAGTTATTCTGACATAACTAATAACTATTAATGGCAACTTTTTAGCTAGAGTGTACATTTCACTCATAAGAACTGAATACAAAGCATGCAATCAGTTACTAAAATCAATTTTTCTGAATTGAAATTAAGGAAATGATTATAGTTTTAAAGCACTATCGACACAATAAACAGTGATAACAATGAATCGCTACATTGACAAAGGGCATAAGCCACTTATATTTATAGTCTTTCTTATATCGTGAGTCATCAATAAATGAGAGGTTATTGACTATTTATTACGAAATCATTGAACTTTCAATGTAATTTTCAATTTATCTCTAATAAGAATGCATTTCATTTGTAATATACATTCAAATAGTTCAAGAAGAATAGAAAAGTACAAAGGTAAATCCGGAAAAATTTAATTATAAAAAATGAGGATTTCGCGAATTTCGATTGTTTCCTTTTAATCAGTTAAGCAGTTCAAATATTATGAAAGTATATGTATACTCATCAAAGAGCCACAATCTTATCTCTAGCATCGCTTAACCCGATGGGTTGGTCACTGAGATTTCAGGTGACTCCCGGACTTACGGTAGACCCTGTGGCGGTCAGTAGGAATCTCTTAATTCTATTGCGTAGTTCCTTGGTTAGTCCCAGTTAGTCTCTCGCTCCAGCCGGCGGGTTCGGCGAAATCCATGTCGGGAAAATTCGTAACTTTGACGGAAACACTTGAGAGATCTGTTCCAAATACCGCGCGATTAACTTTTCGAGGGAGCCTCGTGGGAAGTCACAAGAAATCTGCAGTTAGTCCGAGGGAAGTCTATACCAAGTATTTGTTATTCCGATTGCAGTCATTATTAGTCTGACTTCCTGATTTCTGAGTGACCAGCCCCTCGGCGTAACCTCTTACAAGACATTGTGCTTCTCCGTAATGACTCGCCAGTTACTATATTTCATGACACCAATAAAAGAAGCACAAAGTGACAGCAAACAGTCCTAGAAACTGTTTTCTTTTTGTTATAATCTTACAGGATTATCATCAACTAACTGGCAGAAAAGAAGACATTGTCTGTCATAGTTGTATAGAGTGACATTAATTTTGGTGAAGTGTACGTGTACCATAATACATATTTTTATTTGCAGTAATTTGAAAGCGAATCATATAAACATCATTTAGTTTAGTGTATGTAAAGAATGTAGATTTTCTGAATGCACATGGATCTAAAACGAACACAAATTTCTTGTTAAAAATAATTTTCGACTCATAAAATTTTGTTTTTGTAGGCCCGTTTTTCAGATCCTGCATCAGACATCTGAAAAGAATCCGCGTTAGCATCTTGGCTTGCATGAGTGTAAAATTGTCGGGTCGTTGCCACTAACCACATCGATGCTGTGTTCTGCATTCGAGGGTTTCGCTTTTTTTTCATTCTCAACAGATTTATAATTTGCCCGTTTTATCTGAAGACATACCCACACAGAAACCGAGTATCTTATTCAATGACTCAGTCACATATCTCTGTAGGCCGATTTCTTTATTTCTTTCTTTTTCACTATTCTCTTTCATTGCAGGGATGAAACCGCAATTTCGAACCAGCTTTTTCTGACACGAGGTAGCATTTTTTAATCAACTGGCGTTATTGGAAAGAAACACCAATTACCTAAAAACCAATTTCTTCATGAGAGAGTGTATTTTCTGTTCAATTATTGTATTTCATTGAAAGGTCTATTTCGATCAGATTCGTGCTAAACATAGAGGGACATAAGAAATTCCAATTCGCGGAAACTGAAAACAGAAGAGTTGTGTGATGTTATTTGAAAATCAAATCATGATGTTCATCAAATACCATTTCTGACCGCATCTGCAATTGTACATTTGATTATATAGTTTATATGCAGGTTACTTTAAAACATGATAAAGTTACTTCACCCTTTTATCATGTGCAAACTGTAATCTGCTTTTATAATGTATTACTTGACGATGTCTAGGCCAATTACAAAGTTATGTAAACAATTTTGGCCAAACTTATTTCTATTATTATTATAGTGCATTTGTGAGCACTGACCTTTCGTGATAAGTTATGCAAGACGTATATGAATTGCTTACGCGTAAATCGTGGGACGTGGTTCGCGTGTAGCGTATTCGTCAGGCACGTGTTCATCGTATTCTTATTATTAGACGCAAGTCTTATTGATCTTGTATAAATACGTCATCATGTCTTCAGTGCCATCCCGATACTCCTCCAAATCGTATAGCCTAGTATTTTATGCGCTGATTGGGTGCTACATGAAATATTGAAACACAAGAAGAACACAAGAATTCTTCCTCTTAGTAAAAGGTTGTTGATTGAGACACAGATGAAGAATTTGGTGGATTCAATCAATATTCAACAATATAAAATTGTATATTTCGATACAAGTGCGTGTAGATGAAAATGCCCACGCGAATGGTAAGGCGCAGCGCGAACCGCAGCAAAACAATAAGTACAGTGTAAAAAAGATTGGTGTAAATTGAAATCCTGCGATGATGGCAATTATCCGATCGGTGTGGCACATAGTACTTAAGCCGAATTCTGTAAAAAGACATATTGTTCTTCTCAACCTGCGTCCGCCATGAAGGAATACATGAAGGACGTAAATTTTCCGTCGCCGACCGTGAAATTACTTATGGATCGTAAGTCAACACACACGATATTTGAGGTTAGTTTTCCCTAAACTTTTCCTTTATACTCAAACATCCATAATAATTATTCAAAAATTTAGCATTTTATATAATTATATAGTAGTATTTATGTATAATATTGGCATGTTTATATAATTTCGTTTTATAAATTTCCAAGTCAGCTAGTATCTTAAAAGAACGTCTCAATCTATATGTCGTGCAAAACAAGAGTGCAAACAAACGAAATGCGCACCAAATGGTAAGAGGCCGTTCGGGCGTCTACGGAACTCATCGTTTGGCATGACTTGTCCTCGCTAATCCCGAATGGTCGAAATTTACATCCTGCAAATAATTCTGCGGCGTTAGGCCATGCAGACTTACTCCTTCGCGATAAAAAAGCACACATCGTACAAATTTACTTATACTTTCGTATACTTAACGCCCCAAGTAAATGTATCACATTACGTAAAATTACTATATCCCACGCCGATCGATTAATTTCCATCATCACGCATATAAGTAATTTTACAGTCTAGTATATATAGACCAACCTCCGTTTTATTTTCACATTGTTACCTGAAGTGAAATTACACTAGATTGAAAATAAGTACTGTAGTATCCTAAATTAATCAGGTTATATATTTTAATTTGAAAATAGACTGCACATTTGAAAAATAAATTTTAAATCATGTGCAATTGTACACGAAGAAAAATAGATATTGAAAAGTAGATATTAAAAACTTTGTTATTTGACCATAATACAGTGGGACCTCGTTCGTGGCGCACTCTTTCGTGTGGCTGTCGCCTTCGTGTTGTGGTCACGTGACCCCTCAAAACCTCGCTCGTGTCCCGGAAATTACATCAAAAAGTTG
>JAWWLR010000034.1:36711916-36722238 GCA_035041075.1 Acraspis erinacei
CTGTACTATACGGCAGCGAGACATGGACATATCAAGAAAAAGATAAGAGTAAAATTAACGCGATTGACATGAGATTCGTGCACATAATATGCGAGAAAACTCTGATGGACAAAGTGGTAAGAGGCTTTTACAACTTTTTAGAGAAATAAATTTAATTTGTGGACTTTTTCATACCTTCCTTCGTTTTTTCGAGAGAAACAAATCTCGCTTTCCTCTCGGGTAAATTGTTTTTAAAATTTTTTAGAAAAATTGCCACCGTTTTGTAAACTAAGTTTTTTTTATAATCCTCCCATGAGTTTTGACATAAAAGTAATTTCTATAAGATTTTAGGCAAAAAAGATTAAATACCACACTTTAAAGATGAAGAGCGCTTTGGGATAGTCTGCATCACCAGTTTGATGAAATTTAAATATTCAGAACTTTATCCCAAAAAATTGTTATCAAAAAGATAAAATTGGTGTTTTCTTATTTACATTAAAAAATGAAATATTTGATCAGTGACCCCATGCAGCCAAATTAGCATGAACCACGGTCTGATTTTAAAATGCTGATTTTTTCAAAGAAAGTTTTTTAAATGGAAAATGTATATTATAAAATTTTATTTTTTCAATTGAAAAAATATTAAATCTGCAAAATAGGTTACAAAGGCGATAGATTTCAGAAATAGGTGAAATAGGAGACAAAGTTCAAAATATATTTAAAAACAGGCAAAGATGACTAGGTGATGACGTGTCATTACTGTAAAGTGTATCCATTTTTTAGCAGAAATTAAATTTGATCAAATTAATGTGTACCGAAGCAATTTTAGCTGAAATCATTTCTCTTGGTACTCATTTTACTAATCTGCGTATAGCTCGAAATCAAGTCAACTGTAAAAATTAGTAACTGTAAAAATTTTGTTTGAACAGATGAGTTCACCGGATCGTGAAATTTACCGGGATCCGGATGTCATAAGAGCAGATGACAAGGCCGAGGAAGTTGTCCATTCCGACACAGCCAGAAAAATGCTGTCGATTTTCCGTCAAATGGAGGAAAACGCTACAAAGGAAGACCTACCTGATGGACCTAAACCTTTAAAAAGATTCACACCACCACCCGAAGATAAATTCGCAAAAACTACAGCCTCTGAATCTGAAGATGAGGAAGACGAAGAACCTGAAGAGTCGGAGGATGATAACCCAGACGAAAGGGATCCAAATTACGTCAGAGCTTCTGATAAGGTTCATATTTTAATTTTAAAAATTATTTGATTAATTCTGGAATATTTTCTGTTTCTTGCCACAACATGAAAGAAATAAAAATGTTATTTTCTTCTCATAATTACCATCCTGTTAGAAGTAATATCAGAAGTAATATTTTTAGGTAGAAGACGAATTCCTGAAACAGGCACAGAACGCAGCAAGAGCCAAAACTTTGCGCGCGAAATTTGAACAGTGGGAAACGACTGACGGCAAAACGACCAGCCACAATGTTGCAGAAATGGAAATGGCTCAAGGTACGGGTGATCAATCCAGCATCGAATCTGCTAGTAGCTTGAGAGCACGTTTTGAGTCTCTTGGATCACAATCCTCCGAAAACCCTCGCACGCCAAAGGTTAAGGTCAATAGATTTGTGGTAAGTAATCATTAAAAAACCATTTAAATCCATTTTTATTGAGCTAAATGCTTCAGGTATCGAATAAATTTTTAAAAAGTTGTACAAAGAGGAAATTTAGTAAATTTAGTTTACATTTTTTTATATTGGATATTTTTGTGTACTGGCATTATTCTATGATCATTTGTTCTTTTTAATTGGTGGTACTGGATTCGAACTTGCAAAAACTCATTCTGCTTGCTTTATTATAATCAGTACTCATCGAATTACCTTTTTAGAACGATCATTTTGAAGATGGAAAAAAGTTAATGGTCCCATCTGCTAGTAATTTCCTTAAGTAAGAAAACAATTTTCTCTAATAGGGTAAATCATAACGGTTCAGCAATTTTTATAATTTATTAACCACAGTTAAACCACAAAATGAATATTTGATATCCCTTTTATGACTGATTTATTTTTTACTATTTGAAATCCTAAATATACAAAAATCTTTTTTTTATTTTCGATATTTCCAAATTCGAATTTTGTGCCAAATTTAAAACTGCACGGTTGTTTTTTAACGCACGGCTCTCTTATTATGATCCTTATTTATTATTTAACAATATAACATAATGTAAACACTGTGTTTTCTTTTTTATACATATAACTTATTTTGCATTTGCACAAGAATTTTATTCAATTGCAGCTATCCTGTTGATTTGATTGTTTGACCCCCAAATAGTTGCTGATGTGTAAATACAAACGTTGAATATTTTATTTTATTTGAATATTAACATCATTCATACTCTTTCTCAATTTAAAAATCAAACGTTCAGGATTTTTCATTCTTATGCCAAAAAGCGGAATTTAAGATTTTAATCGATTTCAAATTTTGCTTTTATTATAAAATTCTTTTCAACTAAATAATCTGTAGAAAACACTTTACCAAATTAAATCTAAAGCTAAATTTATTTGACGTTCGTATAATGTACGCTAATTGTTATTTTATCGCTGACTATTTTGATTTGCGCATGGTTTTTGTAATAGCAATTAAAAAACTTTTGTTCGCCTTTTTAGTTTTTAGCAAAAATCACAAATGAGGTTTATTTTTAAGATTTAGATTTATGTAAAAAGTCTGTTCGTCTTTTGTGAAATATTTCATTTATTATTATTAATCAACGCCTGGTGTGTCTAATCAGTGTGACTATTTTAATTTTATACATCTCCTTGCGTTTTAGTTAAATCTATATTTTTTGTAAATAACAAGGTGTAATATTTACAAATGAAGGGTGTCACGGCAGAATCATGTAAGCGCCAAGAAACAAATTTTTCAAGTGAGCAAAAAAAAGTTCTCAAAATTCGAATTATTTAAAAAAGAAAAAAAATGACAAATTACTTTCGACCTTTTATGGATCACTACATATCTATAGAAAAAGTTAATATTTTTTTCAAAAATGTTCATAGAAATTTTCCCACGGCCATAATACTATAAAAAAATCTGCATTTCTCAAAATTGATTTTTACGCTTTAAATAACATAAAATATATGAGTGAAACACTAGGTACATATTACAAGGCAAATACAAGGCTCAAACGTAAAAATTAATTTGATATAATTATTAATTTAGAAACAAAAATGTATTTCTTATCACAATTTTTTCAATTTTTTAAAAATTTCAACAGCAAAAAATGTTGTTATTGAAGCATCGGAGAACTAATAGTGTAAAAGCTAATATATGATTTTGCGAATTTTTTAAAATTGTTTAAACAATTTGTTAATAATTAGGAGATGCTGAAAAATAATCGTACCATTCGATTCTGCACTAAAAAAAAAAGATTATTTGATTAAAAGAAAATGCAATTGAATCAAAGAAATATTCATTGGCTCTGATTTGAAGAAATGTATTTTGATTCAAAGTAATTTCTTTCGTTTAAAGAAATAAGTTTTTTGTTGAATGCAAATTTTTCTTTAATTTAAAATTACTTTCTTAATTTCTAAGTTATTTTTATATACACGCTATAAATAAACTAGGTTGAGCCAAGAATTGTCCAATACATGGACTTTATCTATAATTTTTTCCGCAGAATCTAATGGCGCTATTAGTTTTTCCATTTCACATATATTTAAACACATTGTTGAAATTGTGAAATTTTAGAGTATTTTTAAGCTAGTAGTCGGCATTATAAAAAATGGCACTTTCAAGTTTATGCAGTGATACAATTGAAATTCTAAAAATTTATTTTTTCTTATAATCAAAATTTTAGAAAATGGCCACAACAAAAGTCTAAATTTCTCAATTTAATTTGGTTTTTACGGTGAATTCTCAAAATGACAAGAAAAGAAAATTTATTTGGGTGACAGAGACTTTCTCCAAAAATTAGCATTGTATTTTAAATATTTGTTTAATACTAATAAAAATTAGTGGTGTGCAACATATATTTCAGTATAATAAATAATTGACTCATTACTGTTTAAGTTAAATTAAGATAATTGGAATTAACTTTAACCTGAGCTGAAACTTAAAAATAATATTAATCAGGCTTGTAAGCTTGACAGATGTAAGCTAGTTTTTAAATGTATTAATCTTAAATAAACTTGAAAAAATTTAATAAATCTAGATACTTGGAAAAGCTTAATGAGCTGAACACACTAAAATTGGAACACCTCGAACTTCGAAGCGTCACGTAAACTCAAACATTGTAGGTTTTCTAATTGAAATAAGTTTAAGTAAGTTTTATGAAAACTAAACTCAACTAAGTTTATTTGAACTTAACTAGAACTTGAACTAAGTTTAATATGAAGTTTTGTGAAAACTAAAACTGAATCAACTTTGATTAAAACTTACCATAAGCTTCATAAATTTTTATAAAAACTTAGCTTATCTTTACCTTATAAAAACTTTGCATAATTTATTTAAGTTTAAGTTAAATTAGCTGGCTTATAAACATGAAAACTCTGAAATAGTTACCTAAGTTCTTCAAACTTAAGCTATTTTATAAACCTAAAAATGTTGAGCAGGTTTATAAATGTAATATTTGTTGCATAACGTGGGCCTACAAAAGTCTCGTAGACGAAAAACTTTCGTATTTTAAAGAAATTTAGTTTATTTAACAATCCCTAATTAGGTTTCAATTAAATTTAGCTATTAACATAGCTTAAATATTGAAATTATAAAAGCTTAGTTTCTCTTTTTTAAATGAAGCTAATTATACTCTTGCACTTCGGTAATTATAAGAAATATACTCTCAACATATATACTTGCTTAGCTTTTGTAAATATGATTTTGCGTTTTGGAATGCGAATGTTTGGATTGTAACGTGAATTGCTTGCTGTGTGTTTTCGTGTTTCTGCTTCTTGGATATTTTAAAGAAAATTGTCCAGAAATAATAAAAATGGAATAACATGATGTTTTCGAACACGAGCAGTAAGACCCGACGAAGACTGTGGGCAGGGGCTTTCGACAGACGGATGGATAAAAAGAGGGCGAAAAACGAAGACAAAGAAGTCACTGTCAAGAGAAGAATGCCTTTAGTGGATAAGAAAAGGCCTTATTCACAAACGAAGGGCCATAATATATTAGTGATTAGTGATTATTATTATTATTATTATTACATATATATATATATATATATAAACATTCTTTATGTTATTAAAGATGATTTAATTGTCAGCGTTACGTTAATTGTTTAAGAAAGATCAATTTTAGCGTAGATTGTATCATAATATGTCGTGTGCAATGTTACATTGCATAAATTTAACGCAATGCTGGATCTGTGCCTGCCTCTGTTATGTTAAAAATTACCAACAAAATTCTATTCGATTTTGGTTCAAAAAGTCGAAAAAAGTCAAAACAGTTACAATGATTTAGAAGTTTATAGAGTCTTTAGATTTTTATTTTTGGCAAATCAGAGTTGAAACACATATCGAGCACTCGCGTAAATCCCCAGAAATTAAAAAGAAATAAGAGGGGACAGTTTCAAGTATAATATTTATTTTTACCGATTTTGAATCGCCTAATGAGTAATTATATTGAATTTAGACATAAAATATTTTATTTGTGAGTATATGCCAACGAGGGAGAAATTTTATTTATGAACAAAAAAAGAAAGCCCTTTTTTATTAAAACTGATTAGAATCGCGGTTCTTTTAAACATTCATAAATATTTTTATTTTACTGAAAAATAAAGATAAAAATATCCGCATAAAATGTAATTGAATTTGATCATTCGTTTCCCATGGCTTTGATTAAAACGCACAACTCTCAGGGAAACTACAGAAAAGGCTTTTCAACTTGGTAAAACTTTCATAATTCCGATTAAAAGAAATATTTGAAATATTTTTCTATATCTTTAAATTCGAGAAGGTAAAAATTTGTAGTTTTTGCAGATATTGAAGGACTTGAAGGATCATCATATAAACGAATTGAATATAAATCTTATGTTTCATAAAATTGCGATAGATTTTAGATGATTGTTAATAACTATCGTTAATTTTAAAAGCAGTGTCTGAGGTGCGAAATACGCAATTTCAAATAATTTAACGATTATCCTATCTTGTACAATTTCTTTGCAAAAATAATAAGATCTTATTTAAAAATATATAAGTCAGTGTAGTTCTTAGAGATATCAAGGTTTTACTTATAATCTTTTTAGAGCACTCTGAACACAAATATTACTGAGAATTTTATTTAATTTTCTTAATTGGGAATTTGAGATTAAAAATTTGTGTAGCACAACCAAATAATAATAATAACAATAACACCGAAAGATTTTATCCGACGTTTTGTAATGTATGATTTAATTACGTTTGAATAAGTGTCTAGTCTTCCGCGTACTTGATGTTACCGAATTCTACAGTAAGCCTTCCGAATATTATATAGAATTTTAATTACGATTCGGCTCGGCATAATCTTCGAGTTAAACGCGATGATTCGTATCACAGCTATTTGCAGTTCAAACAGAAATTGAAGATCTTATCTTTGCCTTAAGACAGCGTGTATCTAAAACGTTTCAAAAGTCAGATTATGATTTTTTATCTGTTAACGCTTAAAACGTACTTATTATGCATACACATTAAAATGTGCAATATAAATACAATTGATTCGCATTTAAAGTAACCTAAAACACCTTCCAAAAAAGTATACTATCTTAAAATAGTTTTAAAATAATGGTTGAAAATGATCAAATCGGGAAAAAAACGATTTTGATATGTTACTCATTTTCTGGGACTGATGAAGAGAAATGTGTGAGAAATATCAGATTTAGAATCCGAATTTTGGATTTGTAAGTACATATTTTTAGAGACCATCGTATCGAAAGCATGTATATCGCCGGAATTATAAAATAATATCTAAGATTTGTAGAGTTTGTATCGACCTGTAATTAACCCCTTCGTAGCCTAAAGAGTTTACGAAGAATATAAAGGCTTTAAAATATAAAAGGCCTTTTATAATACTGATTTTTATAGTGATTAGAAAACAACGAATAAATCAATAATCCAGTCGATTTGTACTACACCTTAAAAAGCAAATTCTAAGGATTTTATATAGAATTTTGATCATTGTAACAGTTAATATGTAATAACGAGCTTGAGAATGAAGGGGTTAATAATGTGATCTTATTTAGTCTCAATTTGGCATCCTTAGTTTGTCAGTGTTTCTGTGTAAGATAGTAAATTATAATTTTATCATTGAGGAAGAAATATCGATAATTTTAAATTTGCTTCCCTCTTTAGTGGGGAAGATGCGATCAATTTGTTTTAATAACGGTGATTTCAAATCCGAATAATTCGTTTGTTATCGTTTTGTTGTATCCCTTACCTATTGTATGATTTATTGCTGTGTAATATTTTTTATCTCTATCTCTTTTTGTAACATCTCATACGGTATTGGAAATTGGTCAATAAAACGTGGACACGTCTTATCGGCAGAAGATTTTTTATTATTTGAGGGTCAAACAATATCATTTTAGAATTCAGTATTTTTTTATTATAGAATTTAATTTTTAATTTTGGAATAACTTTTATACTGATTTAGTTATTGGTTAATACTTTTCGTTCTTTTACTATATTTTGTTCTTCCTTATTTCGAAAAAATAAACAGGAGATTCAATCAAATTGCACGGAAATTTGTGAGAGTTGCGAAAAGAAGGTCTACCCACTGGAAAAAGTTGAGACAAACAATAAAATTTTCCACAAACAATGTTTCCGATGTCTTCAGTGTAATTGCATTTTAAGGTAAGATTCATCAGTTTCTAACTTGATTTCAGATGTAAATTTTAATTTTATTTTACACTACAAGTCTTTTTTTTGTAATCAGGGCGATTCATAGTAAACTATACTAGACTAAAAAAGTCAAATCTTTGGATTCGTATGCTCCGATCCTAATCTTAAATACTTTTTAATGTATGAAAGCATGCTCATCTTGAATTACTATAGCAAGAAAGCATCTCCGAATTTTTTTATACTCGAGAAAAAATGTTATTTCTAATTTATACCATCATTATTTACTTTAATGATTAAATAAACATAAATAAATAATACAAATTCAAAATTGATGTTGCAGAATGGACACATTTACCCTGAATAATGGAAAACTTTACTGCATACCCCATTTTAAGCAATTATTCATCACACGAGGAAATTACGATGAAGGATTTGGAGTCGATCCTCACAAAAATAAATGGGCCACAAACACCTCAAATTCACCGCCAGCACCAACGCCAATCGCCGTTTCGAATGGCGACCTCTGATCCAAGTTTTTTTGTACTATGTCGCTCGCGAAAAAAAATTTATTTCCGAAACTAATAGATTTTAAATGATAATAATTCAACGCTCCTATACAAAATTTTCCTCAATTGAAATTTAATCATTATTTTAAATAGATAAAGATATTTAAAAAAAACATAAATTCGTCAGTTTTTTATATCATATTAATCGAATCTGTAAGATAATATTATTAAAAGTAGCACGATCAAATATTACAAAAAATATAATTTTGGTAATATAATTGTACTCATAATCTATATTGGTCAAAGACCTTTATATTTTTCATAAATTTTGTTCTTGTTGAAACCATTTTTCACAATAAATGCAGTTTATTTTTTAAAATATGAATCAACTGAGCAATTTTTTGTAGAAGCAGGGCGTTGAATGCATAAAGCGTGTTCAATTTGCAGGCACGTTGGCGCTCAAAATTCGCGATGACAACGAAAGTTTCAATTCAAATAGTGTATTTAAGTATTCGCCTCGCTCATGAATTATTTTCTATTTTAATAGTTTAACGAAGACGGTTTCTCTCTCGAATCGGCCTTTACTTCTGCGATGTTAAAAAAGTGCGTGCAATAAAATGTAGATAGAGGAAAATGTACAAAAGAATTCGCATCCGTTCGACTGACAAAAGATCTCACGTTTTTGAGACAAAAATTTATAATCCAAAAAATGCCCGCTTTTATTTATAAACATGTAATAGTTTGCCTTTCAAAATAATTTCTTAAAATAATTTAATACTTCAGTCTATCCAAACATCTTTTGTTTCGTCGAAAAAATCGTGTTTTCAGTGCAATCAAAATTCATCTCCGGCCAGAGCGCGCTCACATCGAATTTGTACATTATGTATGTTGTAGATTGATCTGACTGCACATAGATGTATATTTAAGAGTTTTTAATCCAAGTACGAAAACTTAATCTGTTGAGAATACCCGTCACAAATTCTCTTGCCAATTAAAAAAAGCAGCTGTAGTATTTCTCTTGATCATACAACTGTTTTCAGATTGATTTTTGCGTCAATGACGGACTGATGCTTAAACACCTTATTTCATAATTCATATGGAAAAACATCCGATTGCGACGTGTTGAATCTTTTTTTTCAGCACAATTGAAATAGGAAAGCAATGAAGATAGGATCCGTTCGTCACAGAAAGGCGCGTAACGTTATTTTGCGCCGTTAAAAAAAAGTATTCTTCCGTTATTACAATAAGTATTAATCAATTATTGACGTTATTTACATGCTAAAACTCGCTTACATACTTCTTACTATGATCATTTTTTTATGTTTCATTACTATATTATATATTATGATATTATTGCGACACGTTGTACTATACGACTCAATGCGCTTCGCGAACAAGTTCTCCCCATCCCCTTTTCACCCCGATGTTGTAAGCCTTTTTATTTGTCAATACATATATTTAATTCTTTTATACATCGATGCTTCTTTATTTCATTCCCTCCTGTGTTTATTATATGCTTTTCGTTAACATAAATTACTATAAAATATTTTATAAATATAATAATTAACAAAGGAAAAAATAGCATGCTTATGGAAGTAAAATTTATATTTAATTTTTATCAATTGAATTTAGTATAGTGTTTATTTGAACCCTCAAAACGTTCAGTAGATTAAAAGAATGATTTGACAGTTCCGACATTAATAAGTGTAAATTTCCATTCTTTGACTTCATCATGAAATCACTAGAGCTATGATTAATAACAATGACACTTGTGCAATGGAATGCTTCGTAAAATCATAAATTTGGTAATATCTACGTATCTCTTACATTCGAAGATTGTAAACACGCGTCTTCTGAAATTCATATCTGAACATCCGACTTCATCATTACAATGCAATCTTGTTTCTCTTCGCAAATGCAAAATTTTTTAGTTTCAATAGATAAATTTTTATTGCAGAAAAGAAGAAGTTTTTCTTAAGGGAAAGAATTGAAACGTAGGAAAATTACACTCACAGAAATTTT
>JAWWLR010000034.1:36726718-36737319 GCA_035041075.1 Acraspis erinacei
ATCGTATTAAGCCGTTCTTTTTTACAAAAATTAATTAATTAAAATTTAAGTACTCAGTTGAGAAATATACTTTCTTATTAAAAATGCAACTGTCTTCTAAAAAATTCTTCTCTTCAGCTTGAAATTTGAAGCGTTTATGGTTAAATTTTAATCTTTTTTGTTTAGAGATTCGTCCATTTGGTTTAAAATGCATCTTTGTATGTTGAAAATTTATCTGCTTTGTGGATTCATCTTTTTGGTTGAAAATTCAACTATAAAGATGATTTTTGAACAAAATATAGTGAGACTTTCAAATGGGGCGCCATTATACATTTCTTTCGAGAATAAACGCCGCGCCACAAGTAGGAGTAAAAGGAGCTGCGCGGGTTGTTCCGTAGTCACTCAGCCGTGGCCAAACTAAAACGTTTACAGGGTTGAATCATGCGTTTACATCCAGAATCGAACTATATCGAGCTTCATCCCCAACACCGCCAGCCCCAAAAGCAGCACAATAAGAGTTTCACTGTAACTGAATTTTCATCTAAAAAGATACTTTTTGAACCAAAAATGGAGACGTCAAATTAGTTAACAAATTAATTAAAAAAAAAAAAAAAAAAAAACGAACTTTCAACCAGTTGTTGATTTTTCAACAAAAAATATGAATTCTCGATGAAACATATCATAGCAAATTGAAAAATGAATTTTCAACAGTTAAAAATTCAACTGTTGAAAATTGAAGAAAATAGGTGGCATTTCAACCGAAAAAGATTATAATTAAAAATAAAAAACAGCTTAATTAAAACAAAAAAGGCCATTTTTCGACAAAATAGTTAAATCCTCAACCAAAAAAAAAAACAGAGAAGATTAATTCTCTACCGAAAAAGTCAACTTTTCCACAAAATACATGAATTTTCAACCCAAAAGATGATTTTTCAAGCAAGAAGGTTAATTTTATGAAAATGGAATAGTTAAATTTTAAATTAAAGAAATGAATCTTTAACCGAAAATATGAATTTTTAACAGACTATTTCCACTCTCAACCAAATAGTTAAATTAAAAAAAAATATTATTTATTAACCAAATAGTTGCATTTTCAACAAAATACTTAAATTTTCAAGAAAATAGCAGAATTTGCAACTAAACCAGATGAATTTCGAACCAATAAAAATATAATAGCAGACTTTTCAACCAAAAATAGATGGATTTTGTTATTGGTTTCTATCAATTCAGGCCGCATTTAAGCGAAAAAAACGAGAAATAAGGAATTTTGTTTAAGAATAGGGGGAAAAAGAAGAATTATTTAAAAAAACGGAAAACAGGGAAATGGGGAAGAATTTTCCGAAACTAAAATCTACCGAGAAACTTTTCCTGGGCATAAAATCGCTGCCAAAACACATGCAAATTTTTTTTAATATAACTTAAATGATAAAACCACCAAACTCTAGCAGTGTCTCTTGAATGTATCGCTAATATAAAAGAAAGAAAAAATACATTAAATAAGAAAATTTAATATAGAAAAAGTGACATAATATTAATTAATTAATGACAAGGAAGATGAAAAAACACAAATAAATATATTTAAAAGTAATATTGTAACCTAATAAATCGTAAAAGGAAATAAACAAATTTTTAACAGAAAATACATTAATTCACTCCTAACGACCTAATTTATCTTGAATTTATCTTGGAATATAGGAATATTTTTTCTTGTATCTGCCAAGAAAATATATTAAGATTAATCAAGATAAGGGAAAGGTATTATCTCAATAGCATAACTTTAGAAGCTGCCAATATGTTCAAAATAATGTTAGTATCAAACTTAGTCAGATTTACCAATTTTAATTGCAAAGATTAATTAATATGATATTACATATCTCAGAAAATCGCCATGATTACGCGTGCCTATTGTCCAGATGTATAAGCTTCTTTTATTTATTGTGGCTAGATAAATACAGTAGAACCAGAAAATTCAAAATATATGATTAGCAAATTAACGTTCTCTCTTATCATCCTAATACCGGAAATTCTCATGGTACATGTTTTAGATAAAATATTTGAAATTTGATAGTGAAATATCATTTTTATCATATCCTAATTTCTAGTAAAATTATAAAAATGTTGTTTTGATAGTGTGCACTACCGACAAAAAGTTTGGGTATATATTTCCTTTGACTGTTTGGAAATTCATATATAATTCACTTCAAAGAGGAATATCTGTGCAGAAACTGAATCTACGACTTTGCAAGTAGAATCATTTGAAACATTAGAAAATTTCACGTCAATTCGTCTGTGTTGTGATTATTTTGATTACGTAATGGAATTTTTTCAAGAACAATTTTCTAGATTTGGCACACAGTTGAGCACAAGGTTTCAGAGTATTCATTTTGCTAAAAAAAAAGGAATGATTTGAAGCTATATATTACATTCTCATCCTAATGAGAAGGTATTGGTTTTATGTAAAATTTCACTTTCTCGGTTTTCATCAAATCTCCACGTTTTGGGACCCTGAGTCAGAAAAAACTACTTTTACGAAGGTTTCTGTCAATCTGTCTGTCTGTAGGCTGTATATATTGTATTCTGTATGCACGATAAATTTCGAAAGATTGATCAGATTGGATTCTGCTTTCGCACACATTTTTAGGGCCTAAAAAGTAATAACTTATTAAGAAAGAAAGAAAGTCTTTTTTTAAGATTTTAAAATTTTATGTACGGCTATTTATAGTACTCGAAAACTCGAACAATCTATCCTGATGACTTTTTTCGATAAAATCAAAATAATCAGAGTTATAGCATTTTCAAAATCCAAAAAAAAACAACCAAAATGAACATTTTAAGCCAAACAACGCATGGTATGCAAGAAGTCAATAGAAAAAAAACGTTGATCTTTGAATACCCCATAAGATTATCATGACAAATTTTTGAATTTTGTCGAAAAATTGAAAATTCCAATTTGGATCATACGAAAATTATGAGAAACAAAATTTTCAATTTTGCGGTTAAACTATGTAAGATATGAAAAAAATGAATCAACTAAAATTTCGCGCCCTGAAAGGATATACAAATTTTTCATTAATCACATTTCGATGGGACGCATAGTTTTTGTTTTTAGTCGTAAAAAAGAACATTAAAAAAAAAAATAAAGTTTTGGACAAACGACACAATAAGCTATGAAAAAAATAGATAGAAGTTGTTCTTGCAAAAAATAGCGAAAACTCATTCAAATTTGTCATGAATAAGTTTTGATAGCATTTTCATAACATTATTTATTATTAAGTTATTATCTAAGTTATTATTCATTTTTAGATAAGACGATTAGATTTTCTTTCAATAGTAAAAATTAGGATAAAAATTTAAAATAATAAAATTTTAGAAATTCGACAAAAGAGACGCACAAAATTAAAAGACAAAAGTTGTTAAACCAAAAAATATCTACAAGTTTGTTATAAACTCTGATTATAAAGATATATTAAAAGTAAGAAATGAACTTTTTGGAAAATGAAGACAAGATACAATAACATTTTATTTACCAAAATTGTTCACCTAAATTACATCTACATTGAATATAGACAAATTAAATTTATGGAAAAACGACACAAGTTGCAGTAAAATGTTTAATAATAATTTTTATTTTAATAGAATGTGCATTTTTTAATGCTAAAAATAGTACAGTAAAAAATACTTTTGTTAAGAAATAATAAAAAAATAATTAAAAAGGAGATTTGTACATTATTTTTCAATATCTAAATAAGCAGTGCCAGCGCGAGTTACAGAAATAAATATAATATGCATGTGATATAATAGAGTTGAACATAATGTAGAAGAATTCGCATTTTAGACGAAATCAATTGCGAAGCATGATATACGTGATACATGAAATGACAGTTGTTGGTGCTTTTACCTTTAATTTTAAAAGGCTTGCGCACAAATTTTAGGCAAAAAGAAAGATCAAGCGCGTAGCGCGAGGTGAATGCATCATCGAGCGCGAAGCGCGAGACAAATATATTATCGAGCGCGCAGCGCGAGAAACAACAGTCGCGCGCCTCTGGTGTGCTCAAGCTTGCGAGCGAAGCAAGCCGCGCGCGTAGCGCAATGTGAGAATGTGCCCGCACATCGGGCAGATTTTTTTTTAGTCATCCATTAGAATAATTTCAGTTTAGGCGGATTCGACGCAAAATTTCCTAATCTTTTAAATCATTCGAATTATAAAGGCGTAAATTAAGTTTTTAGCAAATATATTCGTCTTTGAAGTGAGATATGAATTCTCAAACGGTCAAAAGATGTATTCTAACTTTCTGTGGGTAAAAAAACCCGAGCCTTTTATTGAAATTATGTTCTTCGAATTAAATTAATTTTATTCATAGTAGTAAATAAAATAATTGACGCAGATAAAAATATCTTTCCAGATGGAAATCTGTATTGACAGTATCGAATCTGCAAAAAATGCAATCAAAGGTGGCGCCTCACGACTTGAAGTATGCAGTGCATTATCAGAAGGTGGTTTAACACCAACTCCTGGATTTTTATCCCTGATCAGAAAAATTTCCCCAATTAAAATTTATGCAATGATCAGAATTAGAGCCGGAAATTTTCTTTATACTCGTGAAGAAATGGATGCAATGCTCATAGATATTGAAGCTCTAAAAAATCTGGAGACAGACGGTTTCGTTTTTGGCGCCCTTACAGAGGAAGGAGAGATCAATGTCGATTTTTGCAAAGAAATTATCAATGCTGCAAGACCATTTCCTGTCACTTATCATCGAGCTTTCGACCAAGTAAACGACCCTCTAAAATCTCTAGAAACATTATGCGAAATTGGATTCGAGAGGGTTCTAACTTCTGGTCAGAGATTGTCAGCTTTAGAAGGAATTTCTTTAATTAAAAAACTAATTGAACAAGCTCAAGAAAGAATTATAATCATGCCTGGTGCTGGAATCACTAAGGATAATTTAAAAGCTATTAAAGAGAAATCTGGTGCTAAGGAATTTCATGCCTCAGCGAAAAAGGCAAAAAAATTTCTCAAACGCTCAACTGATGTCAAAATTGAAAGTGGGACTGACTTTTGTGTCATGGTAACTGATGAAGAATTGGTGAGAGAATTGGTAAATATTTTGAAAGGAAATAGATGAGAATCTAAGATTTTTATGAATTTGTACCAATAAAGAATTTTTCATTAAACATGTGAATATTATTATTTATATTTCTTATTTGCAACTCCTATTTAAGATTCATAATTTGATGTAGCCTACTTAATAGGTTCATCTCTCAGGATTTTATCTCATACGCTTTGATAAATCGAACAAAGTTTTATTGCGATTCGACGATAAAGTTTTATCAAAGATTGACATGACATTAAAAACTATTGATTGATATGCGCGATGATTTATAAGGCATTTTTATCCTTACACAGGTTTAAATATTATATTTTATGATTTGAATTCGTACACAGAAAAAAACTGTGATTTTGATTAATTTCGGAATATATATATACATTATACATAGGTATACTGTAGGTACTGTAGGTATATTGTAAGTTTTTTTGATTCGGAAAATGGTCAGCGGTATAGCGTTAAAATTTAAATTTAAATACTGCCTTATATCATTAATTCTCAGTAAACTTGTCATATCAGACAAGAAGTATAGGTTTATTGAAGATTACTGTCTCGCAGATAGAAAATACAATTTATAAATTTTAAACTTAGTTTCTAGTTCTTATACAGATGCTAATATTATCATCTATTTATTCTTGTTATGTATATATATATATATATATATATATATATATGTATAAATAGCAAGTTAGTTTTAGTTTTAATTTAGAGCATTTAAACCGATAGCCGCGAGTCATATTTTTTAACCAGAAATCTTTAAACTGTTGAATTTATAAAAGTGTGAAGGTTTAAGTTTTGCAGTTTTTTATTATTATTACAACATTAAGCCATCTTGGAGTTGCGATAACTCGGATAAGCTTTCCCATAGTTTTTAGCGCCGCTTTATTCTTTATATGCTTCCATTCGGGAATATTTTTCTTTTTTTTCCTTTGTTCAATTTATTAAAGAAAGATGGTGCGATTACAAATTTTATCTAAAAATTACTTTCTTATATCAATGATTTTCGAAACAAGTTATTGTGTTCTTAAAAAATAGGATAACAAAATTATATATATATATATATATAGCAGTTTTTGTTGATTCTTCCACTTTTTGTCCACTTTTAAATTAGACTGAGGAAATAATCAATTCAAGTGAACAAAAAAATAAGTAACCATTTTTTTAACATTCTCTCTGAATAATGCTAGAAAATTTCGGTTTTTTCTGAAATGTTTAATTTTTTGTTCACTTTTCACTTACAGCGAGGTAAAAGTTAATAAAATTTAATAAACATTATTGTCTATACCTATCTTCTCTTAAATAATTGCTAGAGAGCTGCAATGCAAATACAATGCAAATACAAATATTAAATAAACAATAGAGAGAATTATCTTTAAACAATTTCTTTATTTGAGTTAGTTACTCAAAGCCTATATGTTTAAAGTATTATTAATATTAATTATTTTTTCCTAACTAAAAAGTGAAATGAAAGCTGAAAATTTAAGAAAAACACGCAGCTATCAAGCATTAATACATGAGAAGATAGTAAAGTTATAGTAGGTACGTCATTTCCCTCAACTGTCGAACTGAGAAAATGAGGTTTAAAGTTTAACCATAATATACTCTACTAAAATATTGTCAAATGTCGAAATAAGTTTATCGATACAAAATAATGCGTGATCAAGAACAAATTAGCGCAAATTTCATTACCATTATGAATGTATTTCAGCTGATATGGAAAATTGGTTTTGGACACGGCTTAATATGAGATTCCAAAAATTAATTTTTTCTCAGAATCATAGTACGCCATGTCCACAAAATATTTATAAATAAATTATTTATAATTAAATTCTTAGTTGAAAATTTTACCAAAACGATAGTTTACAATATTCGGTCGTACTTCATACCTCGAATTAAATAAGTTATTTACAAAGTAATGACTTTCGAGTAATATTCCGATAGTCACTTTTAAGGTTAAACATATTTTTGAAAATTGCTATCTCTCAAATTTAATTTAGGTTAGCCATATAAAATGTGCATTACGAAGTTGGCAATTTTTCATTTATAGCAATGAATTTCGCCGAAAAATTGATTGAAAAACAAAGTTTAACACTTACTGATCATAACAATAATAATAGTTAAAAATCGCTCTAATTAAATGTTTATAAAAATTGAAAAATTTAAGAAGAAACGGCAACTGTCCAGCACTGCTATAGGAACATAGAATTATGAGCAATAATACTTAGTTTAAACAATTATTTTTGTTAAATTTGATCAATTATAAATAATCCAGTTTATATGAATAATAGAAAAAAGTCAAAAATCTCATTATGAATTATAAATGCTCCAGTCTAAGTGAATGGTAGAAACAAAGTGAAAATTTCAGAAAACACTGTGACTTACTAACATTATTCAAAAAGAATTTTATTAAAAATAATAATAAATGATTTAAAAAAGTATATCTGTTAACTTGAATTAATTATTACCTCAATCTAATTGAAAAGTGGACCAAAAGTGGAACATTTTAGAAAAAACTGCCACTTTCTAGCTTTCTTTTAAGAGAATGTTATTATAAATTTAAAAATTTTCTAAACAACTATTTCTGTTGTAATGAATTGATTCTTGCCTCGATCTAACTGAAAAGTTAAAAATAAGTTGAAAAATTCGTAAAAAGCCGTGACAGAAGCGACTTTGAAGCGTTGTCATACTGAATGTATGTATGGCTTTAACTTGCAAAAATTCACAGACGCTATTCAATATATAGAAATTAGATGCAGATTGTGTTTTTTAAATGAACATTATTTTAAGGTGTAAAAAAAAACATCATGAGGGTTAAACGTCTAACTACATACGCGTCGCATTTCAGGATGACGGAACAAAGGAAACACAGACTTTGGATTAAATTTTGCCAAAAAACTTTTGAGTATTCATGTTCGGAAACCATCGCTATGATTCGAAAAGTGTATGTTTATGAGTCTACGTGTGATTCTTAAATTAAAGAATGGTTTGGGCAATTTCAAACGGAAAACTGACCCCTGCTCTGGCAGGCCCGCAACGGCCAAATCAAGGCAATGCTCATTGTTTTCTTCAGTCAGGAAGGTGTTTTACAGTTCTACGCCAAAGAATACGTTGCAAAAGGTAACACTGTAAACAAAGAGTATTGGCAAGGAATTCTAAAGCGATTAAGTGACGCAGTAAGAAGAAAACGGCTTGATTTGTGGAAAAGTGGCGATTGGGTTCTTCATCACGACAACGCACCTGCCCATTATTGGCAGCTTATTCGGCTTATTATTATTGTAAAATTTCAGCAGCCCCCATACAGACCTGACCTGACTCCCTGCGTTTCTGGCTATTTCCCAAATTGAAGGACCCTCTAAAATATTCCGAAAGGTGACTTTAAGGACTGTTATTGAAAGTGGAAAAATCGCTGAAAGAAGGTTGTTGCTTCTACAGAGTAGTACTTTGGCGGGGGTATAATCGCCATTTACCAGAAGTGATTCTTCCTCTGGGTACACCACAAAGTCCGATACTTTCCGGACAGACCTAGTAGATTCCAGTTAGTCAAAATCTCTGTTTATAGAACGTTGTTTGAGGCGATAATTCGTTGAATATATTAAGTTATCAATGAGGTTGTTATTGCAAATGTTTATTTGTCAACGCAGTTGTCAATTGTTTTCAGAATTTTTAGCAAATTTTTGTATCTAGAAATTTGGACGCTTTTTTAACGTATGCAAAGAATTTATTATTAATTTTAATATATTCAAATATTTCTTGATAACACGTATTTAAGGTCGCAACTACTTTTCAATCGTTTTCAAGACTTTAATAAGCCTTGCAGATTAAAATAAAATAATTATATAAACTTATGTTTATGTCTAATTAGTTGCGATATGCAAACAATGAGATTAGATTAAATTAGACTTATTTTAGTATATTGCGAATCCAATTATTGCGTTTATAATTGCTACGTAAGAAACTTGTTGTACAAGTAAACTTCTGGGTATTTCTTAGAAAATGTATTTAATAAACGATAGGCATTAGTGTATTTTTCTTGTTGCATTCGACTTACAATTTCAAAATCTACCAAATATTGACATTCAGGGGCGAAAATTGTATCATTTCGTAATTATGGAATGAGCGCATGTCTGGCGTACGTCTCCCCTACTTCGCGATAAACGAGGTCGCTACCACGATGGCGCGAAGAAAAAATTCCGACAAGTTCTAGCAATACGTCTAGTATATAACTTGAAACACAGAACAGAGCTTCTCAGTACAAGCTCGACATTTGTTAGGAGCGAACAGGAATCCAGGATCTAAGAAACTACAGGCTCTTTCATCATGCCAGTTCAAAAGAAGACTCCGGACTTTGCCGAACTTAACGAACTTGCTTCAGAACGGGTATGGAGAAACTATTACTATCATATATTTTTAAATCCTTCTCTGAAAAATGAATTGTCGAAAAGAAATTCGCAATTTCTATTTGCCAAATACACAATTAGTGAGCCACTTAAGATTATAGTTATATTTAAAGCAGTATAAAAAGTGATTGTTAAGTTGGATTAAGATGAAATTCATTTATTTGCATTTTAGACATTTTAGAGCTGTCCATTCACCCATAAAATTAAAAAAAAATTGAAGTCAACTACTGAAGGGTGGCTTACTGTTGGTTTTATTATCATATTTGATGTGGAATAGTGTGATTTCGTTTTGTTTTGTTTTTTGCACTGACTAGTATTACGAAATTTTCCGTAAAACTGACCAGTCACGTATAGCGCACGGGCTAGTAATGCGGATTAGTAGTTATTACGAATTAACGTCGAAGTTTGAAGTATGAGATCAGTATTTTGATTTTTGTTTCATAAGCGTCATCAACTAACATCATACAAAAGTGTATTTAATACTAGTATAGTAATCCAGTTGAAAAATACTTTCTGAATTTGCCAAATTCATTAATAATAAGCAATATTGCCCCTGACGCTTGTCAGGGGCTCTTGTGATTCTAACCCGAACAGTAATAATAAATAATTATTATTGTCATGTCCTTGCAGTTACTGATACTTCTTGGTATATCTGAGAACAGAGATTCTAAAAATAACATTTGGAGCTTCTGGTATTCATATCATAATTAAGAATTTTATTGTTTTGTATCAGTTTCAAATATTTTTACCAAAAAGTTGAGAATTTAACAGAAAGTTCCCAAAACCCATGGCTTGCAAGATTTTTGTTAATTTTTGTATTTTATAAAGACCTAAATTTCGTACGTACAACCAAAAATAATTTTTTATAAATTAAAACAATTTTAAATAATTTGTGTACAAGTTGCATTTGAGTATTTATTACTTCAAATGATTAACTGGAAAATGACATGCGTCTAAAAAGTAATTTAAAGCTATTGAAGTTAACCTTCCAATTGTTAAAATCTGTCAAAAACTGACAGATTTATTTTGTATACGCTGTCAATATTTAATTCGATGGAATGCAAACTTTTAAAAAGTGTAGAAGACTTTTTTGTAGAAAATTTTAACTCTGAGCAGC
>JAWWLR010000034.1:36950244-36961394 GCA_035041075.1 Acraspis erinacei
CTTATAAAGTAAGGTCGGTAATATAGGTATTTGCGATCGAAACCAAATTGAAGCGCTTGTGCAATTATAGACTTGTGAACAATCCTTTGCGTTTGATTGAATCGAAACTTGACCGCGAATCTCAAACAGAGAATAAACAATTTTCGATTGAAACCATTCAACGCATCATAAACATTCACCATAAAACAATTAATATCCTCAAGTAATATTATACAAAAAATCAGAGGGAAACTGCAAAGTGTAATTACAAGAAAAAATATCATAAATTAGAAAAATTGAATGCTTGAATTTCCCATCAAGGTCACGGAAACTTATTTTTTTCAACTCGAAAAAAAAACTATTTTTTACCAAAATAATATTTAAAAATTAGTTTTTATTTTCTCAAGTATATTTAAATAATTTAAATATTATGAAATTATTATTTATTCAAATTCAATACCCAGTAAAAAACGAATATCCAAATAGCAGCAAATACTATAAAATATCAATATTTACCAATAAAAACGGTTTTTCCCTACAAATGGGACATTGAAATAAATGACGTCATATGTTTGAATACCTACAATCATGATCCAACCAATCGCAGAGCTCGAACTTGGTTCAAAGTTTCAAATGCACTTTCTCTTCTCCATTTTCTCTTGGTTCGTGGCTTGTTGTTCGTGGTCGTCATTATTTGTCGAAAATAGCAGTACATACTTTTTCTCTAATTCCTTCAGAATGTTCCGAGTGACTTTGAATTTGTGCATACGAGTGTCACGGGCATAAGAAAGACTTGTCCAAAATCAAGAAAGACGTGCAAATAACCTGGGATTCTCGCTGATGCAGAGCAAATCCGGATTTCTTTCTTGGCCAAGATCGACTATATCCTTTTCTCACATTCCCATCCGCCTACAAGATTTCACACGTTTTGCTCCTTATGCTGCTACACACAAAATGTCTTGTTTATATTTCGATAAATGCACGCGTTGATGAAAATACCCCTGTGATCTTATCGCCCTAAAGTGTCGTCCTCGTAACCAATGTGGCCAATCATCACCGGTCCATTTTAAACGAATGCACCACGACCTCTCACATCCGAATTAATTGCAGTCTGTCAATGTTCAAACAAGCTGACATTTTCTCCAATTTCGTTTCGAAGTAGGTTTGAAAAATCGAATTCAAGTTACAACCGACATGATGAAGAGCAGTGCGTGCACAACGAAGAAGGAGAGCAAGATGCGAATTCGTGCTTTTCCGGTAAGTTTTTTTTTAACAATTTTGAAGTCGCTTTTCTATGTTTATTTATTCAATTCTTCTCTAACCTAGTTGCTGTCTTTATATTTTATCAGCTATATAGTGAGTCTTGGGTCACTAAACAAAGATTGTATTTTTATCCCTCGATAATGCTTTTTTGTCTGATTCAAGTATTTTTATGTTTTCATGAAACAAGTTGGTATAAAAGTTGAAAAAAAAAGTTAACAAATTATTGAATGGGGATTGCATTTTGGGTAAGATTTTTATTTCCTGTGTCAACGACAACCGCTTATTCATGTCATTGACGCAAAATTAAAGAAAAGGGAGAATGACATTAAAAAGTAAAATATTGGCCCTGTAATCTTTGTTTTGCTTTAAATTAAATTTGTTTCTACTTTATCTTATTTATTTTTATTTATCATTTAATCCAGGGAGTGGATTTTTCTATTTGAATGCTATTGGAAACATTATGCATTTAGGAAGCCAAGTGCTCTCAAATCTGGTGAAAGTGGGCATCATTTTAATAAAACTATTTAGTGATCCGAGTAAAAAATTATTCACTCTTGAGAGCTTCATTCTAAAATCGTCAAATTTTAAACCATAAATTTTCAAGTGGTATAATTACGATCGTAATACAGTCAGATACAATTAGCAAACTGTAGAGTATAAAGGAAATTTAATGCAATTTTTAGTCAAATACCAATGTTAGTTTACAAAATTATTGTATCATTATAAAAATCAAATCCATTTGTTTTTATCAATGGTTCTCGGCAATCCTAAAATCATATTTTTCCGGTATAGTCTAATCCCAGACTCCAAGACTCTAATTTGCAGTCTTAGTATATAATCCAATTAAAAAATAGTGTTTTCCTTGTGATTTCCGAGGACATATATCCTTAAACTTCGCTGGCTCAAAGCCCTCAAAACCTCTCAATTTTCACACGTGGTCTCTAGGTATTTGATACAATCTTTTTCGCAGTAAAATAAAAATATCCATTACTTGCAGAAATAAGTTTATTATTAACGTCGAATTTCAAAACAATACCAATTGCTTCTGTCAAAAATATTTCTTGATAAAGCTCTTCTTTATTAAAGATAAAATCATGGTCGTTGGTATAGCAACTGGAAATGACGAACAAAAGAGCGCGACTTGACTTTCTTTTGCAAGTTGAAATCAAAATTTCCGTCTAACTTTACTGCAAAACTAAAAAGATGTAAATAATATAAACCACTTGAAAACGTCAATAGGCTCATTTCAATCCCGGAATAAACACGAAATTATATTTATGGAAAACTTTTACGCTTACTGTGTGATTACTCATCCTGAATTCAATTTCAAACGAATAAAACATAAATTACATGACACTTTTTTGAACGATTCACAGTTAAAGAAAGCTTTGAAGTTTATGATTGTTTGCAACTCTTAAAGTTGGCAGTAGAAATTAGTGATGGATTGCCGTCGTTATGCAGCACAGTATACAGGATCTATTGGTCCAAGTTCATCTGGAGTGAGGGGTGAGATAACCCCCACTGCAGGGTTATGTCGATTCAGCAATGCAAATCCCTTTATGATCACCGAAACCCTTGTGAGGGCTAATGCCTTTCCCCATTTTTTTAACAATTTGAAACTATTTTAATATAATTATAACCATTTATGTGTTTTATCTCCTAAACTTTGTTATGATGTCACAGTAAGAAACAATCTTATCAAGACTTCCGCAATTTAGAATTAATTTTAGGACTTTCTCTTTATTCAACTTGAAATTTTTAAGGATTCCTTTTATTTTCTCCTTAGACGACTATGGATGAAAAGTATGTGGAAAATATCTGGGCGTTATTGAAAAATGCTATTCAGGAAATTCAGAAAAAGAACAACTCTGGACTTAGCTTCGAGGAGCTTTATCGCAATGCCTACACAATGGTTCTCCACAAGTATGGGGAGCGTCTTTACACCGGATTGAAAGAAGTCGTTACACAACACTTGGAGAACAAAGTTCGGGAGGATGTTCTAAAATCGCTTCACAACAATTTTCTGCAGACTTTAAATCAGGCGTGGAACGATCATCAAACTTCGATGGTCATGATTAGGGACATCCTGATGTACATGGACCGAGTTTATGTCCAGCAGAATAACGTTGATAACGTTTACAACTTGGGACTGATCATATTCCGAGATCAAGTAACTAAGCGTTTTGATGTATGGATTTAATTAGAGTTGTAGTTTAAAGTTTTTCCGCATGTTTTTAGTATTTTTCAATTGGAATCCCTTCAGTATTTAATGATTTTGCGATGATAATAGCTTGATCAAATTTCTTATCGTTTTCAATTTAAAAACTTTGACCTAGAGTTTCAAAAGCTTTCATGTTTAGAAGCTTCCCGATTGTAAGATATGAAGGTATTTAAAAAAATTTGATTATATAGCATTTTAAACGTTGTCACTCAAACTTGCTTAAATTCTTAGGTTGTAAGATACGGCTGTGTACGTGACCACCTCAGAGAAACTTTACTGGACATGGTGGCTCGCGAACGAAGAGGCGAAGTCGTTGATCGAATAGCGATTAAAAACGCGTGCCAAATGCTGATGCTACTTGGCATAAATAATCGTCTCGTCTACGAAGAAGACTTTGAGAGGCCCTTTTTGCAACAGAGCATAGACTTTTATAGGGTAAATATTTTCTCAGAGACTTCAGGGTGTCTACCCTACCTGGAAATCCTGGAAAACTGGAATTGTTAGGGATTTTTTTTTAAAGTCAGAGAACTTTTTCGAGAGCTTGTTTAATTTATTTTTAACCTGCAATTAAAAAATGAAGAACAATGATTTTTTATTTATAAAAGTAGCTTTATGTCACTGTATTTTAATTTTCTTTTTTTTTGTTTAATCAATGTTTTGAACTAAAAATGCAACTATTTTAATTTTGGTGGAACATTGATTGTGTTTAGTTCAAAATTCAAGTATTTGGTTGAAAATAATTTTATTTTGTTTAAAATTTGATCTTTTAGGTAAAAAATTAATCTTATTGATGGAAAATTGATCTTTTTACTTGAAAATTCAACAGCATTTTTGCGAATTTTTTCTCTCTTGACTGAAAATTTTTTTCGTTGGAAATATCAATTTCTACATTTGGCGTTCAAAATTTATCTTTTTGGAATAAAAATTTAATTACTTGTTTGAAAGTTTAACTCATTTGTTGAAAATTAAATTTTTGTCTGATTCATAATTTTAAATAAAAGTTCATTTCTATGATCGAAAAATGAGCTATTTGGCGCAAATTCGTGTTTTCTTTGGCTACAGATTAATTTTTTAAACCGAAAATGTGACTGTTTAGTTGAATATTCCATCAGTATACTTAAAAATTCATCTCTTTTGTTGAACATTATTTTTTCAAAATTTAACTATTCAATTTTTTGCTGAAAAGTTTACTTTTTGAGTTGAAAATTCTTCTTTTTGGTAGAAATGATCTTCTTCGTTGAAAATTAATTTTCTTGGTTAAAAATTAATTTTTTTCACTTAGATTCATCATTTGATTTAAAAATTCATCTTTTTGTTTTAAAATTTAACTATTTTAATTTAAGATTCATCATTGTCTTGGAAAATATAAATATTTTGATCAAATTAACTTTTTTTATTGATTTTTGTTAAGTGAAAATGTTACTAATTAAATTGAATAATTCATCATTTTAGTTGAGAATTCATCTCTTTGGTTGCACTTCCATTTTTGTTAACCGAATCCATTTCAAATTAGACAGGGCCCTACACTTGAAATTGCAGAATCTCTCGACGGCGAAATATGTTGTTTTTAGAGGCGATTAGGCAATACGTATTTTTCTGAATCGTAAACAGAATTTTTTCTAAAAAGTTATGCGTATTTGAATTTTGTGCTTTGTTTTTCAAAAAACCCGATTTTTTCTTTAAACCTCTATAAATTTCGGACTAATTGAAATATTTATTATTTTCTTTTTGATTCTAATAATGTTTTCTGAAAAAATTAAAAATTGATTTTCTCAACATACAAAAAAAACACATGTCAATTTGTTGTCAATTTTTTTTAGCTGTTACTTTGATAATGAAGATATCTTGTAAGTTTGATGCTTGCCAAATAACTTTTGTAGTCAGAATTTTTTTTTTACAAACGATTTTTCTACATTTTCTTCGAAACAATTACAGATACGAACAAATGTTAAGATAAAAGTTTGCACGTCTAAGAAAGTTATATGAAAAACTTCTTGTTTTTTTGCGATATTTTTCATAGTTTACGAACAAAATTCAAAAACTACATTTTTAGGAGGGAAAAAATTTTCCCGGCCTCAAAAATGGTTTAGCCCGCATGATGCTGCTAAGATGCCTATCTTCCATTTAAATAAACTTTAAAGAAATATTTCGAAAAATAAAGAAGGTAGGTTTTTTAAGAAAATATTTTTTATTATTTTCTACATTGTTTTAAAACATGAAAAAGTATAATTTCGGGAAAACCCCACTTTCTTTATTTTTCTGAATATTTTTTTAAAAGTTTCTACTAAAAAAAGAAAGGCATCTTGGTAGCATAAAGGGGGCTAAACCATTTTTGAGGTCGGGAGAATCCCCTCCCCCCACCCAAATGTAGTTTTTGAACTTCTTTCGTATCTATCATTGTTTCGAAGAAAAAGTAGAAAATTCGTTTGTACCAAAAAAGAATTCTTCTGGCTACAAAAGTAATTTAGAAAGCATCAAACTTACAGGATATCTTTATTATCAAAGTACAAATAAAAAAAATTGGCAAAAAATGTAATGGTGCAGGGTTTTTTGAGAAAATCGATTTTTAATTCGAGAGATTCTGCGATTTCAAGTGTAGGGCTCTGCTTGATTTGAAATGGTCTATGGAAAATTAATTGTTTTACCGAAACATTTAAATATTCATTTTTTTAAAACTGAAAATGAACTATTCCGGTTGGATATTTCATCATTTTTAGTTAAAAATTCATCTCCCGTTGAATATTAATTTGTAACTACTAAATTTTTTGGTTGACAATTTATATTTCTTAGTTGAAAATTCATGTATTTGCTTGAAAAATCGTATTTTTGGTAGAAAATTCATCTTGTTTGAAAAATCATCTTTTTAGTTGAAAATTTGTGTATTCCGGTTAAATATTATTTTAATTGAATATTCATTTTTTGTGTAATAATAAAACTACTTGGATGAAAATTAAATTCTTTTGTTAAAAATTCATCTTTTTTGTTTAAAATTCAGCTATTTGAAAATTCATCATTTTGTACGTGGATTCATAACTTTATTTGCATTTTTATGTGGCCATTTTTTTATTACCTAACAATTAAACGATTGCATTTTTTTCTTGAAAACTGATATTTTTTAGTTCATAATTCGACTATTTGGTACAATGAAAAACATGGAAAAACCTGAGATACCTGGAGAAAATCTGGAATTGTCGGGGAATTTTTTTCCAGGATTTGAGTACATATCCTGGATTTAATCAATATATTTTTACTCAGTTATTTTCCTTTTTCTTTAGATGGAATCGCAAAAGTTCCTAGCTGAAAATAGCGCATCAGTGTACATAAAGAAAGTCGAAGCAAGAATAAGTGAGGAATCCGATAGAGCTAAGCACTACCTGGATGAATCAACCGAGCCACGAATAGTTGAAGTTGTCGAAGAGGAACTGATTAAGATTCATATGAAAACGATTGTCGAGGTACTTGAAAGTCATTCTAGAAGTAGAAAGTTTGTGTTAAACATTCAATTAATGATCTTTCTAAATTAAATTCACAGATGGAGAATAGTGGAGTCGTGCACATGCTCCAAAATCAAAAGACGGAGGATCTAAACTGTATGTATAAATTGTTCTCCAGAGTGACAGATGGACTGCGTACAGTCTGCGACTGCGTTTCTCAGTTTCTTCGTGAGAGAGGTCGAACTTTGGTCCAAGAGGATCAGGAATCGACGACAAACGCTGTTTCTTTCGTACAAAACTTGTTGACTTTAAAAGACAGATTCGAGCATTTTCTGCATTATTCTTTTAACAACGATAAACTCTTCAAACACATGATTGCAGCAGATTTCGAACACTTTTTGAACCTCAATCCCAAGAGTCCGGAGTATCTTTCGCTCTTCATTGACGATAAACTGAAGAAAGGAGTGAAGGGAGTGAGTATTAATTTATTTGCTAGCAAATTTTATTTTTTAAGACATTTATTTTCAAACTTCCTGCCTGATAAGTGATACTCGTTGGAATTTTTTCATAAAATAGCATTTATTTGAAATTGTGAAGATATATTTTTTAAGTGATAGAGAGAAAGGTTTATGTCTTAAAATAAGAGTGTAAAAATTCTTATGATTTGGAACAGGTAATTTTCGAATTCTGAATTTGAAAAGAGAATTTTCTAAAAGCATTATTATACCTTTGACTTTGAACAGATAATTTTGGTAAAGAATCGTAATTTTGAGTTGGTTCAATGCAGACTCGGTACATGGAAAGCTCAAAAATAATTATAATTCCCAGATCAGGAAAATGAAAAATTGACCATCTTTTTGGTGTTATTGGGCGCTAAAGCTTTTTATTGATTTCAGATGACTGTGCAAGAAATCGAAGGCATCCTCGACAAGTCAATGGTCTTGTTCAGATTTCTGCAAGAGAAGGATGTATTTGAACGATACTATAAGCAACATTTAGCCAAAAGACTTTTGCTGAACAAGTCTGTGTCTGACGACAGCGAAAAGAATATGATATCTAAACTCAAGGTTCGTTTAACCCTAGTTCGTTAAGCTCTATTTTTATTTTATTTCCATGAATTTCCCCCCGAGTACTGCCAGATGCGATTTGATAAACAGCCTAGTTCTGATAGACGCAAGGGGCCTTCAACGTCGAAGTGGACCTTTTCCTCGCTATGAAAAGCCTGCATGTCGAACCTTTCAATAATTTCTTGGGCCCCATCATTTTCCAATGACGAGTCTCTATCGCTCTTCAAAATTATCCCAGTCCTCGTCCAGTCCTTCCATTCCCGTCAGACTCGATGAAAAGTAAGTGTATGCTCTGTAAACCATGCTGAAAGCGATTTGACTCCATTTTTAAATTAGTATCGTATGTGAAGAGAAAAGAAACTAAACTGCGATGGGCACAAGGTCCCAAAAATCGGGATTTCAAATGAATCCTTTTTAACTGGAATTGAATGTTGGCAAACAGCATTTTGATAAAGTTCCAGTCATAAAAACTGTTCAAATAGAATATCTAGGAAATTATGGACATTCTGCTCTTCTTAAAAAAGGAAATTTTCCGTGATTTCCGAAATTTGCTAGAAAGAATGCAAACAGCCATGTGATAGCTGATATTAGTAGCACGGTCATACAGAATTGTCGCGGAACTTGTTCGCATGGTTTAGTGAAGCTTGCACTTTATTTTCAAATCAATACGAGTGACTTTGCGACCTAAAATTCCAGCTATTGCAGGACTTTGCTAATTATTGACTTGTTTTTTAGTGTCTCTAATAACTAGAAATTGCTTTTGATTTTTGCAGACTGAATGCGGATGCCAGTTTACGTCGAAATTGGAGGGTATGTTTAAAGATATCACGCTGAGCAATACTATTATGGATGAATTCAAGGAACACGTAAATAGTGCTGGGGTAAGTTATAATAATCCTCTTACAATGAATGTCAAACATTTTCTGTCAAAAAGATCTTGCACGTGACTTTTCTTTACAGAATAATTTTTTCTGATTATTTTTAAATGTTTTATATTCAAAACGAAAATAAAGTATCAGGGGCAGAGACACCAATTACCTAGGGTGTACCAGTTGTCGAGGACCGTAATTTATTTTTAATGATAAATAGTGAATTATAGTAAATATAAATTTGACGGAAATTTGCCATTTTCAGAATATATTACGTTGGTTAGTTCGAAATTTTTAATTCAAAAATTCAGATCCTCGTGGTGGACACCCACCCGGGAGAACCGAAAGAAAAATATTACACCGGGAGATTTCCCGCATTTTATAATTATTGAAAGTTTCCAACTAGAAAGTATATAATTTTAAAAACGTTTAGAATAATTAAACTTTGAAGGTTCACAATATTTTTCACACCAATTAAAATTCTACAATTTGGAATGGTGAAAATGACAGTGACTTTTGATTTGACAGAATCACATATTTTAGTAAAAAAAATCTATCCAGTCGTTTTAAATGTCACTTGATACTACATGATATGGTACTTATTAATAATATATTTATCGTTTTTAAAATGTCTATAATTTTAATTTGCAATTATAGTTTGAGTGTAAATTTTAAAACAGTTTAATCTTTGAGGCCTTGAAACTAAAGTTTTTTCTTAAATTAATTTTTAGATTAATTTTTGGAGTTTCCGAATTTTAAATTTTACAATATTTTAGATTCAGATTCAAAATTTTAGGACCATTACGCTATTAAATATTTCAACATTGCATATTAAAAGCCTTGATAGTCAATTTTGAATTTAATAATTTTAGATGTAAATATAAATCAATTTCGAATTGAAAAGCTTACAATTGTGCAATTTCAAAAAATAAAATCATATTATAGCAATACTGTTTTGTATTTTTTATCTTAATTTTTAATTTTCAAGGAAAGATTTAAAATTGTCCGATTTTTAGTAGAAGATTTAAATAAATAAGTAATTTCAAATTGAAAAATATTTTATTCACCAATGTCTAGAATGAATAGTAATCCCAAAGGAAGATTAAAAATTGAAAATTGAGTTTAAAATAAAAAAAATATGAAAATTAAACTATCTGAGATGGATAGACCAGTAAATAGATAATTTCGGTAATTTTAAGTGGTTACAATTTCAGAGTTCTGAATTTTGATTATGAGCGATACATTTTTTATTTTGCAATTAAAATTGAATTGGTTCAATTTTGGAAAATATTATTAGCAACTAAAAAATTACTAATTTTTAAGCGATTTATATTTACTTCAAATAATTGAAAATTTAAAGGTTTGCGTATAAAATTGTAGAAAAAGTTATCCAGTCAGCTTTAATGTTAACTTTTAATTTTATTATGTAAGACCAATTTAAAATTCTAAAATTGCAGAAGCTATTCCTTTAAAAGATTCAATTTAGTTTTCAATAATTAATTGTCAAATTTTAATCTGTTTGAATTTAAAATTATTCAAGTTTAAATGTTTCCACTCTTTAATTATTTAATTTTTAACGCTTTTAATTATAAAGAATACAATTTTAATTCCTCTGAATTTTAAATGACCCAATTTCAAAAACTCGAATCCTAAAATATTCAATTTTTAACGTTTTAACATTGTCCTTTTTCAAAATTTTCATCTAAACACGTGCTATTTTCGTGATTCTTCAAATAAAATTAAAACTGTTAAATTTGTAGATCTTCGACTTAGAAATTATGCAATTCAACTCCTTTTTCTAATTAAATGTTCCAAAATCGTTTTCTTTTTGTTTTTAATTTCAGGCACGCTATGAGCGTGCTATTTGCGCGCGTGCATTTACTGTTAGTGTGCAATAAAACGCATATTTTTATTTTCCTTTATTAGACCCACAAATTTGCTTATATCCTTCTTATCATATGATTTGCTGTCAATTTCTTGCAAAAACATGTGCTGATATTCATCGATTTCCACAATTGATAATACACTCGTTCGCCAAAAGAACGAGCAGCTCGGGACCGCGACCTGCCGAGCGAACGAACACGTGAGGGGTCTCCCACTTTCGAACATCTCATTGCGTATGTTAGTCTGTCGATGAGCGGAATGCGCGAAGCGAGATACGTGAGAGTCATTCACAGCGAGACAGTCCAACGCGCCGGGTGGCTCCGGACTACAATGTCAAAAGTCCCGTTTGTATAATCATTTAGTTACCACCGGTGCGCATATATGTACCAGTCCCACCAGTTTGAGTGGTGGGAGTAAGGGGTACTCGTTGGCT
>JAWWLR010000034.1:36991143-37004446 GCA_035041075.1 Acraspis erinacei
TAAGTGTAAAATATCACATAAAAAGAACATATTCTTAATCACATTCAACCAAAACCGTAAATGATTTTAATTTATAATATAAGAATCTAACAAATTAGCTATTAGTGCAGATAACTTTCCTGCCTTCGAACGGGATAACATTTAATTGTATGCCAGGTATGTAATTCGGGATAAAGTTTATTGCCAATCTATGTGTGGATCAATGCCAACGTGCTTTAATTAATTAATTACTTGTACGGAAAATATCAAGAACATGTCTCAACTTGGATTATTTTATATTGTTATTGATACAACATTTTAGAAGCCGAATGAAAAAAAAACAATAGGTGAGCACACACAAATGACGTATAATAACAGTAGCAATAAATAAGCAAAAAACTACTTACAGAACCTAGCTAATTACACGTTTTAAAATTATAATCCTGGATATCATTGGTGATATTAGTACTTGACGTTTAACTACTTTATTTACCACTGATTATTATGTATATGCGATTACTAAGTCAATGATACGTTAATGTGATTTAATATAATCAGTAATGCACCTAATCTCCTGCTTGAAATTTTGAAAACCCGACGCGACTTGCCTATCGAAATTTCAAAATGATGGATTTTATGCACAGTAGTGCAGAATGAGGGAAATCAGAACTCGTGGCTAGCATTTTACGTTTGTTATAAGCGATACTGAGTGTAAGGATGAGTACGCATGGGGCCAGAGGAAGAGAAGTGACGCTGGAATGTACCTCAATGAACTTGAAAATAATCAGCGCAAATCGGGGTTGTCGTTGACTTGCTTTTTTATACGCAACAAGACCGTTGTGTACCATTGATCGAGACGAGAAATCGAATCATATTCCTTCACTGCCTCTGTGAAACCATCGAGATTTTGCTCTTCCAAATGTTCTATGAGTGTCTGCAATAATCAAACATGTTTAGAATTTTTTACTTCAACTTGATTCATATCTTTGTTAAAAAGAGTGTAGTAAATGGAATATATGCATATTAAAAAAAAGATTTTCGTGAAATTAAAAAAGTACTAAAAACTGAATATACGTAAGAAAGATTTTTTTTAATAATTAAAAAACCATTTAATGCTTAAGAGTATACCGTTTTGAACTTTTTGCGAGAAAATTGAGTACTGTACTGATTGGTAGGAGGCTGTTTTCCGAATGCGACGTGTCAAGATCACAAAGTTGTTTGAATACTTTTTTTTTATATTTTATTTTTTATAAATTAAGTATTCTCAAGATTTAGAGTTAATGAGTCGTCAACAAGTTGTTAAATATTGAGTATGACTTTTTTTAATGGAACTTAAAAAAACCAAATCAACTATTTCTTTCATTATTCCACACACAAAACAGAACGAAAATACCAATCTCAGAGATCAAGGTTCATATTTGTAGTGTATATTTTATTTTCTAAAAACGCACTGAAAACCTTTCAGAACCATTTAAAAAATTGAAATAATATACTAAACTAAACTAAAATCGCAGCTGAAATCTGAGCACATAGCGAAACACCTAATTTATAAAAGAAAGTTACCTTAGTCACTGTGTGGAATAGGAAATTGCGAAATTATTTTAAAAATTTGTAGAATTGACAAACCATTTTCTAAATATTGGCGCACACATTTTTCGCACTCCATTTGGCAGCATATCCTCATTTTTAATTTTTTAATTTTATTAGAAATCAATAAAAAAGTGTCTTCAAACTGGATAGGAAAAACTTCAGGGACGGACTTGTAAGCGTAATTAAGAATCTTTAGGAATAAAATAAATATAAATATAATATATATATATATATAATATAATATATATATAATATAATATATATATATAATATAATATAAATAAATAAAAAAATAAATAATAAATAAATAAATTTGTATTTGGAAATATGTCACGGAGAGGAAATTTGATCTATATTTCAATTTCCCATTTATAATTAAAATCATCTTAAATTTGAATACTTTGCTAAAAAAAACTATTTCGATGCTAGTAACTTATCCTACTATTATTCAAAACATTTGATTAAATAATGGAAATGGGTTCATGCAAATAACCCATTTGACTCACATTTGAATGAAATTAAAAAATTAGTCAACGTCCTCCGGTTTAAATCGAAAACTTTACACCATACCTTGATAAGTTTATACTCTCTGGAATCTTGGAAAGCAGGATATTGCTGCTCATATCGTTCGATGGCATGCTGAGCATTCAGAACATCAACGCAGAGGTGACATAAAGCAGCTCTGAAGAAATATTCCTTCGCGCTGTATTTAAGTAAAGAACTTTCCAGGGACGAGGAAGCGACCTAAAAATAAAAAGAATTGATTTTTTTCTTACTGTTCTAAAATAAATATTTTTTAATATTGATTTTTATTCCTAAATTGTGAAGAAACTGTTCTCAAGTTCCGCTGGGATCCGAACACACGTCTTTCAGATTGCAAGTCGGATGATCTAACTCAAGAAGCTACAGAGACATGAGATTCAATTCCGACGTAATTTCTTTATATTTATAAGATTAATTTTGAAACATTCAAATGTTTGATATTTTTTGATGTTATGGTTTTGACCAGATAAATTGAATTAAATAATTTGATTTTAATGGATTTTTGTCTACTGGTCTAAAATTAATTTTTTTTATATTGATTTTTATCTCTAAAATGTGAAAATATTGCTTTATTTTTAAATATTACCTGTTCGTAAATTTGAATAGCTTTTTCGTAATTTTCGAGCTGGGCCGCATATTGAGCGACTTTCAGAAGACACTTGTTGGCCGAGGAATTGCTTTCCTCGCCACGGAAATAATCTGCTGCTTGTTCGTAGTGATGTACAGCACGTTCCAGGTCCACAGCCTCGCTTTCATACATTTCAGCTATACTTTGATGATGCTTAGCTGCCATCGTAAAGCGACCCATGTCCGTATAAATTTCTATGGCTTTTAGCAGACAATTTACAGCCTCTGAAATCCAATCATTAAATATAATGCCAATGAAAATTCGCAAATTGAATTCGGAAAAAATGTCTAAAAGAAGTTCGTCTTTCCAAATCTAACTTCAGAAATTTTGAAAATGGATAAAAACATAAAATTATATTTGCTGTTATCTGTCGAACATATTCAAAAACTGAATTCTGCAAATTTTGAAAAAAATTATTTTTCCTCTTTAAAATAATGTTTGTTATTACCGGCTCAGGACGTTTTACTACGAGCACTTCGGTCTTCTTTTTATTAACTTAAGGTTTTACAGCCTCTCTCGCCCTTTCATTCTTTTCTGCTTTCCACTCTGATAAATTTTATTGCATTTTTTTACCCCTGTTCAAAACATCTAATTAACGATGGATAACACTTTTATAATTTTCATCTCCTGGCTTTCTCCCGTTAAAAATTCGTGCTTTCTTCCGGTTCGGAAACAAACATATTCTCTTTGCGAAACCTACAGCTTGTGCACATATGATCAATTGCGGAAGTCGCTGAGAATTAGCAAACCTTATTTCAAGAAATTTATTAACTTTGAATCATAATAAGTAGGATATTAGCAGTAAATTCACGCGCGCAAAGCATGCGTGCTATTTAAAATTTAAAGCATTTGAAAATGAACAATTTTACTTTGAATTGAAAAATCTCGAAATTGAATAATTTCAATTTAAAATCTCCGACATAGGATAATTTTAAAACGTTAAAACTTGAATATTTTCTGTTCCTAATTTGGGAAATTGGATCATTTGAAATTCAAAAGAATCGTAATTGTATTATTTATAATTAAAAGCGTTTAGTATTAAATAATTAAAAATTGAAAACTTGTGAATTTTGATTAAAATAGTTTAAAAAATAATAATTCTAAAATTGTTATTTAAATTTACAATTCAAATTCAAAAAATCCAATTTTAATTGAAAAATTAATTTTATGAAAGGGTAAAATAAAAAATGTATCGTTTAACATGAAAACTCAGAACTCGAAATTTTCTAACCAAATATTTTTCAATTTCAAATTATTAATTTCTTTAAATCTTTAACTAAAAATTTGAGTTTAATAAAATTTGCATTGAAAATAAAAACCCAAAACCAGATTGACATAATAATATTATTCCAATTTTTGAAATTGCACACACTGACGACCATCTGAAATTGAAAATTTTATAATTTAAGCTTCAAATATTTTAGAATTTCGCAGTCAAAACTATAATTTTAAATCGAAATTATATCAATTTTAAAGATAATCAATATAATAATAAGAAGTATCATATCATGTAGTATCAAGTGAAATCCGAAGTAATTGATAGATATGATTACTAAAAAATGTGATTTCTGTCAAAAAATTACAGAATTTTAAATATGGCGAGAAATATTGTCAACCTTTCAAATTTAGTTATTCTAAATACTTTGAAAATCTTTTTCAAAATTAATGAATTCAAACTTAAAGCGTTAAGAATTAATTAATTCGAAACTTCGTATAAAAATGTAAGAATTCCTAAATTGAAGGGTAGCAGTACAGAACTAAATGACCAAAAAATAGGCATTTTTCAGAAGAGCGAAAAAACATTCTGTAAAATTTGGTCCAAGATGTCAACTTTTCTACATCATGCTCAACACTTTTATATCAAATATAATAAATTTTTGATGGAACTATGCCTGGAATTGCTTATTCAGATATTGCAAAATAAAGGAGTAATTGTATTTAGCATGATTGCTTTAATTTTCGTTTCTTATTTTGTATTAAATTATATTCTTTGCTGCGCTGAAACATGTATAATTCCAGTAAATTTATATCATTAAAATTCATAATACGCATGGAAATTAAAACATACTTATTCTTATTGCCTTGTTTTTATATAATTTAACATTTTTAATCTTGTTTTTGACGGCCCTATCCGTGGTCGACGATTGGTCAGCGATTTAAAAAAATTCCCTGACCCATTTTCAAAATTCACTAACTTTTCACTGATTTCTCTGACCATTTTTTTGTTCCATGACTTTTTGAAGGATTTCACGGATTTCAAGATCTGTGGCAACCCTGGTTAATCTTATGTCAGAGCAAAAATTTTGTCCTTTGAAGGGATGATTGCTTTCAAAATTCCGTATAAAATGAGCCAAGGTTGAATCCACTTCATCCATTTTTAAGTAGATATTGCAAAAGTAGTGTAAATTTCAATGCTTTCTTAAATTTTAGGTAATATCCGAACTAATCAAAATTTTTTAATGTTCTTAGGAGCACTTTAAAGCTATTTTCTACGGTATCACATCAGCTTATGAGCATTAATCTAAAAAAAAATTCCTTTCGCAGTGCAAGAACTTAAAAGTTGTAACAAAGACTTAGAAAAACTTAAAAACATCTTATCTGTAGGCAAATCAGAATAAAAATCAAATTTTTGCCGTAAGTTCTTGAGACTGTTCTCTTAACTTTTTTGATTCTGTATTAATTATTTCGGATATTACCTCAAATTTTAAAAAAATAATTTAATTTACACTTTTTTGAAATATATCATAAAAAATAGATAAACGTTCTTCATCCTCGGCACATTTTGTAAATAATTTTGAGAGCATTCAACCCATTTAAATAGAAACAATTTTAGCTCTGACATAATTAAAATTAAGAGAACTAAATCAATAATGAAAAAAAAACAGGTGAAAGCAAAATTCTGTTCGGTTGTGTACACTGTTGAAAGGATCCTGAATTTAACAGAAAAAGTTTATTTAGCAAAAATTTACAAGCTAAAAAACACGCCAATTATGAACTGGGGAAAATTTCCCGGTATAATATTTTAATCCCGGTTTTCCTTCGATTCAACTTTCTCTTTACTTTTTTTTACTTTCTCTCGGTTTTCCGGATGGGTGGCCACCCTATAATTGTAACTTACATTTAGAAATGTACATTTTGGAAGATGAGATCGATAGGAAACAAATAATCAAGAACATTTTAACATTTCTTTACAAATTCAATTTTTACATTGTTGTTGGCAGTGTATAAATTGCAGCACTGCTGCGGAGTAGAAAAACAATTTAAAAAAAATAATTCTATAAAACACCTTGGACACAGAACTTGTGTTCTAGCGTCCAAACTAAAAAGATACATAATTGACATTTTTATCAAAAATGAGTTTTTGGTATCGCTGAATGTAGTAATGTAATACGCCATCAGCATACACATGACAAATTTCATTCGATACTAGACTTCTTTGGGCAAACAGTTTTTCTCGATTTTCTCAGCTCGAGTGAGATTGGACTTATGTATATTTTTAGTTTGTACGGCAGTGTTGATCAGACGTTCTTTCTGCCAATGCTTTAATTAGAGAAACGATGTAAATTAAGACTAAAATACTTCAAAATCATACCATTCGGATCAGATTTTTTGTAGCAATTTGCAGCATCAACGTAGTTGGTAGCAGCATCGTGTCTACTTCCTGCTTTAGAATGCAAATTTGCTGCTTCGCAAAATGCATTTCCAGCAGATCCCCACTTTTTTGCCATCTTAAACATATTTGCAGCCCGCTGATAACATTCCACCGCCTCTTCCACTTTCGAAGATCCCCTGCAAATAAATTTTAAACATTCGATTTTTTTTCTTCCAAATTTTCATATCAAGACAGAATTTTCATATCAAGTCAGAATTTTTTATTAAAAACTACGAAAGTAGAAATAAAGAGTTATTCACACAAATTCACAGTATTAAACAATTCTAAAAAGTTATTCATTCAATTTCATAAGATGTTTTTTGAATGTCGGTTTTCTAATGTCTTTTCAGAATTTTGAATGAAGAAAATTCGTTCACAAAGCAAGATTTTAGAAGAGTCACATGGAATATCAGAGAGCCGAACATTATAATCAAACTATAGGGTTCTGAGAAAAAATATAAAAAGAAGTAGAACGCTCATACAATTTAATTGAAATTTGAGTTCACGGAGTTAATCTACCATTTTTCCGATAACTTTAATTATTTGTTGTCCACTTTGAATTGTTTAATTTATACAGTTTCAAATTTTAAACATTTCTGTTGAAACTTTAACTTTTCAAGCAAAAGTTACTTTATTTTGATCGCTTTTAATGTATAATATTTCAAAAACGTTTTCTATAGTAAAGCTTCATTTAAAATTGAATAGTTTAAAGTTTTATTTAAAAATTTAAAAATGTGAAAAAACTGGTACGTATTTTTATTAAATAATGTGGCAAAAGTTTAAATCGAAGGAGAAAAAATTATTTAAAAAGGGGAAAGATTGAGTCCATGTGAGTATTAAAAATAAAAAATCGCAGGTTTATGCGTATTACTAAAGTGTATAATGTATGACTAATACTTATTCTATATTTAAACACGTTACTCCATTTTTCTGGCTTTCTAATACTATATTCAATTTTTTTTAAATGAAATCGTCTTCGCATTCAATAAAAACAATATCCGAGAAAATAATAACTGAATAATTGCATCTCTTAAAATAGAAAGAGCCTCTATACAAAATATCGATCGTTCCCAAAACCATCCAAAATACTACCTCCATTTGGTTTCAAAGTTCAATTAATTTTTATGAGTGAAGTTAAACAATGAGTATTTCTTAAATTTTGTTGTGATAGACATGATCAACATTTAGTGACTGGCCTGTTTTAAAGCGAACATCTGACGTAAAAAGTAAAAACAAGAAAAAATATAGGAAAAAATTATTAACTATGTGTGTTGATGACCTATTAACACCTAGACAAACTCCTGTATTAATGTAAACTAAAAAGTAACTATTATATATTTATTAGCATTGACAATCAATGCCTTCACCAACACCCAATCCATCCACAAATTCTTTAAAGGCCTACATACCCATGTTTCCAGCAAAATAACGCAACCATCTTGTCAAAGAAAAAGCGAGTGACGTTGCGACTATTATTATTTACTGGAACTATCACCATTCAAATTTAAATGATAATCCCTGGAGCCATGTGCTTTTAAGATTATTCTTTATTTGTATGATATGTCGGTCAGGCGAGTCTAACAAATCGATATATCAACTCACCCAAAAAGGGAACCAAAGAAGCCTTTGGAGGAGGTTAGTTTTTTCTCCGCTTCCGCCATCAGTTGCATTGCCTTTTGTTCGTTGTCTGCCATTGTGAGGAACTTTAAGTTTCACAAAATTTAACGTCACCACCGCAATTCACTTTGAACAAATACATTCACTTAAATTCGGCCAGACGAAATTGCTTATCGCCATAAGTGTTTCTGCGAAGTTGCGAACCCACTGCAATGCATCACAACCTTCGAATTGACAGAACAGAGATAAGAAACTAGACTCTTTATTACAGCGCTTGCGCAACCAGTTCACTTCCGGTCAATCGAGTCTCTTTTTTATTTTTCAAATTCAAAAATTATTTCATTCAGGAATAAATATATAAATTACCAGAAATGATACGGTTATTGGTACTGCAAATTGTATAAAGACTAGAAAATTGTAAGTAATTTTTTTAATTGTATTATTCTCCGAAAGCTTTATAGTCTGTATGCCAACAATAATATGTAAAAATTTTTATTTCAACATTTTAATTTTAAGATGATCAAAAAGAATTCTTCAATCCAAAATGGCATTATTTGAAAATGCTTAATGCTTGAATTTCTCAAAATATATTTAATTCAAATCTGATTCCTATTTAATTGAAATTTGATTCTCTTTCCGAATCTTTTGGTTGCAAGTATACTTTCAAAAATGTTGGTCTTCAGGGTAAGAGATTCAAGTAATAGACAAAAAAATTAATTTCGGACATTAACATTAGTGGCACATTTTGGTGTTTACATTCTCATCAGAGAATTTATTTTATCAGACGGTGTAAATGTGACCCTCCCCCTCGCTTTTGTCAAATATCCACTATTTGAGACCCCCTGAATCCGAAAAGCAGGGTTTTTTTTACGAATTTGTTTGTCTGCATATTTTTAGTCTTATACCACGATAACTATCGAAATAATAGATGGATTGGATTGGCATTTGGTATAAAAAAATACCGGAGTTATAGCATTTTCAAAATACAATAAAAATATAAATTAATATATCAAGCCAAATTACTTATGTTATAAAAAATGCATGGAAGAACAATGTTGCACTTTGAACAACTACAACATTATCATAACAACTTTTTGAATTGTGATGAAATATCGTAGATTAAAATTTTGATTACACAAAAAATAATCAAAAATTCCATTTTGCGATCAAACTATGCAACATAAGACGAATATGAATGCACCAAATTTGTAAACTAAAAAAAATATTAAAAATTTTTGTATGCTTCACTTTTAATAGTGCATGTAGTTTTTGTTGTATTCGCAAAAAACAACATTAAAAATAAAAATATTAAAGTTTTGGATAAACGACACAAGCAATACAAAAAGAATAGACAAAAGTTTCTCATCGAAAAAATAATCACGAATCATACAAATTTTTCTTCAATCATTTTTTATTAGGGCGCGTAGTTTTTGTTTAAATCTTAAACAATAACATTCGAATTAAACAAATTTAATTTTTTGAGAACCGACACAAGGTACAAAATAAAATTAACATGTAAAACTTTTTCATCCAAAAAGGATCTACAAATTTATTATTAATGATTTTTAGATAGGACGAGTATATTTTCTTTGAATCGTACAAAGTAAGATTAAAAATAAACAAATTAAATTTGGGGAAAACGATACAAGAGACTTTTGTTACCAGGGGCGTCGGAACGATTTTTTTCATGGGTGGGCTCACCGAAAATATGTTAAAAAATAATCATTTAAGATATAGGTATTTGGATTATTTTATTATCAGGTTTATTTATTTTATGCGTGGACCCAAGCCTATACATAGCCCACACGGCTCCGACGCTTCTGGTCTTTATAAAAATATATTAAAAAACAACAAAATTAACTTTTTGGAAAAACGGCACAAGGTACAATGACATTTTATTTAACAAAATTTTTCATCTAAATTATATATAAGATGCATATTTTCAGTTTGAATCGTGAATAGTAACATGGAAAATAAGCATTCTCATCATTTGGATGGAATGTCTAATTATAATATTTAAATGTCAATACATATTATGAATTGAAAACCTATACATATATTAAAATTATAGACATTTTTCAGGGTAGCTAAGGATAAAATTTAATGCAAAATAAGAATCAAATATTAAAAAGTAATCATGAAAAATAAAATTTGTTCATTACTTTGCAGTATACGAATAAGCAGAGAATCCAAATCATTTTAAATTTTGCCAGAAATCTTATTATCGGTACCAGTAATTTTTATGTTACTGGTACCGATAGCGTTAAAACTTTATAAATTCGGCCATTCTGAGTATTTATCCATAAATTTATTTTTTCCATCGTTTAAAAAGTGAAAAAGTTGACAAATTATTTCCCAGAATTAAAAAATAATTTGCAATTAAAATTTGTTTTTTGGTCAACAATGTTTCGATATATTTAGAAAGAAATTTCACCTTGAAATAAAATGACTTATTTGGAAATTTTGATTTACAAAGATTTATTATTAAATATATAGAAATATTAAAATTTATGTCCAATCTCAAAATTTAATTAATATAATTTTTAAATACATTTGATATGATTCAAAGAAATCGTTTCTTCTATATTCTAAAAATTTTGAAAATCACATTGATATTTTTATCGAATTAAAAAATTTAATTTAGAAAACTTGCAAGTCTTTTTCTTAACTACCAGAATCTCTGACAACAAATGTCCAAACTTAAAAAAAAATTTGTTTGCCGAAAAGTTACAGCCTCTTTAATGAAAATGAAAAAAGTTAAATGTAAAAGGACTGAATACATTTTATATTTAATGTGGGCTTCAATAAAAATAAAAAGTTGATCAAATTAAATAGGAAAATAATGTTGCGTTTCTGCTAAATCATTCAGTTCGCTAATTTATAATTGCATAATTTTGAAAACAACATAAAAAAATACTTCTACGTGTCTCTGTGTACTAAACGTAATAGGCATTGAATGTTAGTGATTTAAAAGTTGCGAATATTATTTTAAGCAGTATTTATGTTTAAACATAAAAACTTGAAACTTTTCAAATACAATTTAAAAATACAAAAACCGGTACTTTTACATCATTTTTGCTGGAAATTTGGTTAAACTCGTTTTTAAACTTAGAATTAGCGCCATCTGTAAGTTCGACGCTTGCGCAGGTTAAAGTTCCGGTCTGACAAGAGCATTTTCGCATCGCGTACTTGTGCTGTATCGCTGCATCTGTGTCTGCAAAGTCTGTGTTCTGCTCAAGCTGGTTATGGCTACTGCGAAAAGTGACGAATCCTGAAAATTTTCCCCGATTCTCTGCTCCACTGGAGCCGTTTGTGCATGACCGAAAAGGAAATCAGGAAAACGCAAAAGACTTGTGAAACTTCCGTATATTTTCGCTCGCTTTGATTTATACAACATGGCAGACAATAAGTTGTACGACATCCTTGGAGTGCCAAGAACTGCTAGCGACCAGGAAATTAAAAAGGTACATTTTTGAACAACGCTTTGCTACTTTCCCAAGTGCTCCGCGTCTCATTTCAAAATCCCGGGAAGTCGATGTCAAGAGCATTTTCATTATTTCTTGAAAAAGTGGCACGGTGCGAACTGGTTAACCTTAATGTTACCCTTTCTACCGTGGCTTGAATCTTGAATGTTATATCAGATCTGTAGCATTTGTCTCCAATAATTTTTTTTTAATTCATGATAATTATATTTTAATTAGGAAAATTTATCTTTTTATCATCTTCACCGTTTGAAAAAATGAAACTCCGACGTTCGAACTCTTTACTCTAACTCTAACTATTTGCTATTAATTGAGACATTTCAGGTATAAAAAATACAATTTAATCACGTCGCTTAATATATATTTCATACACGTGTTATACTGATTGAAGGATATTAATAAAGTTATAAGCCATGAAACAATTGTATTTGATATATTTACCGGCGGTATCAACTATTTTGATTAACCTTTGCCAATGGATATAAATATGAAATGCCTTTATTATTCATTTTTTTATTTGTGCGCTTGCAAAAAATTGTGCTTATTGAAACTCAATAGGGCGCATCAGTGCAGTGATTATTACTTATTAACAAGACCAGCGTGAGTTGGTTCTCGCTTAATTAAGAATTGTTGCGAGTCATTTAGCAATTGAGATTTCAGCATGGAAAATTTTGGACAAGTTTACTACGTAAATTGTTGCGCTTCTGATATTTTGCACATGTATGGAATATTATGATAATGCAAATTTAATTAAATAATCAGAAGTGACTACAAAATCTGATTTTCATCCTCATTTGCGTAACAGAGATGTATATTAATTTTTAAGGAAGCAAATTCACTTGGGAAAACAAATTTTGCACTACATTTTAATGACTACTTAAAATTATGATTATATTGCATGGTCTGCATTTATTGTATTATTTAAAACTGAAAATGTGTAGATCTATATTTTTCATTGCTTTCTTTAAATGTGTTTTCAAGTAAGTATTCTCACCGCTTTTGTCAATTTCTAGATAAAATTTTAAATACTGAAAGATAAGTTTCTGTTTTTCTTTTTGTAGAATTACAGGAAACTTGCAAAGGAATTTCACCCAGACAAGAATCCAAATGCGGGAGACAAATTCAAAGAGATTTCCTTCGCGCACGAAGTCCTTTCTGACCCAAAAAAGCGCCAGACTTACGACAATTTCGGATTAAAGGGAATTCAAGAAGGAGATGATGGAATGAGTGGTGCTGATTGCATTTTCTCCGAATTGTTTGGATCTCCGAGCTTTTTTGGAGGTACTACACAATTTTTTACACATTATACATTCTTGTATGTGGTCTCGATCTTAGTCAAAATCCGAGAAAACTTCAACCAAACAGGTGTTTTATTAGGGCTGCGCGTTCTTGGCGAGTATTTGTATATTTACTCGGGTACTCCAGTAATAACCGGATAATCGGTTAATACCCCGGTTTCCGGGTGCCCAACAAATTTTTCTAAGTTTTCAAGGTTTCTCATTCAACAGCAAGCTTCAAGTGAATTGAAAACAAAAAATACACACACGTTAGTTTTATAGCCCTTATTTGAGAATCAAACTGAATCGCTAGCCGTGCTGTATTACAGTAAACTTCCACTTATGTCCCCGCGCACTTAGTTCCCCTGCCCCTTTATGCACTTATTTCCTCGTGCGCAGTTGCTTCAACTCCCACCACGGTCCCTGTAGGGGCTCTACGGTCACGCCCGCGAGAGTGCTTGGCTAATCAAAAAAAGGAGGCCCGAAAAGCGGGAAGTTTGAATTGAGTATTTTAATATTACGTCATAGGAATGCA
>JAWWLR010000034.1:37093185-37103423 GCA_035041075.1 Acraspis erinacei
CGGGACGACTAGCCCAGCTAATGAAAAATATTGGACTATTCATCCCGAATTTCGGGACGACGAGACACTTCGTTTTTTTAAATAAAAATGTAGTGTACAAAATATACTTAAATGACAAAAATAACGTATTTAGAAGGGAAATTTCTTTTATAGTTTTATGTATCTAAATAACTCACAAATGGTCAGAAGTTCTGACGATTTCTGAACATCCTGACTATTTCTGAAGATATGCTAATTCACTTCCTATCAGGTAGCTCGTCGGCTACAATCACAGATAGGCCAACAGAAAACTACTAAAGGTTTAAAATAAATTTGTTTCAATGTTGCATATACAAATTCAAAAGTTAGACATTCAGAATCTGCGGGTTTCGAAGATTTCAGTACCTCAAAATTTTCATATAAAATTAAAAATTAGGATAAATTTAATGTATTTTATAAAGAGAAAGAGATACGTCAAAAAGGACAAACGTTTCAGATTTACCTTTAGAGTCATTTAGTACATAAAAATTTGTAATTGTAGGGTGCAATTGCAGAATAGGGGCGTTACCTATTTTTTGGCTGGAAAAACAGTTTTTTTCTACAAAAAACTACTAGAATCTTTAATTGAACGATAAATGAAGCGATTTCACCAGGCTGAAGTTGACAATTATTATTACTTTTGTTACTACGATGTCTTAAATATGGGTATGTCAGGATATCGAAATGGGCTGAAAATATAGAAATATTGAATTAGATATTAAAGAATATCTTCAACGAAAACCGCTTTTTCCTTAAATTTATCCATTCGAAGATGTGATGAATATATATTAGGGTGGGTCCAAAAAAACAAACTTTGTAAATTAAATTTGCAATTATATAGAAAAGTAATGTACTTGGGTTCAAAAAACATCAACTGTTTGAAAATTTAACTATTTTCATGAAAATTCGTTTCATGTTTGGTCGAAAATAAATTTTTTAAACTGACAAACTACTCCATTTTTGGTTTAAAATTTATCTGTTTCAGATCAAAGTTTAAACATTTTGTTTAAAAATTATCGTTTTGATTTGTAAGTTTAACCTTTTGCTGGGAAATTCATGTATTTTATTGATAGTTCGCCTTTTTTGGTAGAAAGTTAATCTTCTTGGTTTAAAATTTAACCCTTCTGTTTGAAAAGAGATTGTTTGGTTGAAATATAAATTGTTATAAAACCACTTGCTTTTAAATGAACTTCTATGTTGAAAATTCTACGGTTTTGTAGAAAATTCAACAACTTGTTATAAAATTAAACTATTCGGTGGAAAATTAATGTATTTTGTTGAAAAGTTGTATTTTTGGGTAGAAGAATAATCTTGTGTGTTGAAAATTCAACTATTTGGTAGAAAATTAATATATTTGGTTAAAAGTCGTCTTTTTGGGTTTCGTCTTTTCCGATTTAAGGTCATATGAGCGTAACCTCAAAAATTTTGTTTACATTTTTTCAACCCCAACGTATGTTGACAAAAAACGCAATATCTAGTTAAAAATTAGGGAAATTATATAATAAGTACTATGAAACGTTTGAATGGTCCTAAATTTTTACAATTATAAAAAGTTTCTTTTTTACAATGTTGGCTTTTTTCATAATTATAAAACTTTAGGACCAGACGAAAGCTTCTCATTTAATTTCCCAAAAATTGAACTCGATATCGCGTTACGTGTGAAAATAAGTTAGATTTGAAAAAAATGTGAAATTTTTTTGAGGTTACACTCCCATGGACTAAAAAGGAAATTTTTTTATGAAATTTGTATTGTCTTCTGGAAAATTCGTTCTTTGTCTTGAAAATTGAAATATTTAATTGAATTGTAATATTTTTTGTTTGAAAATTCGGCCATTTGATTGAAAATGCATATTTGAATCTTGAAAATTCAACTATTTAGTTAGAAATTCAACTATTTGGTTAAAAGTCTAATTTTATTTGGAAATTTGATCTATTTTGTGAATGTCAACTTTGGTCAAAAATTCAACGATATTGTTCAAAATTCATCTTTTTAGATTGAAAGTTGATCCTCCTTTGTTGAAAAGTTACTTATTTGTAAAAATTAAACTGTCCTCGAAAAATTTCGTTCTTTTTGGCTTGAAAATTGTACTCTTTGGTTAAATCTTTAACTATTTATTGGAAAGCTCATCTCTTTGACTGGCTTGATCATGTATTTAGTGGATTTTTTAACACGTCTTTTTGTGTTGAAAATTCATCTCTTTGGGTAGAAAATCTTTTTTGGTTAATTTTTAAACTTTTTTTAATTTGTTAGCCGATTTGATAAAAAAATAATAAACTCGACTATAAAAATCAGAAAGAAAACGATAACTATCTCAAATAAGTCAAAAGTTATATCAGTTTAAAACAAATGAGGGTTCTTTAAAAAACAAAGCACAATATTAAAATACACATAACTCCATAGAAATTTATTTTCGCAAATCGGAAAAATAAGCATCGCCGAATTTCCTCTAAAAACAAAATACTTGGTCCCTGATATATTTCACTATTTCAAGTGTTGTTTTGACAATTGATTTTGTTTAGACCCTGAAAAATTATCATTGATTTGGTGTGGATAGATTAACGCCTTCAATTTGCCCGTTAACAAAATGTCAAAGGGTACTTTTTTCATGCTCATAGGGTACAAATACAGAATAAATTTATAAGATTTAAAATCAATTCAAGTTAAATTCAAACTAATCAAAAACCATTTTTTCAATACAAAAATTCTATTGATTCCGTGAAATTGAAACGAATTTAGGGGAATTTAAGGTAAATGAGAAGAATTTATACGAAATTCATAAAATTTTAAGGTCAATTTTACCAAAGTTCAAATACGTTGAAAAAAATTTAAAAATATAAAAAAATTCATTGATTTCAGTAAATTGGAAGTGAGCTTAGAAATATTCAATGGAATCTCAAAGAATATGATGCAATGGCTAACAATTCTAGGCGAGGTTAAAATACTTCCGGATCAATTAAATAAAAACATTAAAAGTTCAAGCGAATTACAAAATTTCAAGAATATTCCAAAGAATTCACAAGGTTAATTTAAAAGGCTTAATTTCAAAAATAATTTCAAATCTCCTAAAATCTTGAAAACCCTTCTAATTTATATCCAAAAAATGTGACTAATGACTGCAAACCAATTAAAAAAGAAGTGAAATTAATTGAAAATAATGTTAAAAATCGAAAAATGCAATTGCTTCAGTAAGATTTGAGTGAATTTAATGGAATATAAGGGAAATAAGAAGTTTTCAATGAAATTCATAAAAAAGTCTGCTGAACTAAAAAAGCAATCAAGTAAATTGAAAACATTCAAAATATTAAAAAATTCATTGAATTGAGTAAGTTTGAAATGAGTTTAGACAAATTAAAAAGACATTCAAAAGAATTTGATGAAATCCCTACGATTTTAAGGTGAGTTAAAAGACGGCAAGATGAATTAATCAAAAACTTTTTAAGAATTCGCTGCATTAAATAAAATTGAGTGAATTTAGCCAAATTGATTGCAAAAAATATTTAAAAATTTCTTTATATCCTTAAACCCTTACGAAATTTCTCACTTCGTCTGAATAAATTGTTTGAAATCCATTCAAATATTAAAATCCCTTAAAATTATTCAGACACTTTGAAATCCTTTGAAATTATTTAAGTCTCTTGAAAATGCCTTGGAATCTTAAAATAACCTTAAACATTTCAAAGACTGTAATCCCCTTCAAATTATTGAAATAAATAAACCAAATTTTGGGACTCTTTTGAATATTAATATAATATTAATATCATTAAATATTTTGCAAACCCCTCAAATATTTAAAATCCTTTAAAGCTTCATTAAATTAATTACTGAAATTAATACAAAACTTCTTTGTAATCTTTTAAAATAACCTAAAATATTTCAAATCCTTGGAAATCTTTTAAAAATTTTTAAGCCTCTTAAAAATGCCAAGGTTTTAAAAAAAATACCTACAAATATTTCAAATCCTTGAATCATTCTATCAATTGATCCTAAGGCCCAAATAAATAAAAACTTTAAGAAATCAATGAATTTAAGTATTGAATAAATTTAGAAGCATTCAAGTGAATTAAACAAATTCAAAATTATTTCAAAGAATTAAAACAATTCAGGGTGAATTTCAAAAAACAATGTCAAATCTCTGAAAACCTACAAAATGCCTCATTTCTCGTAAATACATTCTTTGAAATGCACTATAATATTATAAAACCCCGTGAAAATCCATGATAATATTTCCTGAAATCCTGGAAATTGCTGTAAATACATTGAGAGCTATAAAATTCCTTAAAATATGACAGAATCGAGTGAAATCTTTTTAATGTGAAATCTTTGAAATCCCTATTAATTAAGAGAATTAATTAATAATTCCTTGGAATCTTTTGAAAATTCCTATAAAATTTCAAACTAAAAGCTTTTGAAAATGCCTTAGAAGTTTAAAAAATACCATAAAATCTAGAAAATTCCTTCAAATTCTTGAAATCTATTAAAAACTTATCGGAATCATTCAAACCCGTGATTTAATTTATTGAAAGAAAAGTGACATAGGGTACCAGAGGGCTAAATCTTGAAAATAGGGTACTTTAGGGACCTTAACTAAATATAGGGTACAATAGGAGATATAGAGACCGATCTGTGAGGCATGAAAACTATTTCAAAATCTACAGAAGTGACGAAAGAATTTTATCAGGTATTTGAAGCTTTGCTACTGAAAAGAATTAGCTTTACATTGATGTTCAAAAGACAAACTGAAATCTTTTTTTGGATAAGAATTCAACTATTTTTTTTTATTGTCCTTTTAATTAAAAAATGAGTCTGTTTGAGTAGAAATATCATCTTTCTTGGATAAAAATGCAACTATATGGTTGTAAATTTAACAATTTGGTGAAGAAGTGATCCATTTTGGTTAAAAATTCAACTGTTTTTTTGCAAATTTGTCTTTTTTGGTTGAAAGTTCAAGTATCTTCGTAGAAAATCTAATTTTTGTTTAAAACTCATATTTTGATGTTGAAAAGTCAAACTGAAATTTTTATGGACTAAAATTTAAATATTTCTTTTTTCAATTTTTGTTTTAAAATTATCTGTTTTTGTAGAATTTTATCTTTCTTGGCTAAAAATGCAACTTTTTGGCCGAACATTAATCCGTCCGGTAAAAATCAGGACATTTCGACTAGGTCGTTAAAAAAATAGGGACTAATTTCAAGATACGCGTATTTAATAATTATAAGACATTTCTAATCATTTTCTTTTTTTCAGCCGATGAAAGCACCAACTGCAACGGCAACGGTGGTTACTAGTGATTTTGTATTTTATAAGGGCTCGTATTTTCAAGTTGGAGACATAGTTTCAATGCAGGATGAAGACGGTGGTATTTATTATGCTCAAATTAGAGGACTTTTGACTGATCAATATTGTGAAAAGAGTGCAGCAGTCACGTGGCTTTTGCCAACAACAGCTAGGTAGGAATTATTTTGTGTGATTTAAATTTAATTTATATAATCTTACCGCAAGTGATTTTTTCAACATTGTTACTCGTTAAAAAATATAAATTGATTGAAAATTGATTGAATCTTTCAAAATTTAATTTAATTTTGAAAGCATTAAAGTTATGCGGTTTTAAAATTAAAGGCATTACATTCATTTAATTGAAATTTATAATACTTAAGAAAATAATTATTTGTTTTATTTGAAAAATGTCGATATTTTATGTTGTCAACAGTCCACCTCCAGAAAATGGATTCATTCCCGAAACCTATGTAATTGGTCCAGAAGAAGATTTGCCACGAAAACTGGAATACATGGAATTTGTGATGCACGCACCATCTGATTATTTTAAACTAAAAAATACTCCATATCCGATTCCATACACAGGTGCTGGATCTGGTTACATCTGGACAACAATTAGAAACGAACTCGGTTCCATGAAGGAACAAACCTAAATTAAAAAAAAAATTGCTCAAAGCATGAAAACGCTGTGAATTGTCTGAAGGATGCTAGTGTGTTTGTAAATAAAATCTCTATTTTTTCTCTTTAAAATCTAATATAACAATTAGTTTTTCTATTTCAGTAGAAACATAATAAAAATATGACGAAATTAGTGAAATCGAAATTACAAATAGTTATATATTTGACCTAATTTTTTTTTAAATTATACATTTAATTGGCAAATATGAATAATAAAACCATCTATGTATAGTAAATGTATCCTCATTTATTTCGTGATGCATATTTTACATTATAAACAATCACTTTTCGACAGTAAATACAAAATTATGTATAAAACAGTATTGGGCATTATGCATCCCTTACTATGTTTTTTCAACACTTTAACCCTCTTTACCTCGCGATAAAGAAAATAAAAATCACGATCTACTTACACGATTCGCTAACAACGAATCCTGAAACAAATCAACTTTTGTTTATAATCCAATGTTTCAAGAAAAAAAAGTTTGAACTTTTGTGAGACCGAATGCAACATTGAGAAACTTGTGTATGTACACTTGTATAGTATACATTTTGATGGCATTTTTTTAAGGCAATACAATTGCTTTTAGTATAAAAGAATAGGGAAACAGAGTTTTTAAAAGAAAAAAATCTTAAATTAAATTACAGAATTTAAAAATTCTAAATTCTTCGATTAGTCCAAACATCTTAAACTGTCTAGAGGAAGTCGCTTCATTCTGGTTTACCTTTAGATTTCGAACTCATGTCTTTCACTAGCAATGCCAATGATTCTTCTTTCAACAAACGCTTCCTCTTCTTCTTTTCAATTTTACTGTTCAATTTGTTTGCATCTATCCTCGAAATAATATCATCATCCAGCGCGACCCACCGATCACGAGACTTCTTTTTCTTCTTCTTTGATCCTCTTCCGCTAAGGGAACAAGAATTATCAAGTTGTTCGATCAACTTATTCATCTTCTTGTCATCCGTTTTGTTCTTCATCTTGTTTTTCACCTGGTTGAGAAATTTTTCAGGATCCTGCTGTTCGTAACGCTTGAAAGTAATGTCTTTGAAGAGATCTAAATAATCTTCTTCGTCTTTAGCAGTGCGAGTATCACAGTTACTTTCTGTCTTTGGATCAAGTTTCTTACACTTCTCTATTATTTTCTCCATTTCTTTACAAAGCCTAGTCATTTTCTCCACGGACTTGGAATAAATAAATTCATTTCCTGCATCATGGCTTGCTGTTTTCCTCTTTTTTTTATTCGTGTTGAACTCAATACTCTTGATTGTACCTTCCCGACTTTCTTCGAGTTTGCAGGACTTGTCCATCATTTGAACCAGGGAGTTAATTTTTTTTTTATTCGACTTTCTCTGGGACTTGTTCGATAGACCTTTATCTTTCGAAATGTTTAGCAAATGAGAAATATCTTTATTGTCCTCGTCGATGATATCCTCTTCGCTTTCTGTTTCAGCGGCTTTTCTTTTTCTCTTCTTCTTTTTGGATTCCTTGTCTTTCTTCTCAGCGACTTCCTTTGGCTGGATGCTTCCTTTTTGCAACGATAAGGCAGCGAGCATTTCTTTTTCTTGCTGCGCAATCCTGGCAAGTTTTCCATTTAGATTCAATCCGTGTCTGGCTCCTTTGTGTGCAGTTCTGCCACCACAGGCCTTAAACAATTCATCATCGCTGACTATGAAATTCGGAAGTTCAGGCTTCACTTCTATTTTTATATCTTTTATTTCATCCTGGGTCACCTTTCCATTCTCTAGTATGGAAGTTTTTAGGAATGCCTTATAACCTGACCTGTGTTCTTTTTGCAGAGACTTTAAGTCTTGCTTATTTGAGAAGATTGTGGCATCTTGGTCCACTACATTTAAGGAAACTCCGGAAGAATTTGTGTCGACGGAAACGTTCTTTGCGGCTTTGTTGAAAACTGATTCCCACCAGTTGTTGCAAATATCGGATTTATGACCAACGCCTGCGGTGTCGAATTTTAATTTCGGTTTTATAGCGTTAACTATTCCGTCTTCCTGCTTTCCCAGCCCTTTACCTAGAAAGAAACAGTCTTTTTAACTAACTAGATGATTTAAAAAAAAGTCTATACAAAAGTGTGTCACTTTCCAAATTAAAATTTCATTATAAAATTTGGAAATAATATTTTAAATCTCAGAAATCTGTTACTTGCAGCTCTAAGATGTGCAATTTTAAATGAATATAATATTGAATTCGAAGGATTCTTTATTAAATTCTTGAATAGATGGAAATAAAAAATAATAATCAGTGGTTTTGCAAACTAGTAAAATTCCGATATTATTTTTTCTAAATTATTTGTAAGTATTATAACAAGGTTTGTTTCATTAAAGGTATTGGGGAGATTCCACAAATTGGAACAATTTTAAATACCACGCGTTTAGAAATAGTTCTTTTTACCTGGAAAACGCAGCGGGCTACGGAATATCAACGGATAACTACCAATATAAAGTTGGACCACTTGAAATAATAAAATGTAAAAAGCTCAAATTCTCAACTTGTACATTGATATATTATAAATTGATGAATTTTAACTTAGAATTAACTTAACTTTAAATTGGAAGTGGATAATTGACCATTTAGCAAATAACAGAATTCGCACAGTAAATAGAAAAATTTTAATTCAATCTAAAATAATAATAAGACAATTTTCAAAATATGTGAATGTGAAATGTAAGTTTTGCAATTTCGGACTTTGGTTGGAATAGGCAATTATGCAAATGAGATCCAACAATATTTAAATAAAATGGTTCAAATAAATCATTATTCTTCTGGAATAATATGCACATGATTTTTTCTACAATATAAATAGAATATTCTCCATAAGGAATAAATAAAAAATATTAAATTAAAATTTAATGAAACCATAGAAGTCTTTAAAGTATAAACATACTGTACCAGTGCATATTGTTCAAAGAAAAAAATATTTAGGGGCCATTTCAGAACATTAATTTTATTGAAACTGCCAATTTTTGTATTATAAGCCCGATAATATTTAAAAACAATTTGCACTATTAAATTTAGGGCGTATTCCTCAATAAATAATAAATACTTTCTGGTAAAAGTTTTTTCTAACCTTAAATTTGTATTTGAGAACAATTGAAATTTCTCATTTTCAGACCTAAGCACGGCCCAAGACTAGCCTCGATAAGTTACACTCAAAAGCGCTTGTACATCCAGTTCCTCATTTGTGTTTCGGGGATATACATCTGTCATTTTAAGCAAAGAAAGAACAAAATCGTGAAAAGCGTGTTTGAGAAAAACTATTTTTATTTTTATATTTTTAATGATTAAAGAAGGGGTGTTTATTTATAAAATTGAAGAAACATTATTTTTAAAGATTAAAAATCTCATTTTTGTAAAAAAAACCGCAAAAAATGGAAACGCAATTCACAGTTTAAAATTGTACCACTTCCGGAAATGACATGAGTTTTCTTCAATTTTAGAAATAAAAACCAATTTTTCTTTACTTTGAAGTTTAGAACCTTAATAAGCTCATGGAGTATATTCTTTACATTGTAATTCAACTAAAATCAGACATTGAAAAAAATAAGCCCGTTATAATATCTTTACGTAAGGTTATAATTTTATAGAAGGGGAAACATTTTGAATCACGAACTGCTATTCATATTTTGCGCCGTTTTCAAGAAAAATGAGATTTTGAATCGTCAGAAAAGAATCGTTTTTCTTAAAAATGCGTAGTACCATTTTTTTTTCTTTATTGGCTTAAAATATCGGAGTGGCATTCGCGAAACATGTACAAAAGAAAAACTGAATGCACAAGCACTTTTGGGTTGAAATTAATTGAGCCTGGCCGAGGATCAGCGGAACCTCTAAACGAATTCTGAAATATAAAATAAAAATGAGAGTATTTCTTCACCAAAAGGATGAAATGTAGGCGGTCGCGGTGGCAAAATTTAACACACATAAAAAAAGTTTTCGAAATAAAAAAAACGACCTATATTATTGCTGTATTTATTTAGAATAGTCAAAAGCTGCATTTATTGGAATCTCTGCTTAACATATTTTTTTATTTGAGCTTGAATAATTAGTTTAGGTTAAATTATCCCAAGTAGACCACCACAAATCGAAAGTCGTTTTTTTTTATGTTGAATTAATTTTTTAATACCCCTTATGATTAATTACATCATTAAGCCGTTTCCCTTTCGGGGTAGGCGTAACTCACTCGGCGGTGGAGGGGATTAGTGTGAGGAAGGGGTTATAGAATTTTTAGATTGATCTGGAACTATCGTATTA
>JAWWLR010000034.1:37128201-37140059 GCA_035041075.1 Acraspis erinacei
GCGAATAATTCAATGCGAGGAAGTAACGAGGAACTTCGTTCCCAATGCGTGTCCCGCGACACGTTCTTAGTTTTTTTATTTGTTATGATAGATTATTTAGGCAATATATAAAAAAATTGCAAATTTTTCATTATCAAGTAAATCTAATGACAAACATTGTAAAAAATGACATGTATCATAAAGATAAGGGTTTTCAAACCAATAGAAAATTTGACATTTAAAACCAATTTTATTCATTACAATTTTGAAAAAAACTTTTTACGAAAAAGGCATTAACCATAACTAAAACTTATTTTTAGATTTACTCATTGATACTGTACTCGACGCAAATTTTAGCACATTGGCGCATCGCATTTCAAGTAATAATTTACAAGCAAATATTTAATATTTTACCGATAATCACAATATAATTAATGTATTGCAAATATAGTATAACAAAAGAAAACTAATAATATTGAATTACTTGTGAAATTTAACAATTTATGTAGCAAGCAAACAGAATATCGCTCCAAACCTGATGTCTGCTCCAAAGAATTTTTTCTTCAATTTTTATGTTACAAAACACTTCGAAAGTATGAAAAACTAATTTTTTTAATTTTTACTCGATAATTACACGCCAAACACTTTAGAAAACTAATTTTAAAGAAAATTAAATTTTTTCCAAACATGTATTTTTGTAACGCTGGTACACACTGGGTAATAAGCACCCGAGACACCTTTTTGGACGGTTACTGCTCTGATTCTAATTGAGCACTGACGCCAGGGCGAAGATGCTTCTTAGTTGAAGGCTAAAATGGCAGGCACGTTTCAAAAATGCTCGGGTAATGCTAACCCAGTGTGTGCAATATGGCTTAATATTGCAGGCTTGAGATCTTATGACGCTCGATTTACTCGAAGCTCTCCTGAGCTGCCGATTAAACCGAGTTTTCAGTGTATACGGCTTGCAGAACCAAACCCGAAAATTGATCTCTTTGTTGAAAAATTACATATTAATAAAAAATGTATCTTTTTTGTTAGAAACCCAACTACCTGCACCGTAAAAACTTGGGGGTATACTTTGTTGTAGGTAAAATTATAACGGTGCTTTTTACTGTTCCTTGGTAGTGAAGCAGATATCTCTCAAATTTGTGGTACTATAAGAGAGTAGGTTGCTTGCTTCGCTCGTCGCGTAGGGTATGTACGCGGAGGGGAATTGTTGAATTGTACTTTATATTGGATACTCATGGATTCGGATCCACGCGCGAAATTAAAAAATTTCGAAAATATAAAATAAGTAAATAATAAAGATGGTATGTTTATCTGTTTATTGGTCCTTTATTTAACGTTGTAAGCTACGTTTCGCCCACTATACGTAGGGCCTCATCAGGTGTTATGGAATTTCCAAATCGTAAATAAAAACAATTTTGCTGCGCATGTGACAATGGTACGTTCATCATGCGTTGGTCCACCAAAATAAGTTTTTCAATAAAAAACTACCATGCCATGGGTGGAAGTGAAGAGAGAAAGAAATATCCTAATTGTTTCTTTTAGGCTGTGAGGACTTTGACAATTTAAATTCTCTAATAACATCGACATATGAGGAGCAAAATTGTTTTTATTTACGATTTAGAAATTCCCTATGTATAGTGGGGAGAACGTAGTTTACAAAGTTAAATAAATGACCAATAAACCGATAAACCTAACATCTTCATTATTAATACAATCGTGATAAAAAACTATTACATCTATTTAAATATAATAAGTAAAGGTTGAAGGAATTCGATATTGAAAAATAAATTTCCATTTAAGACCAAAATCATGAAGTATTGATGAAAGGTAACAAATGATAAAAATTTCGGTTAGGTTGGGGTTCTCTTAACTGAAATTGGTATCCGAAAGAAAAAATCGTAAAGTATGCATGAAATGCAACAAATTAGAAAAATTTAAGGTTATGTTTGTATGCTCAAAAGTGAAATTGGTATTTTAGATAAATGATAAGGTATAAAGGAATGTACCCTTATGATTTTTCTAAAGATACCAATTTCAGTTGTGAAAATACAAAAATAACCTTCAATTCTTACAATTTGTTCTATTTTATTTATATTTCCGTTCAAAAACGCCAAACCTAACCTTATATTCTTCAAACGTATTTGATTTCTTCAATACTTTATGATTTTCTCCAAAATCTCATTTTAAGTAATGCAGCCCCATACAATACGTTAAATCCTTTGAATGCCTCAAATTTCCTTAGTGCTTGGCGATTTTTGCTTCCAAATGCCATTTCGGTTGAGAAATCACAAACATAATCCTATATTCTACAAATTTATTAGCTTTAGTTTAATGATTAATGCGTTTCATTTTAAAATTTCCAATTCCGCTACAAAACCACAAACATTAGCTTTCATTATTAAAATTGGTTGCAATTTATGCAGACATAATCTAAACAACTGTTTTATTAGTTTACTACAGAGATTAACTCGGGACTCGGGTTAACTTGAATTAGTGAAAAAGATTCAGTTTTAATATTAAAAATGTATGAGTTTGCGAAATAAGACAACGTCAAAACATGTCAGAAATTTGGAGTTAGACTTTGTCAGCTGACAGGAAAAAGTAAAAAATTAAAAATGCTTATATTTCGTATGTGAATTCTAGGCCAGGAGAGGCGTTTGAATACCGTTTAATAAGTAACTTTTTGTACAGCACTAACTTCTTTAGTTTTTTTAGGTTGATCTATTAAAATGGGGCACCCCAAAAACTACTTTAACCTTTGAATGGCCTTTCAAAGTGAAGATAGCTAAGGTCTTTGAACCAAACCCTTCTTTATTATTTTTCGCCTAAAAGACATAAAAAATCTGAAGAAAAAAAAAGTTTTGAATGATTTTTCGTAATTTGACCTTGATTTGACCTTGGTAGGACTTTCTACAAGTAACTTTAAATATCATTCTGGAAGTAGAATTTCCCGCTCTTTTCGAATTCGGTGTCAAAAATAGGGGTTTAAATTTTTTTAAATCACGTTAGCCTTCAAATGACCTTGAAAATCAATCTCGAGGTCAAATATAGTTACAGAGCTAAATGACCTTCATTGTCCTAAATCTAGCTTAGGCACGAAAAAATGTGGTTGTATAAATGAAAGTGATGCACGGGCCATATTAGGACGCTATCTTCGGTCTGGTTTTTTTATTTTCACAATTTAAATATTAAATTCATGGTCGTGTATAAAAAAATCCGTTCATTCAACCCCGCATATCATTTTATCGAAAAAAATAGAAAATCGTCACATTTGAAATGATTTATCTTGAATTTTCAACTTCTGGTCGCCATACTGCATCCGCGATTTTTTTTAAAGTGCCACACTGTTAAAGAAACTAAAGGTTCAGAGCTAAAAAACAAGGCTAAGGAAAAATGTCTAGCTAACTACAATTTTTTTATTATTATTATTTTTTTATTATTATTTTTTTGTTTGAATTTATAGTTATGAAAAAATACAAAATTAACATCTACAAGAATTATTTTAAAATATATTTGTGTTTTTTCAAAATGAATTACTTTTCCCCTCTTTTTAAAAGATGAATTCAAACTAAAAGTCTATCTTACAGTAGACATAAAAGCAAATAACGAAGAATTAGAAGTTCATTGGAGAAGTAGGTCTGTAAATGAGTTGTAAATTTTTTTATAACTACACGAAGTTTTTTGCAAAATGTAGAAGAAAACTTTAGGATTGCTGAAAAGAAAATACGTTTTCGTCGATGAGAACGTACATTTATAGCGATTAAAAAGGTCTAAATCAAATAATTGATTGATTCTAACATCTCACCAAACAAGAGACACTTACTGCCGTCAAAAAATTCCTTCCGGCACTCTGTTCACGCTTATAGTGAATATATCGTTCCCATTTTCCTCTCTAGTAAGAAGGGAATTAAAGTTAAATATAAATTTTACAAATATCTGTTTTTTTAAATATTCACAAAAACAGAGATTGTTTCAAGAATTATTCTATCTAATGTTTATTAATTATTTGTTCGTAACTAAAAAGCCAAAGCAAAGTAAACAATTTCAGACAAAACCGCAACTTTCTAGCAATTATCTAAAAGAAGATAGTTATAAATAATAAATTGTTTAAACAATAAGTTTTACTAACTTTTATTGATATATGAAATTTTATTGGTAAAATTGGTCAAATTTTCTCAAATTTTCATTGGAAAATTCAACTGGTTAAATAATACACTACACTCCCGCTTTCAGTCCCTCCGTGTTCGATCTTCCTAGAACTGCTGGCTCATGCAGTTTCTGAGGAAAGTAGGGCGAGAAGTTTATTGTACCATAGCATGCATTCAAATTGGAAACGGTTCGGGCGGCACTGACTGTTTACGCTTCGATCTCCCCGTATTCAGTCCAAGGTTATTTGAAGGCAACCCACGATACTGGACTGAAAGCGAGAGTTTGGTGCATATTTGATTATATATTTAACAATTTGTAACCATCTAGCATTAATATATATTCATTTCAAATCGAAACGTGCTTGATGGACACTTTCAGGCAGAGGAGAATTGTAATAAAATTACACTGAATAGGCAGGCCTATAAATGATATGTTCCTCCTGCAAAAATCATTGAAATGCAATTAGTGGTTTGGGAGATATGGTGTTTTAAAAAATTCGGATCTCAAAATTGAAAATCGTGTAACTACCGGAATTCCGAAATTGTTAGAATACAATTTAAACCAAAAACTTCACTTACCCTACACGAACGTTTTAACAAATAACATCAAAATCGCTGAATTGACCTACAACTCTGACATTCAGGAAATGGATTTAATTCTTTAATTATTGAATTTTTTAACCGAAAAAAACAGTTCGCTATCTAACGCAAACTAGTATATTCTCTCATATACTTTTGAAGTAATTCCTTTGTATTTTAAATAATTTCAAATCCATTAATCTAAAAAAGAATTCAAATCTGTCGAGTATTTTCAAACAAAACTTTAAATCGATCGAAAACTCGAAAAGAAAAGTTTTGAAGAAAATCATTATAGTTCCGTATTTATATGAGATCTTCACACAGAATTGATTTTTAAAATTCAAACAAAAACATCCGTAAATTGTTGAACCTTCTTCCGTCTTCTAGAGGGAATTTGAGTGAGATATGGTGCTCACCCGGATGTGTACCAAGTCTTACTCAAATAGGTCTGAAGGTTCTGTTTGTGATGTGTCTCGTAGACATGAAAATTCTGAGATCGTAGGTCTGTAATTTTTTAAACGAACAAAACTGTTTGCTTCTTTCATGCAAACTTATACATACATATATTACGTCATATAATTTTGACGTAGTTCTTTGTACAGAAGTCAGGCTAGAGGGAATATTTCGGGCAACTTGATTGTTGGCAGACTTATCATCAGAATCGACCAAAACCATTCAGTTTTTGCACTATTTAGAAATATTTTCGATTATTTTGATGGCTAGATAAAAAGGTTTAAAAAATTGCTTCAAACCTTTCCTTAAGAACTTTAAAAATAATTAACTTGCAGAATTCCTGGAAAAAAAAACAAGAAACCATTGACTAAATTTGGACAACCACCATAAAATGTTCCTATTGAAACTTGGAAATAAAAAATAAAGAAAAAAACTTTTTTCTCCGAAGAAAGAAAATAAAATAATTTTCCTCTCTGAACAAGAATAAAAAAGAGGAATGAAAAATGAGAAAGCAAACAACCAAATGTCCTTCCTTCTCTTTTTTTCTTTCTTTCGTCTTTTTTATTTTTATTATTATCAAATCACAAAAAAAAATAAACACCAAATTTTTTATTTTCAATGCTGTTTTTACTGCAAAATAAAGTAATGTTCCTCTATAGTCAATATGTAATAAGAAAACTAATCGACTTTATTCTTTTACCCGATCTTGGTACTAAACGCCGAGAGATAATTTATGCCCTTAATATAATAATTGCCACAGAAAAAAAGGCTTAATACAATACCAAACGTGGGCTTCTTTTAAAGTAGAACAAAAAGAAGAAAGCATCAGCTAAAAAGTATAAAAGTGTTGAGGTTTTAAAAGAAAATGATTGAGGAACTGAAGTTGAGGCGCTGCGTGGGTTAAAAAATAGTCGCAAGCGGGAATGCACAGAATAAACCGAAAAAAGTCTTAGTACAATATCAAACGTGGGCTTGCTTTAAGGTGTAATAAAAAGAAGACAGCATCAGCTAAAAAGTAGAATAGGGTTGAGTTTTTAAAAGAAAATGGTTGACGAACTGAAGTTGAGACGCTGTATGGGCTAAAAAGTAGTCGCAAGCCGGAATGCGGACTTGAATGTAACTGCTCTACTGATCAAAACTAGCCAAGTTAATCTTCACAGATGTAAGGCTTACTACACGAATAGACTTCCTCTTGAGTGAGGACGGTTACTAAGTGGTGTAGTACATCCTACTATTTGAAATTGTCCATACTACTCATTTAAAAAGTCGGTTTAACTTACCTGAACGGAAATAGTAATTTTAACAATATTCATCGACAAAAAGCTGCACTTCAATTCAAGATAGTGAGAGCTATGGGTTTAGAGAGTTATTTTAACGACCCACCTTTTTCCGTGTTAGGCTGGTCCATTCTGTCAAATAAGATCTCAATGCGATCGACTGATTGCTTGATGATCACTTTTGATGAATCCAAAATTTAAGCTCATAGATGTATAATTTTTATTTTTCTCCTCTGATGTAATAATTTTGGTCCCTCTGACGACACCATGCTGGAACAGCACAACTTCAGATCCGCTTTACGCAGGCATCGAAAAGTTCTGAAGTCAAGCTTGTCTTATAAAAAGGAAAATATGTTTCTTTTTGCTATAAATAAACCCATCTAACCCTTCAAAAATTCCTCCTCCTTTAGTTTATAATCTGGCTTTTTGATCATTTGAAAATTGAAACCCAACCGAATTAACTGAGCGCGCCGCAAGTAGTGTAAAACCTTCGTAGCCGAGATGAAGCTGCTCATCTGGCTGCTGCTCTAACGTGCGATCGTTATTAATTTTCCGAAAAAGGTAGTGATAACCAGCGGTTGGCTGGGCCACGGCCACTGGCATATATGTATGTGAGCTGCAGGATAGGTAGGAGAAATAGATTGCAGGCGAGGATGTAGACTTGCAGAAATGTAGACTGTAGAGGGGCAGTCGTTTCCGTGGGATGTTGGCTGGAAGGTTCCCGCGGGGCCTGTGTTATCGCCTCGGCAGGATGACCAGCCCGCGGAATCAAATATTAAACCTACTTGCACTGGGAGCCTACCCTCTGACTATCTGCTCTCCCGTCTGCATGTCTAGCTGACTACCTGACTTCATGGTTCCGCTCAAGTTGTTCGCAATGTTCGCCTGGTACAACAGAAAATACACACCCCGCGCAATTGCTTTCGCTCGTTCGTCGGAAGGATAGTAAAAATTTATTTTCTCAAGAAAACACAGCCCAGAAAGCTGTGGCGAACACACTGTTAATACTTGCTCTGATAGTAGACACTACCGAAGACATTTCACGTGTCTACTGTATATCTTGGTGACCACCAAGTGCATGCCGCACATGCACCACTACCCAATGCAATAACGTTTTATGGACTTTACGACGAGACGTGACACTCCGGGGAAATTAATCCAGGTAACGATTAATCGCAGTTTGAAATTTCAACTGAGTTTGCCAAAAGAATATAATTTGAAGAAAAGTAGAGTAAAAGGTATTATATTTAGGATTTCAATTTTGATTGTTTTTAAGGAAGATAATAGCAAATTATTGGTTTGATGCAATACTTTCTTCCCAGAGTCGTTACCCCATATCTCGTCGTTGTCCCATGCTTGTACCTATACTCAAATCAATTTGGAAGATTCGAATGATCGAATTTATCGAGTATTCGATATGTATATTGTTAAAAGAAATATTAATTGCTTCGTTTATTTGTCCTATATCATCGCGACGTCACTTTTTTCCTTTATCCTTTTCTATTGAAATAATCTCTTCTCTTTTACCATCTGTACCACTTCTTCCTTCTTAAGCTTATTAACCCATTTTCCTCTTCCATATTTGTTTCGTGCTCTGTGTGATTGTACATTGACTTCTATGTACGTTGAACAGTAAACAATCATGACCAGAAAAATCCTTGTTATTCATTCCCTTCCTAATTATCGGTTCTGTTATTGGTTCTGTTATCTGCAACTTGTATTACCTCTACTTAAATTTGGATAGATAATATAGAAAATTCTTCTCTATCGACATTTTAATTCTATTGGTTCATTATTAAAAATAGTTCAGCCAAATTATACTATAGAATGCTTTTCATGAATCTACGAAAGCCAGGAACGTCGGTTTTCCCTTTAGGAATCTACCTTCTTGAACTAATCTTAGACCTAAAATCGTATCTCGTCTCCCCATCTTCTTTCTAATACCAAATTGATATTTTAGTGACTCTTCCACAACCTTCTTCATGTGGTGAGAGGAGCTGCGAGGGATGTGCGGTGCTCACTCAAGCATGACAAAACAGGAGCGTTGCAGTAAGGCGTCATGTCCTAAGGACCTACCTCTGTAAATGCTGCAGTACGTTCCGACACGATGGCGAGCTCACGTAGAGCAGCAATGGAAAACCGATGCCTACTGAAGCCAATGGTAGTGATCGGATTATTTCATGCGATCAAACATTGACAACAGTGCCATCCGAGACGCGAATATATATCCCGAAGGTGTTGGAGCAATGTTCATGAACAAGAGCAGTTAATATCAATTCATTTTAATAAAAAATGTTATTCTATGGTTTAAAATTAATTATTTACAATAAGATTACTACTTAATATTTCACTGAAATTCAAATTTATTCTGATTTGGGGGCGTTGGCGTAGCAAGTGAATAGGCTTTATGGTTCGACATGGTATCTATCTCACACGGTAGAAAGCGAGGTCTGATCGACTTCAGGCATCGAAGTCCCAACCTCTTACTATCAAATTTTGACGTGGGAATGGCAAAAACAGTGTTTTTTGTGGACAGTTAATTTAATATTTGTAAAAATAAGTGATTTGTTGTTTCCTAGGTTGTAAAATGGGTGCTTCGGAAAAAATTGAATTTCGCCTGATAATCATGTTTTGGACTAAATTTTCTCCAAAGGTAAGTAATTTTACATAGTATTTTTATTTTTTAATATAAATTTACAAAAAATCATATCTTCGTATTAATTTTAGGTTTAAATCATTATAAAAAATTATAAACAATGGTAGCACATAAAATTAGTAAAATCTACTTATCATTCATTTTTTTTCTTTCAGAATGGCTGGCGCCTCAACTGTTGGCTATAATTTGCACAGCAGCCGAGCGGTTGTGTAGCGACTCGGAAGGAGATTAGTACGAATTTGTTGAGAATTTGAATTGTTAAATTTGATATTGTTTGAAATATTGAGAAGGAATCGGATGATCAATTTATTGAAGAGCAAAGTGATGGTGGCACTGACAGTGATTCGGATTTCGATACGGAGGCTGAGAGTGCATCAAAACGAAAAAGGCTTACCTCTGTATTAATATTTTATAATAATATTTTACACTTATTAATATTTAAACAATACACAATATTATTATTAATTAATTATTAGATTTTTTCATTTGTTTTCCCTTCTAGATTAAGTATTGACTGATTTTTCTATATTTTACAAATACCTTATTTTCAGACAGCCATAACAAATATTTATATTTTACTTCATGTGTAGTTGGTAATTTAAGAGTTGCGTATTTGAATTATTTTCATCACCATTACATTTATCTGTAATGTTGATCCCAAAAAAAATATATTATAAGTTGCATTTAGTTTATTTATGCACGAGTTATTAAAATTTAAAAATGCGAAATCCCAAATCGCACAAGTTTGTTAAACACGTATGCGCAAATGAAGTATGATATCCACGGATTAATTCGCGTTTAAAAATTTCACACAAGTTTTCTAGATATAGGAATCAATGTCATACCAAAAGTGCATGCGGTCATCTATCATGTAGCATACTTTTGCAACGAGAAACAGCGAGGCCTTGAATAGTACAGCGAACAGTCAATGGAATCGGTACATGCAGATTTAAAAAACCGTGAGACAAATACAAGCTTCAAAAAAGTACTGATAATTTTTCTAATAATTTATTAAAGGCTGTACAAGAATATAATAGTCAATATGTTTAGTTTTCATTTTTTTGTGCATAGTACTTCTAAACTTCATTGTTATCTAATTTTTGTTAAACGTTTTTTTTTACGTTGGTATAACGTTTGGTAGATTAAAAATTATGTAAAAATATACTTATTATACCAAATTTATAATAACCTTTAGAGGTTGGGGGTGGTCGAAATATCGACCACCCAATGCACACTAACTATTTGATGTTTTCGGCAAAATTTGGTGCGTTGAATAAGGGGAAAATAGTGAGAAACATCCTGGAGACTTTTTGACCTTGATAATCGTCATTCCAAGGTCAAACGAAATTTTTTTGGACTAAAAACTCGGTTTATTGTACATCTTCATGGATGCAGTTAGAGTTCACTGCACTTTGACGCTAAAATAGCAACAAATAAATAAATGCCTCAAAAAACATGGATATGCCAACCATAACGCTAAGATATAAAAAATGACCTTGAGATGGTGATTTTCAAAGTCAAGGGTGCCCAGGATTTCTTTCACTATTTTTTTCGTACTCAGCGCATCAAAAAATATGTGTATACCAAACTATAACGCTGAAATATCATAAAAAGTTTTTTTTTATATTGGCCTTTACTTTGCGGACGGGGGTGGCCGATATATCGACCACCTGTCAGGTCGGGGACTTGAAATGAGTTTTCTGTTGAAATTATGCATAAATTTTTGATCATGTGAAAACTCGATTTGAACGGAAATTTCCCCGTCCTCTAAAGGTTAAAAAGAATAAATGTCATTTTTGTACTTTAAACATTATTTATTTCGAAAATAAATCCTTTTTTTGAATTGCTTAAAAATTTGGTGTTAAAAAAGTAAAAAATAAAAACGGCTCTATGAATGATTTTAATTTTTCTTGGAAATTGTTTCTGAAGCTTTCTAGAACGAAACGCAAAAATAATATAAGACTGCTCTTGTCACCCCCATTTAAAGTTCGTTGAGACACACCGTGTACGTTTAAGTAACAGTGTGTGCGAATTACTTATTTTAATCATTTAAAAGTGAAGATTATGTAACAATAATTTCAAAAACAATTTTTTTCGTTGAGAAATAATGTTTCGAATTTTCATAAGCTGTAGCTTAGAATTTAGATTTCTTGTCTAACAAATTCTTCTCTAGTACAAGTTTCATTAAGTTGAGGCACTAGTCTATTGCTCCGATGCTACATATTCTTAGATTAAGAATATACAGGCGAACCTACGAGTAGTACTGCCGCTACGAGTAGTGCCACTTCTCCTAATTCTCGCTCGAGCGCGACCCCACGCAACTTCTCAAGCCTCGACAATTTCATATCCCAACCTCCGAGTGGTGCCGCTAGCCAAGTTGGAACATTTTTGGAAATACTAAAAATTCTGAAAAACAGAAACAATACAGTCCAGTCCAGTATAGAAAATAATAATATTCAGCAAACACTAATAGCGGATACTTTTTGATCTTTTTTGCTATCTGACAAAGTATAATACGTGTCCCGAAAAACTATCCCTCTATCATATTTACTTACTTTACTTTTTAAAAGTGGAAAAACCACCCTCAACAATGTAAAGATGATGTAAAACTTTAAAGTATTTACTTGACACTTGAAAATTTCGCCCAATTACAATTATCAAAAAAATTATCCTTCCAAGCAAAGGACCCCGCACTAAATGTATGGGAAAATGGCTTTCGGTGGATTTAGCTGAAATTTTGTAATTTTTAAGGTTATA
>JAWWLR010000034.1:37144790-37157272 GCA_035041075.1 Acraspis erinacei
TTCAAGAGAGGAATTGTCGATTATTGGAGGAATAGTTGTGAGATTTTGGAGGGCGCACAGATGCGTTTTTATTGGGAGGTAGAGGAGCGCAGCCGTCGCTGCTGGAACGATCCGAATTTGAGGACTGAAATTTAAGAGGTGTATAAAGTCGCAGATGCGCTGACTGCCTAATGATGATGTACTCGCCGGATAAAATGATGGGAAGTAAGGGACTCCACGGGGCACCAATTGCTGCTCCGGGATGCTTTCCTTCGGGAAGGTACTCGCCACCGTCGTATCGCACGGGCCCTGATCCAATGGCACCACCGCCACGACGATGCATGCCCAATCCTACGGTGAGTTGTCTCCAATTGATTACAATCATATTCGTTTTTATTTGAATGGCTGTATAGGAACTTAAAGATAATTCCTAAAAATGGATATTGGTTAGGGATATTTCAGGTTGGTTGAGAATTATTTCACTTAAGAAATATCATTGAATGGTTGGATGATTAAGGGATGCTTGCTTTTTTAGTTTAAGGAGATCAATTTTAGGGCTCCCTTAGTTGAGAAATCATAGCTTAGGATTTGGAAGATAAAGATTGACCTTTAGACAGATACAGGGGATGAAGATGTAAAGTCAGTATCCTTAGTAGGTTTGGAAGATGGTTCTCAAAAACGAGTATTGTTTTTCTTGAGATCTTTGCATAAAAATCTGTCAGACTTGTTAGAGAAACGCTTTTTATGGTTTACTGTGAAAGGAAATGTTGCTACCCAAACAAAACGGAGCAAGATCTAATATCTGAATGCTCAGTAGAATAAGTATCTTTTAAAATCTTGATTGCGCGGATGCTTTCCGAAAATGGATGTTGTTCATGTTATATTTTTGATTGATTGCAAAAGATTTCAGCATATACAATTCATTCTGTAATTTTATTACAACATAAAAGTATTCTTACTGACCCGTTTTAAGTTATTTTCATTTAGCATTGTTAACACAAAGATGGATACTAAAAGGGGATATTGTTGCTGATGAGTTATTTTCGGTTAATTTAAAAATCATTAGGTTTAATGTTTAATATAGTGCTTTGTATGGCTCAATGATATACGAATTTTTCATATGTGTAATTTTAGTTTTGGTTCTAAGATTACAAAGATGGTTTGTATAGTTGAATAATTATATATTCTTGCTGTGAGTAATGGATTCTTGTAGCTTAATGAAGACGTATCGTTATTAAACATTAATTTCCAGTAAAACACGCCCTTTACTTATGAACCCTAATTTTAAAAAGTAGTAGTAATCTATGAATGAAATCAATTCCATTTAAAATCATAGACCAGAAATCATAAATAATATGTAATACATATCATAAAGTAGAGTTTTGCAGTATCTAAAACACGAAGATGTTTGTTGTGCGACGTAAAGTAACATTATGTACTTTCACCTATATAAATATAATATTGAATATATGATATTTAAAGTGAATTTGACTAGACTGTTCGTAGTAAAACAAAATCTATCAATACTATTTAATGGAAGCCTTACAATATACGACACAAGTGTTTTGTTTACTATGTAGTCTCAAGCGGTTCCGTCGCATAGAAAATACTCTCCTAGTTTTTTCCCCTTGTGCATCGAGAATTAGATAATATTCCAGTGGGTAGGAAAAATTAGTGACATTCTAAACTTGATGCATAGACCGTTTTCGAATTTAGAAATAATTCCCATAAATTTCAGCTTAAAGCATCTATCAATATCTCAGTTTTTGATTTGTGATTCAATGGGGAATTAGAGATTATGTCCCTATAGTGAAGTTAATGAACCTCTTTGTTCTATGACCTAACCAAAACAAATCCAATTAACAATTCATAGTATTTGCGAATACCATATATAATTCACCAGCTAACCATTGTCTAATCTTCGCCATTTGAAAGGTATCTTTAATTTTAAACAACATGTCTACATATTCTAAATCTTCTTAATTAAATGCACAATTATTTATTTTATTTATAAAAAATACAGAATTGCTCTTTGAATAATGAGACTCGAAAAGTGGAGAGAAGTGAAAAGAAAGACTGAAAATGGGAAAAAGGCGGTAAAAACAGGTGTATTCAAACAACGGAATCAAATGCAAGTAAAGTCTGATCCCCGGACACTTTTCTGCTCTCCACCCAAAGATCGAAAGCATACCAAACCAAGCGGGTGGATTCCTATCTATACGACCCCATGGATTCTGGCTCCCTCGGCAACCTCTAAAGTCCTTAGTTTATTCATGTGACGTAATAGGATAAAAACCGTCGCTACGAGCCGAGTGCCTAGATGAGATTACATCCGTACCAGCTATACGTATGTTCAATAAGGCGGATTCGACGTAATCGCCGCTTCTCCAATTTCTTACCGTTCCTTTCAACATCTTTCTTTAATCGCTATCTAACCACCTGTTTTAGATTTTCCTTCGAATTCTCTAAAAACATGGCAATTAAATCTCGCACTTTGTTTGATTATAAATTATACGAGTGGACATTGAATAAGAGCAGAGTGAATTTATTAGTCAGGGTAATTAGACGGATTCCTGAATATTTATGATACGAATTTAAATATTCAGCCACAGGTTGGGAAAATTTGCCCGCTCTTTTTACGGTCTGTAGTCGCATAAGTAATAACGATTTTCCAATCCTTTTATTTCTATCAGGTGACTATTCTATTAATTATACATTTAATTATCAAAATATAATTGTTCTCCCTTAGAGAGAACTTAATTATCTTTTAATGACTAATTCATGTCAACCTTTATTAAAGTTGAAAACGTATAACATTTAATTCTAACGTCTGGACGGAAAGTTAAGATATAATTTTCATTCATTATACATTAATATTGGTTTTCCAGACGAGACCCGTGCACACATCAATAAGTTCTAAAATAAAGCTCCGGTTCGTGGTGAAGAATAGAATCGACGAATATGAGAATTCGTGGATACTCGCGGTTATCGATTCGTCTGCATTCACTTTGCTATGGCTCATTAACCATTGAAAGTAAACACCATTTCATTGTCGAGACTATTACGGGAAATACACTTGAGGAAAAATAACAATAATGAAGGCTTCCAGTTGCCTATTTTTTCTCATTGTTATTTAAAGTAATAGATGTTTAACTTTTAGTGTTTTATTTAAAGGAGAAAAGCGTTAAAGTGTGTCAAAACAATCATTCCCTCAATAGGGAATTGGCCCATATATTGTGCTTCGATCCAAAAAATCTGGGAACAAGTATATGTGACAAATGACAAGTGGCAGCGCAGCGATAGAAAATGAGGAACCACAATAATTAATGTCTGGTTTGAGGGACTGTTGTGCGAGGGTGCAGCGACGCACGAGTGGCTTGCTTGCGAGATTATATAATCTATATTCCTGTTCCTATGCTCTGCATCACCTTTGTGACATTCTACAGTAACGAGCCTTTTTACATTTCGTTTCCAATATTGTACTATTTCGGAATGCAAATATCAGCAGCGAGAGTAATCTAATTACAAACGACGAAGTCTATTCAGTTATTTTTGCTTATCAGCTTTACGAGGATTGAGACAGCAGTTGTCATAGGGGATGAACTTCCAACCTTATTCAGATCACGACTCTAATAAAAGGCAGATGAGACCTGGAAACCGGGTATTTGTTATTGGTGTTATAGATCCAGAGGACCGAGTGCTTGTATCCACCTACATTTATGAGAACTATTTAAATTAGAACATCAACTCTTTCCAGTCTGAAAACTGTTCTTCATGAAGAGAAATTGCTATACATGCAAACTGTACAGACAGTCTTGTAACTTTTTGAACTACTACTAAAATAGCAGTTATAGAGGAATTGATTATAATATATTCAATAACACAAGAACATCTATGGAAATGAAATAACAGTGGAAGGAGGTAGTGTCTACCATGAAGCTGAATGAAATCCCATAAATTTTAGAGTGCATCAGACAGGTTGTCTCGATTTCCGATGGTGGTGTAGATTAGAAAATATTGAACTGGTTATAAATGGGAGCGTGCGACATTTTGTTTCGAGGTGGTAGGAAAATAGTGCGATACCGACGCCGTGAGATAGTACACACACGATTCGTACTAGCAAGAGGATTCCTACCTACGTACCTACCTCATCGATCTCTCGTCACATACACGAATGTCTTTAGACAAATACGTGTAGTCATGGTTCTATGTGAAGCAGCTACAGAAAGTATAGAAACGGTTGCGACAGACCCCACACACGGGACACTGGGGACACATAACGCTCCCCACTTACATCCAATCACTCCTGATTTATATTTACTACTCACTTGGCCCTTATTTATTGAGTTCCGCGGAGACGCGTGGAATAGAACCGTTAATTTGACCAAATTGAAAATGATGGCTCCCTCCTACCCCTTAAACAATACACATTTTCCTAAAGGTATAGTCAATCTCCTATAGGAACATTCTTTAACTTGATCTTTTCTAACTCAAACATTCAGTTAATTTTTGAACTTTACTTTTCTGCAGTTAAAAGTGTAAATATTTCAAGATGGTATTGAGTTCCTGCATGAAAAATCATTATTCTTTCCCTCATTTACCGTCTATCAATAAAGTATATAATTTTCCACACCTCTCCCGTTGAAGAGAACTCCTGATCGCGAACTCTTGCGTGATCTTTTTCCCTTTTTCTGTGACTTAATAGGGTGACTTGCATTCATCGTGAGGTGTACCAAGATCCGAGTTTCATGCCGGAAGTGTATGAGTATTAGTTGCATACGGAAGGTTTGAGCCCGTGGAACGTGGGTGCTATTGAAGTGCAGGTGGATGAAGGGGTGGGTGGAGCGAGGTTAGGGTAGGGGAGATACATAAGTGGCGGTCGGTAGTAGAAGAAGGGTAGTAACAGGCAGGGTGAAAAGACCTCCTCAGCCGAGAAAGTCACGCACATCATGGACTATGTGACGCGAACATCTCGACCCACTCGAAGGATATATTTAGATTTAACTTCTGATGCGAAGCCCTCGGACTGGGAAGAAAAAATTAAAATAAACTGAAACATTTTTTAGGTAATCCTCGTCACAATTGTTGATACAGAGCTTTACCCTATTTTTTTCTAGTATATTATCATAAAAATATTTTTTTTTTAAATTACCACATATTCTTGTTTGCCGCCACCATCATAAAGTTAACTATTATTTAAAAAATAGTTTTTTGCTAAACCGTCTAACAGATTTGGACCAAATACTTGTAGATGCTTTTAAAAGAATATTCGGTAGAACTTAAATTTTTTTGTGTTAATTGATCTTTCTACGCAAATTATATCATGCGTTTGTTTTACAGCATGTGGAATTGATAGAGTAGAATACATTTTTTTTTTTAATTTATCAGATCCCGTGCAGATATTGCCAGAGCAGGCCTTTTTTCACGTGAGTTAGCTGATTATAAACTATGTTCGCCAAGCTTTTTCCCATGGAGTATCAACTTAGGTAGCGTATTTCTTCCAGAATTGCTTTCGTTTTGAGAGAAACGACAATGCATCACGAAACGGGTATCAGTGAGCCCCTGTGGTGCAGTACGTTCAAGTTGTTATGGCACCCTGGACAAGTCTGAAAATTGCCTTCTTTAGATATAAATATAACCTCTAGTAGAAGTTAGTGCGGATGAGTGTCGTCAGATCTTTAGGGCAGATTTAAGGACCTATGAAGCTTCTTTATGAGATTGTTTTCTATTCCAAATAATATCTTCCATCATGGAATTTTGAAGACAGTATCTAGGATATGGTATAATACAATTTGGTAAAGGTTCTAGGTCATCTTTAATAACAAATATCTTTCTAATAATCATAACTATCGATATTCGTACTACGAATAGAAAATAACGTACTTTTATAGTATGGACAATTCATAAGTTGGAATTGGGAACAAAGGTTTATACACCCAATACTTGTAGAAACTACTGAGATTATGAATCCAATCATACTTCCAGGTTAATTTATAATCATTTTTGCTATAACCTTTAATTCGTGGTTGAAAAGATGTTGTATTCTAGGTTTCATTGATTTTGTTTCATGGCCAAATCGACTGACAGATATTAATGTTGATAGAAAAACCTCAGGGTAATCTTTACCCTGATCTTAGAGCAAAGACTACTTGCAACAAAATGTACTCTATGTGGGTAGTATTTACTTCGATATTTCGTTATTTTTCATGTAGAGTTATTTTTGACAGGTGAGGGTAATATTTGTGTTATACCCATACGAGTAGGTGAGAATACAAAGTTCATAAATGATACTTTGCAATATAATCGGATTATAAACTATTACTTTCTTCCTAAACATTCTAAAATCAACTCGATATTCCAACCAAAATTTCGATTTTCCAACGATCTCTGCTTGTAGCATACAATTTATACCTTGATTCTGGGGTCTAGCGCATATATCCAGCAGCTCGAACTAGTATATGTGGTTCACCACCGGACCTGATAAATGCCAGGGAAACAACGAGGTGGGAGGCAAAATACAAAGAGTCTGTATTTTGCGTTAGTATCTACCTCACAGAGTGAATTATATACAGACAGTAAGAGGTACGCCTAGAGTGTTCAGTCTATATAACATAAAATACATATATTCTACGCGTACATATCATGAATGCATGTGTGTAGTATAATTCGCGAAGAAGGTTTTGGAAGTCTATGTGCTCGTGGAAACAGACAAGGGGAGAATATGAATTCCGCCTGCCCTACGCTGTTTAACGTTCTTATTATTATTTTTATTACGGTCCTCGGCCGCAGTATAATGTCGTAAGTCAGGGTTGGGGTATACAGGAAATAAACCTAAGTGTATAATTACAATAATACTTACGCTCTTCCCTCGTGCGACCCTTCTCGTGGTTAAAGGTGCGCATGTGAATGGTATGTCGGAGGGTTCACCTCGAGTGGAACTTAATGAGTCCTAAATTCACCAGGCCGGTGTACAAACGCCGCTTCGCGATACGGCACTCGAACACCTGTACAAATATCACGCACTTGTTCGCAGCCCCGAAAAAACGCATTCGTTTTCGGGAACTCCTCTGATTGATGATACTTGTCTAAAAAAGCATCTGTTTAAAATATCAAACTCATCGGCCAATTGTACAGCTTCAAAAAGTTATAATTTTATACTGACGAAAATCTTTCAATTTACATCACTTTTAAGTTAATCTTCCTGAAAGAAGTGTGCCTTTTAAGGTGCTAATAGAGATTAATGGAGACTATCTAAACATTGATAAACGACTCGACTGAGGAGTTATTCTTCTTTCCGTCCCGTATTACCTTAAACGGCTTCAATTATTAGCTCTAACAGATTATCGCTTCTAGACCCCATATTAAAGGCTATAAAATGAACAGAAGTCAAACTTCAGTAGAACAAGTCGCTTGCGGTCAGACATACTAAATACAAGATATCAATTTACTTTCTTTGCTTCTCATAAATTTGCTTTGTTTAAAGAATTTTGAATCTAGATTAAATGTTATGAGTATCTGCCCTCTTTACTATTACATATTAATCTTTTTTTTTAAATTAAAAACTTTGCTCAGAATCAAATAACAATCGAAAAGACACGCCTATTTTTTGAGCTGTTGCTAAGTTGCCTAATTTTTTATAATATTAGCATAACATTTTTTTCACATAATGGCACAAAAGTTAATAAAATTCTGCGTCTAACAGCTTAAGTTGAAGGCAAATTGTCAATTTAATAAAAAAATACTGCACAAAGGATTATATTTCAATGTTTTCGAAAAATTTGAATAAATATGAAAATAATCAAGATTTTTATAGTTCTTTGACTTAGTTTAAATTTACGTCTATAGTATTTTTCTAAATTGTTGAGATATTTTTTCACTTTTTCCCTACATTCTACCCTACGATCAAATTTGGTGAAAAAAGTCAAAAAAATTTAAATAATTATTGTACACACTACATGAATTACGAAAATCCAAACAACAATGTTTTTCTGAATATTACTAAAATGGATTTAATAATAATAATTTAATAATAATAATAATTTTAAGGAGATTTTGTACATAATCACACATTTTTGAAATTCTGTGCCTTTTTTGCACCAAGTTTCATACTGCTGCAGAATCTAGGGTCGAAATTCTGTAAATATTAACAAACATTACACAATATTAAAAAGACAAAAATGCAATAAGCTATTTTTGAACAAGAAGGCTCAAACATGTTGTAAAATCAAAAATCAGTTATTTAAAAAGTTAAATTTATGCAAAGTAATTGCATAGAAAGACTTTAAAAGGAGAAATATATTTTTGAATAACATTTTAATCGGCTCATTAGATAATAAAGGTTAGAAATGTTCTGCAATTTTAAAATCCACCCTCTGTAACAACCCTGCTTAAAGTAAAAAACGGTTTCATTGTGTATGATTTAATTTTAAAACTTTGAACGTTAAGCACCCGAAATTTGTAATTGTTCAATTTTAAATTCAGGGATTTTCAATTTCTGATCCAACATCAAAATACACAATTTTAAAAACGTCTAATTTAACATTATACCATTTTCAGCATTTAAATCTCTAAGTAATTCAAATTCTAACGTTTTAAATTGGTAATTTTGTTCAGTTCTGTTTCAAACATTTTATATTTAAAAAAATTTCAGTTTCATTGTATCCAATTTGCATTGGATCACATCATTGCACAATGGAAAAATAATTGATATCCACAAAGAAAAATGAGAATATAGTTCAAATTTTCCATCAGTAGTTATATTTACTTATAAACTCTTTTTCTATTGTACAATGCTTTGATAAACTTTTAAATTTTTAGTTCTGAATTTTGAATTTCTTTATTTTCATAATGGGAAAAACTCGTGCAAACCAGGAAACTTGAATTTCCTCCTTAAATCTTAATCACCGCCCACTGTCTAACATAATATGGCTATCCAATAGTTTTTTATATGTAATTTCTCCACCTACTATATCAAAATATGCGTACTGAATATGCACATTATAAAAAATGGATATATATCTTTTAAAAGCCTAACATTTTCAAGCTGATCCTTAATTCTCCACTTTCTCGAAATCCATTGCTGAACGACCCTCTTTTCTTTCTCTTCTGAATCCAACTCTGCAGAAACTTGGCAATTCTTGCGTTTAAGAGTTCGGTCACGTTTACGAGCCCGTACCCAACACACATTCCGCATAGCTTATGTTTCTTCTTCGTGGGCGTGCTTATCTAAGCGAACTTATCTGACCCAATATCCCTGAACATCTACAACCTGCAACGTGATTTAGGTGGATACACAGGCAGAAAATACATGTTACATCACTTACCCTGAAAATAATTAAAACATTTTCACCTGAATACAAGGAAAAGTGGGTTGCATAGTGAGAGGAGCAGGTTGCGTAGGTGTAAATCTTGGTCGATTTATGAAACAGTGGTAACTTTACGACCAGTCGTGAATTACTAATCCTTACTTGTGTGAGCAACCTGCCTGTGATTAATAATTCCGAGCTCTATGAACATCGCGATCACGTACCTTGAACCGTTTTGCATGTCTGAAGTACGCCTCTGCCTTTCTAGTTTCTATAATCGGAGAATACACTTTTATTACATGTACAATACTTAGATATAAGGGAAAATGGGGTATGATGTATAGAGTTCACAATGGATTTTTTCATTTGATAAATAATAAATGTTCCTTATTTAATTTTTTATTAACTGGGTTTATAATCGTGGTATGCTTACTTCTTGTAATAATTCAAGTTTAAAAGTTTTTTATTAATCACAAAGAAATATCAGAAGTGAATTTCTGCTGCGGCTATTTTTCTAGAGGGTAAGTTGATTTTTTTCATCGAAACAAAATAAGATACAAATAACTGGACATAGTAACTATACCCAATGTGTTGGGTAAATCTTACCACGTGAAGGTAATTTTTGTTGCACTTTTTGCTTTGATATTACACAATTCTATGAGATAATAAGAGAGCAAACGCGAAAACATAAATGAGTCTTTTTAATAAATTTTTGTGCATTATAGGTTTGTGTGCATTCTTCACCCATCTGGTATTTAAAGATTATGCAACATTCAATTTGTTTTAACTAATTTTCAAAAGTATTATTTAGTATGGTGAGGAATGAGTCACTGCTTATTATATCATTATCAACATACTCATTCATAGAACTTATCACGGAGAATATTTGTGTGTTAAATTTTACATAACTTAGTTCGGCAAACGGAGGGCATTACGACATTTTATTAAAATTTCACTTTCAGTCATGTAAAGTGGAATAGGGTAATATTTTATATGAAAATATCAAATATTAATATAAATTCATTATAATTTAATTCTCGATTTAGTAAGAAATAATACAACTAGATAATAAAGATTACCTGACAGTTGGGTAAAATGAGATGCCGATTACCTGCCAGTTAGGTAAAATGAGTCGAACTGTTAGTTACAGCTTCAATCAAAGAAAACAAAGTCTACCACCCTAAATATGTGAATTCTACATCCCAGTCATGTGAAATTTCGTGCGCCAGCGAAGAAATATATTCTTGCTACAACCAGATTCTGTGGAAGGTCATCCACTACTACACAAATCCTTACACAGTTAAACTTAAACAGTTACATTAAATTACAATACAGTACATATAATATAGTCGCACGCTTTTACCGATATTAACGCTTTTAAAAATCGAAAACGCTGTGACGGGTTTCGAACCACCTAATCTAAGTTTAACGCGCTCGATCGCTAAGGACTAATAAAACCTCGTGGCTAACTTAAAACTTAGAATATTGAGAAAAAATATCGGCTATAAAGTTAAAGTACGAGTACGTCAGGGCGTACAAAAAATTTCTGGTTCCCGTTTCATCGAAATTTCTTATTTTAACATTTTATTAATAAACGGGCTTCTAAATATGGAGGAAGTAAATACAATCATTGGATAACTTTTTTATTACAAATTTCGTAACCTTAAAACACTAAATTATTTAATTTTCAATATTTTAAATTTGTGCAAAGTTGAACATTACAAAACTTACAAATTGAATTGATATAAAGTTAATTAAATTAAATTAAAAATGCAAATTAATCAATATATTTGAATATTTTCTGAAGCCCTATTATATTAACCAAAACTTAAAAATGTTCACGTTTGTACGGGGGACTTGGTTTTAAACTTCAACCCTAACAATGTTGACGTCCCTAGCGATTCTGATTTTACCTTACTCTTGTGTAATTCCTCTCATAATAAAAGAGAAAATCTCTTAAAAATGATGCATTATATACTTTCTTTTAAGTGAATCGTTAATATCACACAAAAATAAACTTTACATCATTCATTTAATAAAAATTTAAATTACTTTGCATGATTTTACGATATACCGGTATGGAATTAATACAGTTCTTATATCAATTAGTACATATCAGGTTTTTCACTTTTGGACTTGAGATTTTACATAACTTTTTTGCAACATTTATATTTCTGTTTTGTATTAAATCCTACAATAATTGTAAACTTTATCTAAATGCATTAATGTCCTCCATTTACCGAAATAATTGGGTACATTTTAATGAACAAATTTGCTCCGTGTAGGGGGTAGTTATGAGATTAAAAGTTAATTAAACAGTTGAAACTATTTTAATTACTCTAGAGAGTAATTGTGTCTTTTTTTGAACATTTCAAACATAAATGAGCTCACCTAAAAAGTTTCTAAGATGCATTTAGTCTTATACTTGGCATAAATTACATATAGTTTTATAGACGGTGTTGTCAGCATATGTATTATATTGAATTATATTGAATGTGTCGAAATGCGTATAGCGATCCTGAACTACTGGATATTAACGAGTCTATACGCTTGGCTTGCAGTCGTACTCGTCTACTTTTTTTTGGAGAATTAACGGATTAAATTATGCAGTTGTCTATAAAATTCTGACTTGTGATCGTATATCACCTTGAAAAGAATGCTATAAAAGCCAAGTGCAATCACAGGATAGTTGTGGCTGGAACCCTTCGATGAAATCAAGAGCCCTTCATTACGACCATATGTTTAGGGCTCGATCCTATCGTGCAGGAAGGACTACCGACAATCCTCAAATGGTATGGGTGAAGAGGTAGATTTGCGGGGGTGCACCTGAGCACCTGCTCGAACCCAGCACGTGGTTTCGTGCATGTTGACGCGCCGGGGTAAACATCTACGTGGACATGTGTCACTCTTTGAATACGACTACTAGGGTGCTGACCAAATTTGTTAAAGAGGCTACATTCTTATTTTAATATTAATGTACCTCTTTTGCTTAAATATATATTTTATTCCCTCATTTGAGTCAAGGGGTAATTCGTAATCTGATTTCATTCTCACAATAGCTGGTACGTTATTTTTAAACATTTTAGAAGGAATAAACTAAAGAAGATACGAGATTCGGAGTATAATTGAACCGCCGCATCGTAGAACGGGATATAAAATATTTTTCGAGGAGTGGGAGGGCCCCTGGTCGCTTTTTGG
>JAWWLR010000034.1:37216594-37226738 GCA_035041075.1 Acraspis erinacei
CCCCCTGCTAACTTCCCTTCGTTGATTGCTGAGGGGAAAACAAGGTTACAAAGGCATGGGATTAAGTCAATTTTTGCCCTATTTTGTTAATATCTTCGTAAAAACTATTTTTTTCTATATGTAAGTGTATTTGAAAAATGATTTTTATTTTTTAATTGCTCTTTAATGAAATAATAAAATGATAATAAGTATTATTAATTACAAATATAATACAGAAATAAAGTTTTGTTCCATGCATTTGGTGCTTTGTTTCTCCTCAGCTTTCAACGAAGTGAAGTTAGCTGATCATTGAAGTAAAAATACCTAATTGTGTTCTACGTATATGGTAGTCGTGGTATCCCGTCTTTATCATATAGCATTTTATCCCTTGCTATTTCACATACCCCTAACTTTGTACTTTTACCTACCTTCATATTGATCAACGCCATTTATAAAACAGTTTCTTGCTTCCCTCATAGTGGTTTTCATTTGCTTCTCTTTTTCTGGTTTGATTTTATCTTTACTTTCCTTGCCTAGTAATTTTACCTGCCTCTTTTTGTGTGTGTAATCATTCTCAAGTATATTTCTCTCCTCATCACTAAGACTTGAGATGTTCAACTTTCTTTTATGCGCTTCTTTCTTTTCTTGTGCGGCTGCTTGGATATCATCATTCCATCGCCAGTAAAAAATCATTAATTTATTATATTTATAGCTGCAAACAGTTGACAACTATTTTTACTATTACATTGGCAAATACAGTGTAATTCCTGTTGGGAAACTTCAAGAGCTGCGACGCGTCCTAATAATAATTGATTAAAAAAACACGTGTTCGATTTTTTTGGAGATCAAATACAATTGGGAGAAGCTGAAAACAAAAATCGAAACTTATTTCTTCTTGGTAAACATTTTTCATCTATGTGGGGTATTCTAGGCGAAACTCTAAAAGGAGTCTAATGAGGAGAACGGAATGGGAAGAGCAAAAGTAAACGAGAGGGAATGCTGTTAAAAAAAAGTGTAATGTATATGGATTAAAGAGGAAGAAAAACATAGTATATAACGGAAGAAGATAGAGTAGAAGAGGAGAGAGAGAGAGAGTTATGAGAGCAATGATATAATATTGACAAGGGCAAAGAAAGAGATGGTGATGGTTAAAAGGGAGGAAGTTAGATGAACTGAAGAAGGAAAGGGAAATAAAATAAAGGGGTTAAGGAGTTGATTAAAAGAGATGTGAAAATAGTAAGAGGAGAAGAGGGGATGCTGAGTGTGAAAAGAATTTGGCAGCAGATACAACAAGGTAGAAGGGAAATGAGTACATGGATGATAGGGAAGAGGTAGTAATTAGTAGAAAGAGATTAGTGATTGGATTTCAGGATGCAAGGGGAAAATGAGGTAGTTGTGTAAGGGAGCAAGAGGGTAGATTATATAGGGAAGTGACTGAAGTAGGGGGTAAAAGGAGCTAGGGTGAATGGGATGAGTGCAGATCCGATGGGTGAGAATTGAAAGTCGCATGGGGTGAGAAGGGTTCTTAGAAGAAAAAATAACCAAAAACTGTAAAGTAAACTATATACTCATTTAAAAATTACCTTTTAGAGTTTTATAAATATAAACATGTTAATTAGTAATTTTAAGATAATATGAAAAATGCAGTCTCTTGAATTGGATGCGGTGCATTACAAAATTATCACAGTTATTACACGTGTCAGAGAACCACGTTCTCGGTATGGAAAAAATGCAGAGGTTGCTCATAAATAATTTGCAGGAGGTCGCTCTTGGCAATGGTTCACGCTGGTGACGACGGTCACGTGTTGCACAATTATGCACGGCAGTCAAGCACACCTGTATTTTCCGCGCCTCTGTCCATTTCACTCTTTCGTCCGTCTATTTTGATATTTAAAATATACTTTTACTGTGAAAGTCGATTTCCTAAATTTTATGAATACGAAAATATCAATTTAGAAATTATACCACCTGGATTTTTCGCAATCGTGATTCAACTTAGCTTGAACTAATAACCATGATTTTCTATAGAAATTTTTACGTAGGCTCTGATTTGATATAAATCATTTTCTACGATTAAGTAATTTCGTAAGTAGGAATATTCAAATCAGCTTGCTGAAGTCAAAATAATGTAATTTCCATTAACTATCACTGTTCAACGTGCAATGGAGGGTGACTTGAACAATTATTCGAGTTTAATCGGGCATGCTTTTGACCGTACTGAGCTTAATCTTATAAAATAACATGATTCCATTTGAATGAGCGTAAACTTCCCCTTTTGGAGGCGCGTGCCAGTGGCTAGAGGGTAGCTGGGGAATCCCTCGGTTATAGAGTGGATGAGAAAGAGCAATTCAGTTATTAAACTTATCCACTAGTATGGCCCGGTCGGGACAAATCAGCAAATCAGAGAATTGTTATTTATGTCTGCAATAAAGTGAAGTAAAAAGTTTATAGCCACTTAATTTCTTTGAAACCATTTAAAAAGACTTTTATTATTATGTACCTCTTAAAACTCTAGTTAGCAGTCATTTTTCTAAACATGTATCCTATCGTACCACTATCATCTTCCTAATTGAGAATATTTATATATTTGTCTTCTGTATTTTTGATATATCAAATGTGTTTCCTTATTGCCAGGTTGGAGCGCTCGTCTGTTGGTAGAGTTACCTTCGATTTAAAAATAAAATACCGTACTTAAACAAATGAAATGAATAATGTTGTATAAACAGAAATAATAGTTCAATTTTTATCAACAATTAGCATTAGTATCATTTTTAAAACTGCAGCTATTATTGCTACGAACTTGTTTTTGATAAAAGTTGCAGCTGAAAGTGAATGTCATTCAAAGTAGAAATCTGAAAAAAAGTTTAGGCAAATTGTCAATGACGTAAAGTACTCATCGCCATGCAAGTTATTAAATTAATATCAGTTTGCTTGAATAACTACTGTTGTTGAAACAATCTAAACTTTTTAATCAATAATTTTTTTTGTAATAGGCTGTACTTGATATAGTTGATTTTTCGACTAATTAATATGTTCTACCAGCAAGTTCTTTTATAATTGAATAATTCAAGTATTTGGAGTCATCTACTTTCAAACTGATTCATCAAATTATGATTTCGTATATATTTTCTAGAAAATTGTCCGTTTGGACACTTAGGATTCTTTCACGCTTCTCGTTCGGTCACCGAACTTAAGCAGAGTGTATTGATCAGGTTTTTAGCTGTATTTAGTCTTGAACTAATACTAATTTGTAGTAAATTCAGTTATTATTCTGTTCATCATACTGAACGATATTTTGGACATACAGTATGTACTCATATACTGATACATTACGGTTGTCCCAAAAAGCAGTGGAAAAACTTTATTGTTTCTTTTGAATGTTCTCACCCTCCCCCCTAAATTTATTCGAATTCAAAAAATTGATATTTATAGGTTCCACAAACGTCAAGAGGTTTAACACGTACACCAAACTCTCGCTTTCAGTCACCCCGTTCACGGCCTTCCTGAACTGCTCACTCCAGCAGTTTCTCAGGAGAGCCCCCGAAATCAGTCCAAGGCTATTTGAACACAACCCCGACACTGAACTGAAAGAGAGAGTTTGGTGTGTCCAAAAAGAGAAAAATGACGATTTTTTAAATATCTGGCAGGATTGCCAATATCGGGTATATCGAGTTGTCCCTCAACTTTTCTATTCACAATAGAGTTCCAGAAAACTTCAGAAGTAAAAAATTGGGGTTTTCGAGTTTTCGACGCTCATTCTCGTTTGTTATGGTTTTTTTTAGCATACATTGTTTGTCACACATAAAATATCACTTTTTACTGATAATTATATGTTTAAAAAAATGTTTTAAATAATTTATATTCCTTGCAGCAATTTTGTTTTAGATTTTAACTTTTAAGTTAAAGCGAGGAAATAATTAATTAAAATCTATGGAATATTTACTATGACCGGAGATGGTACTGACCGATTAGATGAAGATATTCATTACATTACTCGAAAATAGAAGTCGACACCATTGAGCTAAGATGACCCTCAAATTTAGATTTTTTCGTTTTTCTAAAATTTCAATATTGAATTTTATCTGTGAAAAAAATCTCTCTCCTATTACAAAAAACCTTGCCGTTTAGTATGTCTGTGAAAAAAGTTTTTTCTTTTGATCTCTTCAGTAGCTTAGTGGTAAGAACGCCCGACCGGCAATCGGTAGACCTGAGTTTGTTTCCTAGTGGAGCACGAAGGACAGGTATTTTTTTCACATATAAAATTGAATAATTAAGTAAAGTTAACAAAAATAATTGTTCAAACAGTTATTTATTATTCATTATTATTATTCAACTTGTGGTTCTTTTTGAAACGATTTATCTTTTTTCATTTTTCCACTCATACTCAGGTAATAATGAACTGAAGTTATCAAAAATAATTATTTAAGGAATTTCTTATTGGTCAAAACTATCTTCTGTTAGAGTAATACTAGAAGGTTGCGGTTTTGTCTAAAATTTCCAACTTTTTAACAACTTAGAGCGGGATAAGAATTAATGAAAGTTAATAAACATAATTTTTTTAGGCAATTTATATAAGTATCTTCTCTTAGAATAATCCTAGAAGGTTACGTGGGTCGGAGGAGTAGGTCATTAAAAGACCTGCACATTTTTTGTTTTGAATTACAGCATGGAATTTATTGTAGATCTTAAAATAAAAACTTGAAGATTCCGTCTTTTTACAATCAGTATTATTTGTTCATAGCTAAAAGGACAGAGAAAATTCAAAACCCGTAGAATAAATCGAAAATTTCAAGCATTACTCTAAGAAAAGATAGTTATAAACAATATTTTTTTAAAAAGTACTTTATTCTTCTGCATTAATTATTACATCATTTCAAGTGGAAAGTTGAAAAAGGCTGGAAATTTCAGAAAAATCTCAACCTTCTATCATCACTCTTAGAGAAGAGAGTTATAAACAATAATATATCGTTTAAATAATATTTTTAGGAGCTTTAGTTAACGATTTTCTCATTGCAACTGAAAATTTGAAACCAATTTGGGAAATTCTGAAAGGGCCGCCATTTTCTAATTAAATCTTAAGAGTAAATTGCTATTACAACGATTTATTTTAAAAAAATTTGAAACATCTGATCATCAGTATGAAAACTCGCCAAGCCCAATTTTTCACCTAGGGGAGTTTCTTGGGTCCCTATAAAACATGTTCTATGGGGGTGAAATTCAAAAATTAATTTTTGGTTTGCATTCTATAGTTTATTGTTAAGAAAAATGTTATGGGACAACTCGATATATCTAAAATTGACGATTCTGTGCAAAATGTACAAAACAAAAAAATTCGTATTTTTTTTTTTTTATTGATTCGAGCAAAATTGGGGAGTGAGAGCATGAAAATAAAAAAAATTGAACCACCCGAATGTACATCGTGTAACATTCTCATCTCCCAGAAATACACACCTATCTCAGATCTCCACTAACTTGACGAGCGTTTCAAACCGCAACCCTAAAGAATTACTCGGACAATCGCGCGAATTAAAAGTACGTGGGTTGTTTATTGCAGATGAGTCATCCTGGAATGGAGAGCCTGGAAATGCTGGACCCAGCCAACTCGATGACGACCTTAACCCCAATGTCAGATAGCTCAGGTGGTGGAGGGGGAGGCGGTGGTGGACATCACGGCGGAATCCACGGACCATCAGTATACGGCGGTATGAACGGAATGATGAGCCATCATCATCACCACAGTAATATTGGCGGTAGTGTACCTCATCCCCATCACCATCCGGCGATGGCTGCAGCCGCCGCGGCTGCAGCAGCGGCCGGACTCCACCCAGACGCGGACACAGACCCGCGAGAACTTGAAGCCTTTGCAGAAAGGTTCAAACAAAGACGCATCAAACTTGGAGTTACGCAAGCAGATGTTGGAAAAGCTCTAGCAAACTTAAAGCTTCCTGGAGTTGGGGCCCTATCCCAATCAACGATATGCCGTTTTGAATCTCTCACACTCTCCCACAATAATATGATTGCCCTCAAGCCGATTCTTCAAGCCTGGCTTGAAGAAGCTGAGGCTCAGGCGAAAAATAAACGTAGAGATCCAGATGCTCCGTCGGTTCTCCCAGCTGGTGAGAAAAAACGCAAGAGGACCAGTATTGCTGCCCCGGAGAAGAGGTCTCTGGAGGCATACTTCGCTGTGCAGCCGAGACCCTCAGGGGAAAAAATAGCGGCGATTGCTGAAAAGTTGGATCTGAAGAAAAACGTGGTGAGGGTCTGGTTTTGCAACCAGCGACAAAAGCAGAAGCGCATGAAATTTGCGGCTCAACATTGACCCGAGGGCGGCTTGTGACAGCAAAACTGACTGTATCCGCCGCCGAGTCTCGAACCCAAACCAGAACCACTGAGTGAATATCAGGGCTGGCCCTGAATTTTTGATTACGCTCTGGATTAGGAAGGGGGTGATGATTATTTGCTAATTAATGGTTTCATGGTCCTAGCGTCCGGAGAGTAGTCTAGGTGGTTTTAGGGGATCGAGAATGTTCGGCGGATTGTCAGTCAGCTGTTACAGGCTATGCTCGTACATATGGGATGTCTGTACACACGGAACACCGCGAGTTATGGGTCGTTTTATACGATTCCGAATGGTCGTGTATGGAGTTTGGACTGAGAATCGATTTATGGAGATAGGGTTTAGGTTTGGATTTATGGTAAAATTAGAAGGGGCCAATTCAGTTCGTTCTTGATTCTGGGAAGACTGAATGTATTATTTGATAATTGGACTTTGAGGAACTTATATTTATAATTGTTGATTTTTTGTTTGAGTTTAGAGTTGCAGATTCTGAAAGAGGACAATCTTTGTTGCTTCATTATGAAAAAATGGAACTTGTAGTGACCAATATTGAAAGAATCGAGATTTTTTTAATGAACTTGGATTTAACTAAAAAAATTTATTTTTAAAGAGTTGAATTTAAGATTTTTTTATTTTTTGCGGGTAGAACTTGGATTCACTGATTCTGAAAGAATTACTGAAAAAAACTTTTTGTAATTTTTCCTAATTTTGATTCTATTGGCTGAAAAAATCAGAAAGCTTTGAACTTTACATTTTACAGGATGCTATCATTATATTTTTTTATATTTTTAATACCAATTAAGTAACTGTTTTGAATGTTTAAGAATTAGAACATTCACGTTTAGTTTTCAAAATAATTGCGCAAAGATTTTTTCAGGTATTAACTCTCTGAATTTTGCGTTTATTGATTACTGAAAAATCAAAAGCTGTTTGCCTAACCTCAAATTCTGTAAATTGTTTTTTTTGATTCCTCTAATTATAACAGTTTTCCTACAAGCGCACATATACACTTTATAAATTCCCTATTTATGCGCACTTGTTATACAAATAACTATTTTAGATTCAGGAAAAAGAATAGAGCTTTCACTTATTAATTCTAAAAGGGTTGAACTAATCGCCATAAGATTTATTAGAAAATTAAAAGCTTCTTTTTAATTGAACTGTCTGACTCTGTACTTCCGAATTCTTTAAATGAGAATGTACAAAAAAGGGTATAAGAATTTAAAAAATATTAAACTCTTTTCCCTTTGAGCTAAGTTTCGGGTTTTCAGGGGACTGTGCATCTAATTTTGATATATGTGAGGGTTGAATTTATAATGCTCGATTTTCTATTGAGCTAAAGTCTTATTTCAATTAGTACACCTTAATTGAACTCGATAATTTAAATATTGCAGTTTTTTGGATATTGAAGAGTTTTTCGAAGATGTAACTTTTCCCTGAATACTTTACAACAATCTGTAATATTTATCTGAATGACAAATAATTTTATTCAAATTGTAAGTGTTTCTGATTTTATTTTTTTTAAATTATACATGAAATGTATAAAATGTGTCAATTCGGAAATTTAATAATTAAATTTGATATTCTGGCACAAAAATTACAAGCTCAATTATTTCTAAACCTGAAAATTAGAACAAAATAAATATTAATTTTTTTCAAAATTTATCTCACTGTGAGTGTAAAAAATATGGAATCGTATTTAAAAATACTTTCACTCTTATTTATCTGTATGAGCGGACCTCGATCGACGTACTGTATAAATAGTCTTGATAAACTGGGAATTCGTCCTTCATGATAGCCCGACGTACTACTTGCACAAAAGTACGATATGATCAATATATTACCTCGGTTCTCGTAATTCTTCCAGAAAATAAACCTAGGTCACGGATTTTAAATAGGAATTGATTTATCTAGTCAATAGTCTTTCACTTATGTCAGCCACTTTGCAAAAAGTGGACTTATCTGTCCAGTAAACATGTTATGTGAATGTTATGTGGCTCGAAAAATAAAAATGTCTATCTTAATCCTAATCTTATGTTAATTTAACACGTATTAACACAAACTCTTGTCATTGTTTTATTACTGAAGAAATCGAATTGTAAAGAAAAAAAAATTATTTTAATACTCTATCATAACTATTTGACCAAATTATTTGGATTTTAAACCCGAATTTCACAAAGAAAGTCAGTTTGTAATAAAAAAGAAGCTCCGAAAATTATAACACAAATAAAAAATCGATTTTCAATCCAAAATACATCTGCGATCAGCAGATATGGAAAGTACAATTCGAAACATAATATAATGTACGTACCTATTGTTATTAAAGACGATGTGCGGATTTCGTGCCGTGCGAGAAAGTGATATTAATTCCTAATGAAAAAAAGAAAAAAACAGTGACGCTCTGCGCAGTGGTAAACAGTGGAAATAATCTGTCGTAGTGATATTGGACAATCAGTGAAAAGACTGTATCATATCATATTAAATCAATATCTTAGAATTCAGTTGATTTCGCAGTGCATAAAACGGTAATTTGAATTTTCGCGCCAAACTGTGTCATGCGGGAAATTCAAATCTCGATCGTTTCCAAAAAATGTGAATCACATGACCTTTTATTCCGAAGACGCCTCTTCGGTAAAAGAAGATATATATAATCTCTTGCGAGTTTCACCTGTCGCTGAAACATAATATGCTGTAAACACGCATACATATATATCATACGTAGGTGGTACTCGCGATATTTTAAATCGAACAACGAACGATGTCCTGCGCATATCGATTCGTTTCTTTACCTCTTTCCGGTGAGGCTATATGTCGCGGAAAAAGCAAAGTCTATACGGCGATGTGTGTAAAGTAGCCGTACATTGAGCAATAGCACAAGGGAAAATATCTTATTGTATAAAAAAGAGCTATAGCCATTCTTTACTATATTATTATGTAAAAAGAATTAATTAGAGTGTGATTCAAATTTCATGCGATAGTTTATGTTTCGTATTAGAGAATCTGGAATTTTGTTCTCCAATTCTAATGCTTTATTTTTAATTTATGTAAATATATTAGTATCTAAAATAATTGTTTAAACCTTATTTTGTACAGAAGGTTTCGAATTAACAGTAATTTGCATCAGATCATTTAAAAGTGCATTTAATATAAAACACGTAAAAATCTCAGTAATGTGTATTATTACAAAGAGCAAATTCTTTTCACAAAACAATATTTTGAAAAGAATGGAGATGTTCTTTAAGAAAAGCAGGTAGAGCCATTTTTAAATTGTACATAATTTAGAGACGTAAGTATTTTCTAGCAAAATAGTAGTCTAATTACCATTTGGTTATTACAATAGGTAGTTGAATGAAATTCTAGTGCAATATAGTATTTAGCTACTTTTCGATCGTTGCTTTCTCTAAACTCTTTTCCCCAGTAAATGTACATGTACGGTATTGGTTTTTAATCTAGTCCACAAATTCTAAATCAGATCGAGTGAACTGTCATTTTAATTGTCGCATTTTGCACTTCTATTAGAAACTTTGGATCGTGGGTATTTGAAACTAAATTAAAACGATTAAAACTATAATTTCACTGTCAACACAGTCAGTGGAATGAATGTTTTGTAATCGAATCGAAAATTTCAATAGCTGAAAATGAATAACTAGTTTGGACTTTAGAATCATGTAACTTTATTGTAATATAATAATCCCTAATTTGTTAATCGCCTATATTATTAAGCATTCTTCTTTTCGAGTTTCGATTCGACGAGTACATTCACCCCGTACCGATTTAATAAAAATGGTTTAAATTTCAGTGGGCAAATTTAAAAGCCTTTTTGTTTCG
>JAWWLR010000034.1:37331573-37342343 GCA_035041075.1 Acraspis erinacei
AAAAGTAGTAGAAAAAATTAAGTCGGGTCTAGCCTGCCCGTACCTGAAAAGCGAGCAAAAAGTTTGCCGACCACTGCACTAAGCTGATTTGCAGAACCGATACATCCTTCACGGCCGGAAACGATCTCTGCTGGTTTTTTAATTTAAATGGCTATACGTCTGTACCTCTATATGTCATTTACATTCGCGTTCGGTCTTCCGTCGACTAAATATCGGAACGTGTTTTACGTCTGTTCGTATGGATGTCTGGGTGCGTCAATTAAATGTTTAAATTAGGTCCGATGATGCCGTCATTTGATGCCGTCCCGGTTCGTCCCAATTTGATAGAAATGTGGGTCCTTTGGTGCCGTTCGAGAGGTGACCTCCATTGATATCTAATCAAAATAAGGGGTTGGGTCGCTGGTATCGTTTGAAAACGTCGTTCCTGGCCAATGACTAACCTTCATTCTTAATGACGTGCTGCCCAGCGCAGTTAAGCGTCGAGTGCAGACGGGCAAGAGAAAACGTGTTTTTTCCGGATTCCCTAGTACTTCTAGTCGGTTCCAGAAGTAGTAAAGAACTGCCTTGAGAATTTTGAGTGTGACCGACTCAAAGGTACGAAAGTATATGTGAGGTAGGGCATTTTTTCAAGGATTGCAAATTTTTATTGGATGATGGTTGTTAAGCGACAATTTTGAAACCAACTATGGAAGGAAGTTTATAATTTATTTTATTTATAATAGTAATTTCTACCGGTTTATTATCTCCAGTTAATAATTTTGAAAATATTTCGTAATGATAAGAAATTATCACTTAGGCAACGGTAATTTAAATATTATTATTAAGGATCAATTATTAGGGGCCTAATCAGCTGTCAAAATAAATCGTTTGTATGCGTAGGGAGGACTTAGAGATAAGGAAATAAACTCGCACCGCGAGCGAATCTATCGATGTCGTGGTGCATACGTACAAGCGTCAAACGTTTCCTGTATGACTATTCTTCTTGCAGTGAGCAGTATTGTCATCTCCTCTCTTTCTTTCTCTCTGATTCTCACGTCTATCTATCGTACTTTAGTTTACTGGCTTGGGTGAAGAAAATGATAATACTGGCTTATGTTTTGATAATGTTTAGTTGCGCATAGCTGTGTGGACAGTTTATTCTAATTTTAAATAGGTTGAATAAAAAATTTAATTATGTACCAGAACGGTTCGTAACAGCAACTATGCATGTGCACATATTTTTCGGACAGATGAGAAGTAATTAAAATAATCGAAAATGAAGCATGTAGGTATGGAATAAAAAATAACATTGATAAAAAATTGAAATGTCCAAACTTATGTTGCACACGGAGGAATAGAAACTATGGAAGTGCACATATTTTTTGGACAGATTAGAAGGAATTCAATTAATTTCAATTAGGATTAAGCTGAATTAAAAAAGTGGAACATATATTGGTTTTGGAGACAAACCCATTATTATGTTGGGCACTTTTCCCGATTAAAAATTATTACATACAAAGAATTAAATAATGCTCACTCTTTCGTTTGAATCAGAAAATATTAATTTATATTATATATTTATATATTGAAAATTTTAATGTGTGAAATTTCGGGCAATTCTAATACTTTCTCAATCAAAAATTATGAGAATGTCATAAATTATTACAAATTTGTAGATATTTTTCGCGCAAACAATTTTGTTTAAACACTTTTTTCGTAACTTTTGTAATTTTTCCACAAATTTTTTTTTATTTTAAATGTCATTTTTCACGGATAAAACCAAAAGTACACGCCCTATCAAGAAATTATTATTAACGAAGTTGTAGATCTTTTTTGGGATTGCAATTTTTGTTCATCTTTTTTCGTATCCTGCACTGTTTGCCCACAAAATGGAGTTTTAGATTTTTCCTTATTTTTTTTTGTTGTGCAAATCAAAATTGCAATTAAGTTAATTAAAATTTTGATTTTCGATTGATTTAAAAAATTTTGAAAATGCTATAACTCTGAAGAATTTTATTTTTATCGGAAAAAGTCATCAGGATATATTGTTCTTCTTTTTTAATAATATAAATATAATATAAATATTTTTTAAATGCACTCACTTTTTGAAGTTTGATCCAAAAAGGCTGGTTAACAAACTCGTGCTTTCTGTTAGGACCTAAATAAAGGGTGCCAAACATCGATTTGATCCGTTCATTTTTTCGAGAGTTAGCGTGCTTACGGACTGACGGCCGGACGGACAGACAGACAGATGTCATCGTAAAAACTTGATTTTCGGTTTCAGGGGGTCTCGAAACGTGGAGGTCCGTTGAAAATATGTGGTGTCAAATTTCGGATAATTCTAATACTTTCTTAATCATAAATGATGAGGCTGTAAAAATGATATATTTTACATCTGTTTTTGTTTAGGACTACAAAATTTCTGGTAGGTGCTTAAATAATTCCCGAAAAATATTAGCCTTAAAAAAAGTCTGTGAACGTTAACGGCACTGAAAAACGAGTGTATATCGCAAAACTTAGTTTCAGGTCAAACAGTGAACCCATTTTGTCAGATTTTTGTATAAATGATCTAAAGGGTATAAAGACTTGGGGTACGTAGGTAGTTAGGTTCAGTGAAGCAGAGAGCAGGTAACGCAGTTTTCGAGCTCGGATTTTCCTATGGGCGATCCTAGCGAGAAAAGGAAAATCTATCATCCGTTATGCTTCAAGTCTGCAGGTAAGAAAGCGCTCAGTATGGAATGGAAGCTTCTAATGTGTCCCCTAAGGGTTTACATTTTTCTTGCACCTTCTTCACTATTCCTCTACACCCCCCCCCCATACACTTACTCGGTGGGAGGAGGGGGACCTACCGTTTAAGGTGGGTTCCGACCCACCAAGAGCAACAGCCTTAAGTACTTAGAGAAACCTTTTTCTCTAGAAGTACTGGTCCCACGGCTCTCCGGATGTGAACAACTCCCTTGCTAGGCTAGTGTTCACCGCATGGCCCACCGAGGCTCTTCCAGAGTGCGAGGCGGGAATCGAACCCGCAAGCCGACGGAGTGGGTCCAAAGCCTATGCTTTAGCCCCCACGACCATCGCCCCACTCTCATATGTTATACTTATAAAAAGGGTAATGGCTGGAAATAATAATAATAAACATAATACCTATTTTTATTTCTTAATTACAATGGCTTATCACACCGAACCGTCATGTATTGTAAGTGCGAGAAGTGCTAGGGCTCCGCGCTCCGACACTGAGGGTACAACAAACCTCGAAACTCGTGAGTGGAAGCGTTAGGACCATCTCGCGCACGTAAAATTTAATATTATTTCATGTTTATGAGTATAAAAAATGAACTTATAAATTTATTAAAAATCAATGTCTATACATTTTCGCTCCTTGGACCCAAATATGAACTTATTTGTTGTATATATTTTAAGTAAATGCGGCGTTTTTGGTAGCGAATGGCGCACATGGTGCGACGTACGTGGTTCGCACTGCGTGCGGATTTACTCGCATGGCGTGCGCGCAGGGGATGACACAGCGGCGTCCTCATATTCGTGACAGGTGAGTCAATGCGTGCCAGTGCGGGTATGGTGCGTGCTAACATTATGGATTTTTAAAGGTTATAGAAATAATATTTGCATTTATATTTTTAAATATAAAGCAGGTAATTTATCATGAACGTATTTTTTATTATTAGCAAGTTTTTGTTTACAATAATGTTTACATAATGCCATGCGCAATAAATGCGCATTTTTGCACATTGTTGCACATTTTTATATTAGGAACTATTTTATCATCAAAATTATTCGAAAATATCACGAGTTCAGTCTTATCAGTGTCTATACAGTCTATACAGTTTCCACCTATGAAAATACTGTTCTAATATTAAACATTTCCCCTTCAACTTCGCTACAGCTTGTTTCTTACGCCTAGATGCATAATATAATGCAGTGTCATACGAAAATAGTCATTTAGAAAATATAAAAAACATACTGGTCCTAACACAGAGCCTTGTGGTATTCCTGCTACTACAGCTCTTTCTGTGGAGGTTTCGTTGTTTATTTCTACTACAAATGTTCTATCACTTAAATATTCTTTAATAACTCTAATCAAATATAACGAAATATCGTATATGTATAGCTTCATTATGAGCCCTTTGTGCCATACAGTATCAAAGGCCTTTTCCATGCCGAGGAGTAAGGTACCCGTACTATGTTTCATATTAAAGTGTAGACTAATATAATTGGTGATTCGAGCTAGCTCTTGAACTGTCCAGTGGCCTGCTCTGAACCCAAACTGTTCTGGTATAAATTGCTTTCTAATGCGTTCATGATCTTGGTGTCGGTTTAAGATTATCGCTTCAGAGATTTTACTAAGAGTGGCTAGCAAGCTGATAGGTCTAGATCGTGAACGTTTTATCTTTTCCCGGTTTGAATATAGGCACGATTTTCGCTTTTTTCCAAGCTTTTGGGAAGTAGTCCTGCTTTAAACATACGTTTATTATGTTCGTAATTTTAACTATGGCTTTTTAGGGAGATATTTAGGTAACTGGGGAAATGGCATTAGCCATTTCCCCAGTTAATGTATGCACTTTTTCAAAATGGTCTGTTATAATTTCACTTTTATCTTTAGTTTTGAATAGTGGGTCATTTGAACTCTGCAATGGTGGAATGTGTCTTTTTCTTTGCCTTTTTAAACTTCTAGTCATTTTCCATAATGAATTGTCTTTTGTATTTATATTAGTTAATTTAGTACCCCAATTCTCATTTTTAAATGAGAAAATCGATTCTTGTAACTTTTTATTCGCTTTGTTTATAATCGGTTTCAGATATTTATTTTTTGCCCTTTGTGATAGTCTGTTTGTAGTTAAGGAAATGAGGGAATTCAATTCATTCTAATTCTATTTGTTTATCATTTATTAACATTAGAACAGGTTTGTGATCTGAATCAAGTTCGTCACGTGCTTCTACAATTTCCGGGTTATTAATATTTTTCATAATGGCTAGATCAACTATACTGGTTCGAGCTTTTAGATTACAAGGAAAAGAGTGAATTCTTATGGATAGACTAAATTACAAGGATTTCTATCAAAGAAGTCATGGATTATATTTCCATTTTTATTATTACAATAGCAATTCCATTTAATATATTTTGCATTTAAACCTCCTTCTGCAATTATTTTATTTCTGAAGCTAAATTAATGAATTAGATCCTCTTTACAAATATTATTTTTTGATACATAGATAGCTAAAACGAGAATATTATTATTTAATTTAATTCCATGCGCTTCGCCTGTTTTTAAATTTTTTACTGGTACTTCAATGCATGGAATAGCGTTTTTAACGTACAGAGCTACTCCCCTCGTAGCTCCATTACCTATTCTATCCTTTCTGTAACATATACATCCCGGGATGCTCGATTTTGACTTTTGAGTAAACCAAGTTTCTCCAACAATTAATATATCTACCTTACATTGTTCGAGAAAAGTAGGTGCTTCGTGTATTTTATTTTTGGAGCCCACCTGCGTTCCAGTGGGCAATTTTAAAGAAATTTGCGTGTCTATCACTAGCCATCAAGTTCAACTGCTAGCTCGTGCAGGACTTGTAGTCTTTCGAAGTCGGTCTTACATCCTAACATTTTGTCTCTATGTCTAAGGGCTATTTTGAAGAGCCGACCTAGATCAAAGATTTGATTGATCTCTTGGAATACACTTCTTATGTCCTCAATTCCTGGCTCATAATGCTTTGCAGATTCCCTGATTGGCGGTACGTGTTGACGGTGTGCCACGTCTATGGGGGCGCAGGCGGAAGTAGTAGGTAATTGGGTGTGAGCTTTTGATTTGGGTATCCCTTGGTAGAGCTGAAAAATGCCTCTGCAGATCACCAGTATATCCTTTTACGTTGGTATTTTTCCTCTGTGTATGTCGTTAACGTTGCATTCTCAGTTGTTGAACCTTTTCCAGGTGAAGCTTGTATTCTTCACATCCTGTGGAGTTGTCTGGCTGTTCTTTGCGTCTGATATTTTTGCAGTCTGCTGTGAGGTGCTCTTTGAAGCACTTCACACATCTAAGTTTAGTATAGCAATATTGCATACCATGCGCGAATCTCTGACACCTACGATATTGAGTGATGAATTTAGTGTTCCTAAAATATTCCCTTTGTAATTAAAACAAAAAATTTAAAGTTTCAAATTCCTTCTTTTTATCTAAAAAAATGCCTAATAGAGAATGTGACCGCCCTCAACTGAATTAGTAACTTGTTCGAAATGTTCAAAATCCAGTTAATAATTGACTGTGTTCCGTGTAATTGTTTCCAATTGTATTTTATTGATAGCTGTCTCAAATTGTCAGTCACTCGCATTTAATTTTTCAATTAAAAATTTAAGTCTTTCACTTTTAGTTTAAACTTTAAGTATTTTAGTTAAAAAAATTCCTGATTTTGGTTAGAACATTAAACAATTTTTGCAGAAATTTCATCTTTTTTGGTTAACAATGTAAATTTTTGGTTGAAAAAAATGTCATAGTTATGAAAAATCTCACAAATTTTCGTTTGTTGGTAATTGTTTCAACTACTTTTCTTACATTTGTATTTTTGTGTTATGTTTGACTGGTTTTTTAATTTAAATCTTTCTTGGATGAAATATCAACCGATACTTTTTTCTATAAAAATTATTCTTTTTTGTTTGAAAGAAGAACTACTCAGTTATAAATCCTTTTTTGGCGTTTATAGCATAAACTCTATATATTTTATTTAAAAATGATTAAAACATGGTTATAGAGAATTGAAGTTTGATATTTCGAATTTGATGATTTTTTTTGTATTATAAAATAAACTGAAATTTTGGATAAAGGAAAAGTTCTAAATTCGAAATGGAATCTGAAAGTTCAATTAACAATTAAATAAATAAATGAAATAATTCGATAACATGAAACGTGTACTGGAGAAGGTCATTGACAGATCGAGAGTAGCAGCATTTCGGTTAAATAATGTGACATGAATTTCAAAACACAAATTTAAGAACATCAAATAATGATTTCCAATGGGCAGGTAAATGATGTTAATCGGTTAAAACAAATAAAGCATAAACTGGTATTGTAAAAGGTTTAAAAAGAAAAACAGTCTTCCACACAATTTAACATGCAAAGATGCAACAATGAGAAAGGGTTATACTTAACGCAATTGTAGTCGCTGATGGAGCCGGAATTGAAGGAGGTCTAGCAAGCCATTAGCTGATAAACCCGGAAAGTTGTGATGCGATAGTTTTTATCAGCAACTGAGCCTTGGGAAAACAGCTCAGAATCAGGATACCCGCAAATTGACCAACATCACTTAATTCGGGAAACCGGCATCATGCGTCGTGTTTCGGTAGCCAGCACGACCAATTTTGTTATATTCGAGAAAAACATAATTAAAAATAGAAAAAATAAAATTTTAAACAAAGGACATAAGCTAAGAAAAAATAAAGAGGTCGAATTGTTGACCACCCAAAAAAGATTTGCAAATTTTATATTAATATTTTATTTTAAACTAATATTTTTTAAATGCGTATTTCTTGGTTCAATCGTAAAAAATTAAGCTGACACAAAAAGGCAAATATTTGGAAAAACGATGCAAGGTACGAAAGCACATAGATAAAAAAATGGTGCTTTCAAAAAATATTTACAAATTTGTAATATGTTTTGGTCAACAGAATACAATCAAAATGGAAAAATTAACTTTTGGAAAACGTGACAAGCTACAGTAATATTTAAAATAATAAAAATTTTCGCCTAAATTATATCTACAAGTTTTCTTCGAACCACTATACACTAGGATGCTTATTTTTGGTTTAAATTGTAAAAAATAACATTGAAAATAAATAATGTAAAATTAGGAATAAACGACACTAGTTGCAATAAAATGCCTATTAACAAAATTGTTGTTTTTTATATAATTTGCACTTTTTTTTAATTTTGAAAATAAGATAATGAAAATACGTATGCTTTAATACAAATAGATATTATGAATTGAAATAATATAAATGTATTTAAATGAAAGATTTTTCATACTAGCTTAGAATAAAAATTAGTTCAAAATAAGGAAAAAATACAAGAGTAAAAATGAAAAATAAAATTTGCACATTATTTTGTAATAGCTGAATAAGCAATACCAATAAAAAATCATTTTCTTAACATTCCAAGGAAAATTGAAAATTATTTTTCATTTAAAAAATTGTTTTAAGAGAATATTTACGAAAATTTCAAAAATTGTCAAAATAATCTGGAAGTTTTTTAAATTTTGCAGTAATTTCTCAAAATTGTAGGAAAGATTCCTGGTTCCAGACTTAGACCAGGCTCGGGGCCCCTAGCCTGAGTCTACCTTGATTTATTAAATATATCGAGCTTGATCCCGGCTAGTGGAAAAGTTCCTAAAAATCCGGAAGCATGGAGCAATTGTTAGTACCCTATACTTACGCGATAAAATTGCAAGTAAGAACTTCTATTAATTGTAAATAATATTTTCACATTACCCGTGTGGAAATGTCTTCATGGCACTGGCCCCAACTTGGCCTTATTTATTTTTGTAATCTCAGAATTCACTGGATTCATCAGATCCAATTTCCACTCGCGCATTTTCCTGAAGAGGAAATTCTGGTACTTGGCTTGGTACGAAATCTTCCTCATCATCTGCCTCTGTATCTATAATAAAGTGGTATTACCAGTGTGGAAATATTGTCTTCGCGTTAGCTGGGCCCAAAATAGGAAAATCTTGGCCGCCAATGCGGGATTTATAAAGGAAAAAACCATAAATGAAATGCATAACCCTGCTAGAACCTAATTTACCGACCAACTTGGCCCCAACCTGGCTTAGTTATTTATCTAGTTTCAGCCACATTAAAATACGAAATTGGGTTTTAAACAATGAATGAGTAAAAACATTTATAAAGGTAAAATTGTTTATTTAAAAGAAGCATTTCAAGTAGCGGAACATTTTAAGAAGAACCTTATTTCTGAAACGGATTATTTGTCGCTAAAAATTTAGAAATTTTTTTATTTCTAAAAAATGTGTATTGTTCTAAAAATTAGATATTTTAAATTAAGATTGAAGTTAAATCATAATTATATATTATCATTATTCGCTTTAATAATAATTTTATTACCGAGAATACAAGAGCACACATAAAAGTCGTAGAAAAGTAATGTATTTGTTATTTTCTTCATAGCAGTAAATCTCATGGCTAATTCTCTTGACATCTCCTTTTTGATGACAATGGAGATTGATTTTGGGATTTGATTTTGCCTGTCAAAAAGCAGTGCCAAATAATTTTAATGCAAAAATAAAAAATTTTAATAATAATAAAAATAATTCATAATATATATTTTTTATATTGAAGGGATCAGTTAACTGGTTAGCTACTTTTCTGTAAACCATATTTCAGAAAGTGTACTTCTGTACAATAATGTATTGTTTAATACATAAAAAAGGAACGCTTAAAACAATTTTAAATAAAATTTCTTAGTCTTAAGAACGTCTATTTTATTTATACTTTTACAAAAACAAAATATTTATATTTTTTCGTTTGACTTCATTGCGTCATGAACCTAAATTACTTATCATTTATTTACTTACTTTCTTTTTTGTTCGGGAATCTTGGAGTGTTGGAAATTGCTCGATGCCGCTGAACGTGACGTGTGCTTTTCACTTTCGGTATTTTTGATAATTGGAATCACAGTGCAATAATATTTACAGACAAAATCACAAAAATACTCCCGAGAATAACCTCAAACTAACGTACTTGTCATCTAGATGTGTTGAAGAGGTTCAAGATGGAGCCCGGCTGAAAACCGATGCACAGCTAAGTTTATGGCGCTGCAATCAAGAGCTGTGAAACAGAGTTGGTTTAAAATAGATTTAAGCTATTAACCCTGTTGTAGCCACAAAATAATTCTCCAAGTTGGGGCCAAATTTGTAATTAGGCAAAATCTTGGTAGTCCTTTTTTCAGTTGAGTAGCTTTTGTCTACTAATTTTTCCAGAGCTTGTGTCGTTTGTCGTTAAATTAGCCGTTTTATTTTTGTTTAACTTTTTACGACTCAAACAAAAACTACGCTTGCAATAAAAAAATTATTTTAGACAAATTTATAGATTTTTTAAAAATTTTACAACTGTTTCTTAATTTTTCTTCTGACCTTGCGTCGTTTTTCCAAAATTTAATTTGGTTATTTTAATTACTTATTTTTACGAATAAAAAAACCACGCCCCTATAAAAAGTGATTTACAACAAATTTGTGGATCTCTTTGGGGTTTTTATTCTTATTATGTTTCTGGCGTCAACATTTAAATTTTAGATTCTTCAAGAACATTAAAAAAATTGGCAGGAAAATATTTGGTTGAAAATTCATGTGCTTTGTTAAAAAATATTCATTTTCAACAGAAAATTAATCTTTTTTGATGAAAATTTATTGTTTCGGTTCAAATTAATTTTTCGTTTACTGAAATTTTTTTTTCACTGAAAATGTAACTAAATTTAATATCGAAATTTCTTTTATATGCATTTATTATTTATTGATCTAAAAATTAGGCTATTCTATTTTTCAATTTAATTATTATTCTATTTTGTTCAAAATTTTGTCTTTTATTAGTAAGAAATTAATATTTGTTGTTGGGAATTCATTTATTTGGTTGAGAATGACTTTTTAAAAAGTGAAGATTAATTTTTTAAACAAAAAAATCAGCTAAATTTAAAAAAAAATATATATATGGGACGTTCCACGTCAACCGGGACAAAGCATTTGCCAAAATTCTTCTCAACCGATCAAGACGTTTGA
>JAWWLR010000034.1:37342443-37354453 GCA_035041075.1 Acraspis erinacei
TTCTCTGACCCACCTCTCTCTCCGCTCTAGACTTCTCTTAGCGTCAGATAGTATCCGTATTCTCTCAACAATATGCTACCTGATGGTCAGCAGCTTTGACTTGTTAAATGTGTGGTAACGGATCCGCAGTTCGCGCGCGAATTTTCGAACCTTCGCGGTAAAATTCCTGCCAGATGTTATATAGTCAATCACACACTGAATGCGGGACGTGTACTGTCTTGCCCATTTTAATAATTGAACCGAAATAATGGGCATAAAAATCAGAAGACGTCGATAGAATGTTTTAAGAACTATGAATGTTGAAGAGGAGGTAAATTTGGTGGGTATTACTGTTTTTTATAGGTTGTGTCCCACATTCAGTATATGAATGTATTTGTATGAAATGGTGATGTAAACGTATGAAACCTCTAACTTGAAAGTCTGCCATCACAATATTTATTTCCATGCAGAACTTGAAAAACTTCGCCCTCGTTGTTTTTTTCCAAGATTCTGATTCTTTCATAATTTTGTGTTAATATGGTAAATCTATATGTTAATGAATCGTTGATGGGGTACTCAGTTGAATCTGGTATACCGCTTGTAAGTAAGTCCTGTTTAAGACCACCGTTTAGAAAATATAATCTTCAAAAGGCATCTTTCCTTGCTTGTAACTAGACCATTTATCAGCTTTTCAAGTTCATCACTGAATAAAAATATACAACTTTAGGAAGGCCCTCCATCCATAATTACCCATGTACCGATAGTAAATATTTTCACGTGCGCTACTTACTATGAACTTCATATCCATGAGATTACATAAGACGATATCTGCACCGTGCAATTATCTAGAGAAAATCACTATGCCCATGAGGATGTCGGTTCTGCATTCGTGGTCAAAGATCAACTGTTTGCTGTTCTTGTTCTTGCTGGAAGCATTATAAATCAAAATAGTCCTGATGTTTTTATAAGAGTGAGTGGTAACACATATCTAACGTGGATGATGTCACACATTAGTCCACCTTTACATAAATAAGAGAATAAAAAGCGTTTAAGCAGATATCGAGACGATTTGAATTTCCGTACACCGGGGCAAGGTCACGCAAACACCCGTACAGAAAATTAATGATGTAAAATTTGTTGCATGTTATTGTGACGAATGAAAATTTTCATTTTGACTTTATTTATTTCGTGTCTCGAAAATGTTACAGCTCAAAGCTACACCAGCTTCAGCGTACATTTTATGATCGGTATTTCATAATGTGATCTAATCTGAAGGGTGTACTTGCACACAATCTACTTCCAAATACTACTCACCATTAGGTTTAATTTCTTCGTATTCAGGTAGCCTTTAGTAAATATTGCTTTGACTGTGACACTGGCATTTTGAAAACCAAAAGCCATGTCAAACTACAAAATATCTTCTCACGCTGTTAAGCGCTGGGACATGAAATTAGATGTCCACGATTCGATCACTTAGGCAGCACCTCTGGACATTTTTTTTTGTACTTTTACCGACATTCTTATGGTTCGAAACCATCTTAAACTTCAAGTTTCCTTGGTCCCCACATTTTAAACTTAACTGTAACCCAGTCCGTGGAGGGCTATCCAATATTTCAAATTATTATTACTGTCTTGCTAGGCTGGTTAAAAAAGTCCCTTAACACTGCGTTATAACTTATTGTACTATGCCTTTATTTAAAAACCCGGTGAACCGGAGGTCTTCATGGGCCCTCCTCCCTGCTAATATATAATTTAAGTCATTTAGTATCAGTATTTATAGAGCCAGATAACTCCACTTCACTGGATATGGGCCTGTGAATATTTTTCTTTACTAAGGTGGGCTTAGAATAACTATCAATTTAATCACAACCACTGATAACCTGCAGATGCCTCCAACTTCCATTAGAAGTACTCGCATTTGCCTGGAAGTTTGACCAGGGGAAAGTAAAACTGCTAACAATTGATGGAAGTTTTGACGCCGAGATGGGTGTAGACTAGCGTGGTTCTTATTTATACTTGGTGGGATTTTTTTTTACAATATTTCTCTATTCTCACCCCTCCCCCAATTTTATTCGAATACCCCAAAATTAGGAGATTTAACCAAAAACAGTTTGAAAATGAAAAGGAAACAATCCAGAAAATTCTGACCGCTGCGCAGGCACATTAGACCGAAAGTTTGAGAGCGCCCAGGGTCTAGTTTAAAGTTATGTGCTAAATAAAAAAAAGCTTATTTGCCAATATTACAAAACTGTCAAAACCTCTAATTTTTGCTCTAACAATTTACTTTCCATTAGCCATTACTAGTTAATATCACTATGCAATTTGCGTATTTTTTTGCGTATTTTGTGTCATTTGGCTCAATGTTTAAATTTTTGACTTTTCAATAGTATTTTCGAAGAATAAAAGAAAACTGGGTAAAAGCAATCTTGTTGGACTTTTAAAGGCAAACAATTCTGCTTTATTACGACCTTCCATCATACTTTTGCGTTGTTTAAATAAATAAATAAAATTTATTTTTGTATGGTATTTACCACAGATAAAATTATTACGATTATTAACCATAAAAAAACTTTTAAAAGTAATTTTTCTGTCAGACTTTTCATTGTTTGTTGCGTAGGTTCACTATAAATTTGAACTTGTTATTTTTGACAGTATTTTTCACGATTAAACAAGAAACATTCAGACTATCATAAAATGACTAAAAGTGACTTTGTACGTCGTTTTAGTATAACAAATTTCGTTTCCTGCCATTTAAATGCATTCATAAGCGTGCTTGAGCTGTGAAATTAAATTTTTAATTTGCCTAATTTTATTTTTCATAGCTGAAGCCATAAATAACGGTTTTAGAAGCCTGACCACGAACTTCACCTGTATGTGTGCACTACAAGAAAGTGTACTAAAGAAAATCTAAAAAAAAAGTTCTTTGAAATTTGTCGTGCCAACATGCTACAGATAGCCAACAAACAGGCTCCAGTGTAACAATCATTTAAAATTATGAAAAAAATTAATAACATTTATAAAACAAAGTTTGTTTGCAAAGAAAAAAATTCCCCTGCGGGGAATATTTCAACGTTCTATATATATATAATATATTATTATATTTTATTTTTATTATATATTTCTCGCAAATGACGAAAAAGCGCGTACGTTAGTTCTTCGTCAAAATAACACTCAGGAATGAGCTTTTATTGAAAAAATTATAAACACGAACTAAAATTCATAATTATCGGTCTCCCCTTGTGCTTACTTTGCTTCCTCATAGAGAAATCTCTTATAAATGTATATATAATTACAAAAGTTTTTAATATACACATTTGTTTCGTGTCGCAAAAATGTTGTTGTATTTTAAGCATACAAATTTTTTTCTCTTATCTCGTTAAAATACATTTTTTAATCTATGGGTATTATGGCTACAGTTGGTAATAAAAGCCTTTTAAATAGTTCAATCGGCTCATTCTTGAAGATGAATATTTCTGTTTGGAGAGACCTATAAACATTATATTGAATTATATCAACCAAATACCAGCCCCTGTTTAAAAAATTGGTTTTGCAGTATTTAGTATTACTTCTAATACTGTTATAAAAAGCAGTAAAATTTCGAAATTTTTAAATTTATTCGTTGTCAAAATACGACACACGGTCGGAAGTTTTCTAAAAACTTTATTTACCATATGGCAAATAATGATGCTTGAACATTTCCATCGTTACTAGGCTTCCTCTATCAGGAAGCAATATATTAATTGTTTCTTCTTTTAGAAAAAATTGTTTTTATACGAATTTTCTTTGATAAAAATCAAGGGAAAAAAGTATCAATTATTCTTTTAATTATTAGAGTTAAAACGGAATTTTTTCTTGAAAGAAGATACACTAGGGCATTCTATCACCCGAAGCGGTGATTCGTGATCGCCTGCATTAATCAGCAAATATACGACAGGAACCTTGGAAACTCGAGAAGATGAGCATAACGATATTGCGTGACAGTGCCCTCTAAATATTCAGCGCGAAGCGAGCGCCTAAAACTTGGCAGCTTTATCTCGGCATTGCTCGAAAATTTATTCATATATAATGAACGACTGAATAATGTAGAAGGTTAACCCCTTGTTCCGCACTCACTGGCCTACACCGTCGAGAGACCTGCAGGGAAATGGGAACTGGGAACTGGGAGTAACCTACCCTTTCAGTGGAAGGAAAAGTAAGAAGTAACAAACACTACACCAGATTATATTTAATAGACTGGGAATGGGGACCCGAATCAGACGGGAAAGAACATATATTTCCCTTCAAATTATGGGAGAATACGAGCGAATTAACCGTTCTCGTATTTGATTATTACCCTTTTAATCTTACAAGCCCAGATGGGTGTGGCACAGGCCAATGATTTCCGCAATTTATCCCATTTCAAAGAGGGTAAAAATTATTTCTCATTTTCCTAATCGAAAGGCAGCCCTCATTTATTAAAATTACAAGTTTAGTAAATCGTTTTTACAGTCCAATTTAACGATTAAGTACTCAGTGAATAACTAACATCGTTCTTCAAATTTGTTAGAATATTGTCATTTTTCATACATTATTCAGACAAGTGTAATATCAGATTATAATTTGCATTTATTATTCTGTTTAATGTCCTCAATTTTGGAATCATATCTTTAATCGAAAAAGAAATTAAATTAAAATTAAAATAAATTGTATATTATTATATTTTCTAATTTTAGTAAGAGAATAGCCTCTGGGCAAAATATTCGTGTTTTCGAAATATTAGTAATAGTTGTTAGGACGTTTTTGTAAAAGGTGCCATTAACAGCTCTTAAAAGTAATTTAATCCCGAAAATAACGAAACTTTTTTGCATAAATATGGAAGCTTTCCAGGAAAGCAATTGTTGGACTCGAAAGCTCCGGCACAGACGGATAGTTACTGTTGCTGCTCCATGATTATTTATTCAATGGGCATTACCTGCTCCGCCAATTATAATTTATGTCACAGTAGCAACAACATCACATTGACCATGTGGCTTTGGAGACGACGGAAAAGCTTTCGCTAAAATTTTGCCAACCTCTTATCACTTAAATTTTCATTGGCCATGTTAATACTAATTTGCGTCGGATGTCATATTTATATTAATAATTTATTGTGACAGGAAGTTATTTTATTAATTATATGCTATAATGAAGAAGCCACCATTTATAACAGTAAAAGAGATGAAAAAGATGACAGAGGTGATTTTCTTCAGTAAAATATGCAAGTGATAATGTCCTGACTAGCAACACGAAATCTTTATCGTTTTAAATTAATTTAATTTCGAAATTTAATAACTTGTTCTTATGATGCACATCAATTTATCAACAAATTATTGAAAAAATTAATTTAAAAAACAGCAAGTGAAAAAATCCGACGCGAGAACTTTCTTGTCGAGGTATTTAACGAGACAAGATCTCTTCAACCATTTTTGTAATAAAAATTATTACTAATTCAATTATTTAGAGAGATAGAATGTAAAAAAAATAGGCAAGTGAAAAAATCCAGACTAAAAAGCCGAGCACTTCATTGTTTCGCAAGTAGAACAATTCAAGTTTTGCCAGGCAATAATTTTTCTTATGATAACTTTGTTTTGATTGTTTTAAATGTACTAGAAAATTCGATTATTTGAAGACACTATGCAGATAATAATAATTTATTAATTAAATTAATGAAGAAAATAATTTAAAAAATGGACATGTCAAAAAATCAAGGTTAGGAAGACGAGATCTTTATTGATTCGCAAGTAGAACAATTCAGGTACGGTCGGGCTACTATTTTTTATTTATTATAACTTTATTTAAGTTGCTTAGATTGTACTAGCAAATTCGTTCATTTATTAAGACAATGCAGATAATTTATTAATTAAATTATTGAAACAGATATAATGTAACAGAAATAGGCAAGTGAAAAAAGCTAGACTTTGATGACGAGATCTTGATTAATTCGCAAGTAGAACAATTCAAGCTTTTCCAGGCAATAATTTTTCTTATGGTAACTTTGTTTTGGTTGTTTTAATTGTAAAATAAAATTCGATTATTTGAAGACACTATGCGGACAATAATAATTTATTAATCAAATTAATGAAGAAAAGAATTAAAAAATGGGCATATCAAAAAGTCAAGGTTAGGGACACGAGATCTTTATTGATTCACTGGTAGAACAATTCAGGTACGGTCAGGCAATAATTTTTCCTTTATTATAAATTTATTTATGCTGTTTAAACTGTACACAAAATTTGATTACTTGTACAGACGACGCGTATATTTTATTTATTTAATTATTGAGTGAGTAATAATTTAAAGAAAATAGGCAAGCAAAAAACTCCAAGCTAGGAAGACGAAATCTTTATCGATTCGCAAGTAGAACGATTCAAATTTGGTAGGAAAATTATTTTATAATTTATTAAATTATTGAAACAGTTGATAATTAAAACATATACGTTAAAAATCCAGACTAGAAAGGCGAAATCTTTATTGACTGGCAAGCAGAACAACCCAAGTTTGATAGGCGATAATTTTTCATTTATAGGAAATTTCTTATGTTATTTAATTATACTGCAAAAATTCGTTAGTTTATACAGACAATGTAAATAATGTATGAAATAAATTATTGAAGTGGATGATAAAACAATAGATATCAGTAAAAATTGTCAGGCTCAGTAGACGAGATTTTTATTGATTCGCAAATCAAACAAACCAAGGTTGGTCAGACGATCATTTTTCATTTAGGTGGATTTTTTAATTTTTTGCAATGGTGCTGTAAAAATTCATTGAATTATACACATGATTCAAAATAAATAAATTTGTTAAATGAAACCAAGTTACAAAATTTAATCATAATCGTGTTTATTTAATTTTATGGTATCTGTAGGTATTTTGAAGAGCTGATTCTGATACTAACCTTATTTCTTTCGTAGCATCAATATTTTCGGAGATATTTAAGATTTAATGTTAAATATTACGAAAAAAATGAAAAAATAATATTGCTATAAATATATATATATATATATATATATATATATATATATATTCTTATCAACAAAATAAAATAATTCGTCACACATATTAATAGCACTGTAAGAGCCAGCACAATATACAGCTGATATTAAAGACTTCAATTTTAGTCCTATTAGAAACCTTTAGCATTTAGGGTTTGTTTGATGCAAGCTTTCAAAAACAACCTAGAAATGGGGCTTTTCACTTTTAAACCCAGGTTTTTCTGAAAAGCGAGAAAAGATAACGTTATTGAAACAAGTGATAAGCATCAGACATAAGTGAGAAAATCCTGACTCATTAGACGAGATTACTATCGATTGTTGAAAAAAGATGGGGCATACATTTTAAAACGTTAGCAACGATCCAGATGAGTAAATATAGAGTGACAGGATTTCTTTCTACAATTTCGAGGGTTGATGTAATTCTGGTTGCCTATTGTAGAAAACGTGGGTGTACTTTTCGGAACGTCGGCCTCGTCGAGGTTGACCGTGCATTTCGATTTCGATTAGACTTGAACGAAGGTAGACACACAAACATGAGCGACGTGGCAGGCACGAGCTTGTTCAGCCAATCAGCAGTTTTTCCTAGACTGGCTGTCATTCAGTCAGCCCAGTGGAAGGACAGGAACGGCATGTGGTTCGGCTTTGGCATTATTCATTATGCACCTCACAACACGCCGTCACCTGCCACCGCAGTCTTCTACATACAAACCGAATCTCGAATTGGATACGAGCAAGACCATATTTGCGATAATTAACTTGTGTCTAATTTTATCGTCATTTTCGACGAATATTTATTTTTTCTCAGAAATTAAATTTTCTATGGAATACGCTGTAGGTTGTATGTAGGTGACGTAGGAAAAATAAATATGCGCCGAGGTTGTAAACATCAATGAAGTCCCTTTCTGATTACGATTTCTTATTGTAAAAAATGAAGCTAGGTTTCGAAACCTGGTATCGGTGTTTTTCTAATAATTGAAGAGATACTGTGTTAGTAAAGTTTATTTTGTTTTATGTTTCTAGAACTTTTTTAATAATTAAGACAATTTGTATAATCATTTTAAAAATTCTATATTAAAATTAAGAAAATTGTGCATTGAAAATATTGCATATCAATTATAGCATATTTCAAATAACTTATTTTATTTTTAAATGAAAATATTAAATTGTTCAAATTTAAATTTGAAGTATGGGCATAATTGAATGCTTCTAAGGTAAAAATTAGAGGCGTTGAACAAATCTAACATTTTCTAATTGAAACGATTAGCAACATAATTATTAAATGGTGACGGGTTTTGAAGCTTGTAGTACAAATTACAAATAACAATTTTCCCAAGAATTTTAGATTTTGTAAAAATTTATAAAAGATTCTCAACTAAAATTTGCAGACTTTAACTTATTTCTGCCTTTGAGGGTTGAAAAGGAAAAAGGAATCTTAATTTATGTGTGAAAAATTAAATGTATGCAATACAGATTTTTTTCATCAAAAGTATTTGAGAGCAACATGAAACCCTTTTTGGTATTCAAATTAATCATAATATGTGCAAAGTAAGAATAAGCGACACGTTCTTCACCTACGTTCTAGTTTAAAATTTTTAATTTTCTTAATCCAATGATAAATATATAATTTGAGTCATTAAAATTATTTTTATGTCGAAATAATAACTGAATCTGCGCTTAGAGCCTTTACATAAGTAAATTCAGATTTTGTTTTCGTTTTACTTACAACAATATTAATGAAACAAGTAATTTCAAGGTTACTAAAACTTAATTCAAATTGAAAAATAATATGAACATCGATTGTTTTTCTTCTTACAACTAACTTTACTTCATGACATTGAAATATGTGTTACGACATGACAAGGTTATCCACAAGACATTTAAAGTGTAATTAAATCTTTACAGTTTGAAGTATATTCAATGATCAATGATCGAAAAATATGATTCAATGATCACAATTTGAAGCAAGCTCGGCTGCGTATTGTGCAAAAAAATGTTATCTGCAGTTTAAATTTAAAATAAAAATACACTCCCGAGATATTGAGTTTCTAAGTATGGATTTTAGAACGTTGGTCTAAAATCAAAATTTATAACAGATTTGTTTCGAGAATGAAATTAAAACATACATAATATAACAATTTTCAATTAGAAAAATCTTCCTTTATTATAATTCCGATTCTTGGATCGAAACTTTATTATGAATTTTGAATTACAGCTTGTTGATTTCAATGTTTTTTTCTTGGATCAAATACAATTTTCAAAATGAATATAAAATCATTTTTTTCAAAATGAATATAAAATCATTTTTTCAAATTGAAAATATTGAAATTATTTACTTCTTGATGCCTCATAGTTGAAAATACACATTTTTGGAAGTTTCCAATTTGAAACTTGTAACTTGGACTTCCGTTTCCGTCATGAAAGTGTAAGGTAGTGGGAATCGTTGATCCTGAGTTTTTATGATAATTGTGGTGAAGTTTGAAGTGAGTGGATTGTGGCAGTGTATAGAAGGGTTTGGATGTAAGAGATTGTTTGAGGGATTGTGAAATTGAAAAGGGGATGATGATATTCTTGAGGATTGAGAAAGATTTGTGTGAAAGTTGAGGTTAGGTTGGTTTGAGATTTAAGACAGGGTGGGAGGACTAGGTTGATTGGGTTAGTAGCAGCAGGGTTGGGTAGAGACGGAGCAAGACAAGACAGGTACCATAACGCGACGATAGATAGAGGCGGGAAAGATAGAAGGCGGAAACCTTTGAAATTGGATTCATGGATAGCGAAGAGAGTAACATCGAGGAACAATCGGATTTAGAGCAGGATGTTTTTAATATTAAGAAAGGGGAGATCAAAGAAAGGAAGGCAAGGGGGAAATACAAGAAAACTATATAAAAGGAGAGATTAAGAGCAAAAAGTGTGGAATCGATTGAGACTTTTATTAAAAGGAGGAGGGGAGAGGGGAAGCAGTGAAGAAACGGTCGATTTAGGTTCGAGCTTAAAATATCCAAAAATGTTTAGATCGCCACCGGAAAAGCAGAGTTTTGTAGAGAAGATCAGAGAAAAGAGGAAAGACTGAAAGAAATTCGCGAACTCAGATAGAAGTAATGCGCATTTATGAAGAAAATCAGGAGAAAAGGGGAAAGGAATTAAGGAAATAAATTAAGCGGGAAATGGCTGAACTTAATAAAGAAATGAAAAAATGGGAAGAAGTTAGGGAACAGTTAGTAAAGAGTATGCAGTCACTGGAGCAAAAACTAGAGAAGCAGGAGGATATATTTTGCAAAGGAGTGGAGATCATAGAGCTCATATAAGAGAAAGGATAAAAAAGCAGCAGGACTAGTGAAACAGATGTGAGGAATAGGAAAAAGAAGGTTCAACAAAAATTGGAGAAGGAGAATGTGGTTATTTGATACGCTGATATGGCCGGTATTAAGTTATGGGCAGAGATATGGGGATGGAAAGAAAGGAAAGATATTGAGAGTTTACAAAAAAGATATATAATGTGGACATTCGCGGTAGATTGGAGGACGCCAGGATATATGGTGAGAGAAGAAGCGCAGGGGGATAAATTAAGTATTAGAGCGGGAAAGGGTGCATGGAAATTTGAGATGAAGCTGAGGGAGGGGAGTTGGCGAGAAAGTGTTTGTTGGAGAGAGAGCGATAGGAGTAACAAGATTGGAAGCAGAAAGGAGGAAATTCTTGAATGCTAGAGACATAGAAGACCGAACTGGATTAATCTATAAAGAATTGGAAAAAAAGGACAGGGAAAGACAAGTAATAGAAAATGGGGGATGATTGATGACTAAAAATACAATAAGTGGTATAAGATGATAAAAAAGGAAGGTTGATCAAATTATTTAGGAAAGGGATGGGGAGATAGAAGGTGGACCCGAGTAGCACGATTTAGATTGGAAAGGAGGTAAAAGAGGTGATGTATTGAGAAAAGGAAGGGAACAGCAAGTGTAGAATATGTGAATGGGAGGAGGAAACATGGGAGCATGTATGGGAAGGCTGTGGGAGGGGAATGGAAGATAAAGGAAGCTGGAAAGAGAATGTGGTTAAGATTATAGGGGAGGATGGATTAGGAGAAGAATGGATGAAGAAGTTGGAGGGTGCGAGGGGAGCGAATGAGAGTGAGTGAAAAAATGGCAAATTGGAGGACAAAATAAGTGAATGAATAAGGGAACGGAAGTCACCTAGATTAGAAGCGTAAAGATTGTAAGTAATGGATATGTAACATAAGTAGATTAAGATACGTTTGCGTTCTCATTCTCTTTCTCTCTCTCGCTTGTACTTGCACCCTCGCTTTCGACTGCTCGCTTACTCAATCGTTTGCTAAAAAGTCATAAATTGCGCTATCACAGGAAATAGAGATAAGTAACTAGATATAAGACTTTATGTACATATTTGTCAATACTTGTAAATATTAAGGTTGAAATTTTTTTGTTTGTTGAATATGTAAGCGGAAATATTGTAAGGAATTGAAGTCATGTAATCCCTTAGGGGACACATTATGAATAAAGAAGAGCAAGCCGTGTAAGTTTAAAAAAATCGATAAGATGAATGTTTCTCTTTCAGGAATCCGGCATGGAGTGCCTCCGATCAAACTCACGAATAAAAATGGACTTTCATTCTTAACTCAAAAAATTGGTGAAAAACTAACTATAATGAAGTTAAGTCCAAGAGGGTTAATTTTGAACCATGTACGACCATTGAAATGAATTCCGTTATTTTTCAATATTGTCCGTAATCGTGAGAGTGAAAATATAAGTGAAATTCAAAATGGATTGGTAATAAAACGAACTAAAAAAATTGAAACACTATAGGTTTTTCTCTGCTATACCTATAAACCTGTAAAACTACCGTATAATCCGAAAATTCTATATAAATTGAATTAGAAGACCATACATTTGAACCACATCATCAACAAGGTTGTATGCGTCCATGCTAACACTGCACAGTGGGGCGAAATGAAAAAACGATGTTCAAAATAACCTGTAGGTCCCAATTCTTAATCGATTTTCAAT
>JAWWLR010000034.1:37365025-37386031 GCA_035041075.1 Acraspis erinacei
CGCTAGCAGGACGTCCACTCAGCGCCGCCACCTATGAAAACTCACTAAAAATTATTATAATGAGATGAACGATTAGGGGTAATTTTTTTTTGCTCTTTGATCATATATATTACGTTCCCAAAAACTACCCCTAAGCGTTACACCCCCACCCCTCGTGATCAAAACGTTTTAAAAGTGGCAAAACCTACTGGAAAAATGTAAAGATGATTTAGAGCTCCCAATTAATTACTTGCCACTTGAAAATGTCCCTCTCATTATAATTATTTACAAAAACTACCCTTCCACGTAAAAGTTTGCAGCGGAGCTCACATATGTATGTAAAAATAATTTAAAATAGTAAAATTTAGAAACCACTGTTAGATTATAGTTTTTGCTCCTTTTCTGCTTTCCGTTGATATAATACGTACCCCGAAAGCTACCCCTAACTCGTACATATCTACCCCTCGCGATCAAAAGCATTTTAAAAGTGCGGTAAACACCTGGAAACATGTAAAGATGATTTAGGGTTCCAAATTTTTTAGTTGACACTTGCAAATTTCCCTCCCATTATGATTTTCCCCAAAAACTACCTTTCCACGTGAGTGTATGCAGCGAAGTTTACATATACATATACATATATGGACTCCGCTTGATACGTTTACGTGGAAGGGTAGTTTTTGGGGAAAACTATAATGAGAGGGAAATGTTCAAGTTTCAAGTAATTAATTTAGAGTTCTAAATCATTATTACATTGTTCAAGGTGGTTTTCACACTTTTAGAACGTTCTTGATCACGAGGGGTAGGTGAATACGTCTTAGGGGTAGCTTTTGGAAAACGTAATATATGTCATCGGAGAGCAAAAAAGGAGCAAAAAACATCCACTAATAGTGGTTTCTGGATTTTTTTATTTTAAACGCTTTTTACATACACATATGGGCTTTGCTCCATACTTTCACGTGAAAGGGTAGTTTTTACGACTTAGGGGTAGTTTTTTGGGAAGTTAAGAGAGCAAAAAAAATTGCTTTTAGCATAAAATTAGCAAAAAAAAGCAAAAAAATATGGCGTATTCCGTTTTTCAATTTTCCTTTGTGGCGGTGCTGAGTGGACGGACCTTTGGTTTCGCGCCTAAAGGAGGGTCGGGAATGGGAAAAGGAGACCATATGAACGTTGGCCTAATACAACTCTGCTGAAGATTGGTGAACTTCTCAGCATAAAACATCAACCATAGCTATGTAACTAGACTCTCCACCCTAGACTCTTTGAGAGACTCTTTTAGGGAACTATTGGGAGATTTTAGGGAAATTTATGGAACTAAATTAGAGAAACTTAGGGAAATTTAAAAAGTTTTGAAATATTAGGGAAATTGTAGGGAACTATTGGCACCAGAACTGCATAAGCTGTTCACCCAAAAAAGAATACACAAATTTGTTAATCATTTTCAGATGGAACTTTTAATCGTAAAAATAAGGTCAAAATTTTTTTTTTAAATTGGAGCACGTCGAAAACTGAAGGTCAGGTTCGTTAGCCAGCCATTTTGGATACAAATTTAAAAAGTGAGCGCATTTTGAAAATGTTTAGTGAACTTAACTATGTCTGTGTGGTCATTTGTAGTGTAATTAAAAATTAAAAATTCCATTTTTCTCAGGGGGTCGAACTATATCAAAATATGACAAGAAAGTAAATTTGGAAATTTAATAAATTTAAAAAGAAGTAATCAATAAAAGATTTGAGAAAAAAAGTAGAGAAATTAATTTTTTGTCAAACGAGATTATGGTTGAACAATTTTTATTGTATAATAATAATTATTACATGACAAAAAATGTATTATTTTAAAACATTTCAATTATTTCTGCAATTTATTTAATTATTTCAAAAACACACCCGAGTGGATACAATTACAACTTGTTGGACCAAAACTTTATCGATTCACAACCAGGGAAATGTTTGTTTAGTCAGGCGATAGTATTTAAATAAATAAGATTCAGACTGGTGAGACAAAGATCTTGATTCGTATTTAAGTTTACCCAGACTAGCATTTATACCCAGTATTCAATCTTGATCTACGTACAATTCTTGATTATACTTTGTTTTTAACAATTAAATTTGAATTTTTAATAGGAAAGCTTATATTTAGCATCTAATAGTTGAAAATGCAATATTCGGGTGCAGTTCCGAAAAGCGCTTGCCACCGATTAATTTGAAACTCCGTATGCCTGTGTATTTTGACGCGCTGATCACGAATATGATAGTGACGATGCCCGAAAATTTGATTTTCATGGTGAAAATCATGAAAAACCCATAAAAATCAGGTATTTTGACGTTTATCTCAGTGAATAGTGAAAATTTATAAAAAAAGCTTCAAATAAAAGCTGTAGATCCTTTAAAAATACATATTTTTTGTTGAATATGTCTTTACCCTACGACTGACAGTTTTCGAGAAAATAAGAGAAATGTCAGTACGAAGTGTAGAGTTGCTTAGGTAACACTCGACCCCTTTTTCAACGGTTCATGTGGGGCGGGAAGGCATCCACATGACTGGTCACAAAAATAACGTGGGTCAGGCACGACCCCTTTTCCAATGTGTCTTGGGGGGCGGAAAGGCATCCCAAGGACTGGTCACAAAAATAACTTAGGTCAGACACGACCCCCTTTCCAACATCTCATGGGGGGCGGGAAGGCACCCCTGTGACTGGTCCCAGAAAAAACTTAGCCACACACGACATTTGACACGGAAGTCATTCGTGATTTAAACTTGAAATTCAACATGAAAAATCATTTTTAATTGGTGATGAAAATAAACTCAACGAAAAAAGTATTTCTGGTGATCCTGCCGTACAATGCGGAAAAACGAAACCCGTTCAAAGTCTGATATCACATGGGCAAAATATTCAGAGTTACATATATGTTACTCAATTAAACACTCAATTTGTAATGCCTAATTCTTTTTAATCTTCCAAGAACACACCTATTTTTTCGATCATGGATCAAACGCTTCTCAACAACGACTGACCGCTTTGCAGACTATAAACAAGCATTTGTAACTATAGTTGAGACCTCGAACTATATTACCATAGCCTAAGAGACCGCCCACTTTTTAAATTTCTTTAGCATATTTCTCGATCAAACAATTTGTTGTGGATCATTGGCCTAGTGTGTCCTCCGAAGGTTAAATTAGGCTTTTATGAAATATCATTTATGTTATTTTGACTTTTAATTTATAAAATTGAGGAAGTGAAACAAGTAAATTTTTAGATAACTTGAAGTTACTTTATCTAGTAACTGTAAGTATTTACAGTTAGCAATAACGTAACTGTAACTAGTCTCCTTTTTCGCTGAGTAACGTAACTAGAACTAGTTAATAAAAAAAATATAACTTACTCAACGCTGATTGAAACGACAAGAGGAGGGAATAAGTTTTAAATGTGGTTCGCGAATTTTCGAGCTAAATGCAGTAGGAAAATCGAAGTAGAGTGGGTAAAACATGCATTACTCAGAAAGTGGAAAATTAAACCCGACCAACCGACGATAATCCAGTCGTCCTCGAAATCTGAGGCCTTAAGTACCCCGCTTCTTTGGGCTTTACCTAGAGGCGCGACATTGGCAGTTTCTACCTAGAACGCTCCTTGTACGCAAATTGGGATCAACGTGAATACTTAATGTGAAACTGTGGTCGAGCAGGAGTCAAGGCGCACCGATGGGAGACAGAGAGGAAAAGGTCGTTTGCCGTCCATTCCATCCACGGCGCCAACTTGATTACAACATCTAACCGGTTTCACACGAAGGGTTCATTTTATGGTATTATACGTACACCCGGAACTATATGGAGATTGATACATTTCACGCTTAATTAGTCTCCTTAAGCTTTCCATTTTCCACTATAATCATTTTTATTGCCCTTACAGTTCAAGCAGTATCTTCTTCAAAGCAAACAAAATTTGTCTTTGTCTTTTTAGAAGTTTAAGCTTTTTAACCGACAATTTTTCTTTCAGTTTCGTTTGAGTGTCTTGTAACAAGAGGAATCAACACCCAGTAATATGTCATAACCAAACTTGTATAATGCTAAAGTAATAACATGCACTTTTCAGCCATTTTCGATAAAAATGGCTTCAAACAAATCCTCGCCCGTTACATGGATGGCGATGTGAGTGTTTCAACTCCCGGTTAGATCAGGTGGTAAGCGCCCTCAGTTTATAACAGTGCTATGTACGTTACTAGATAAGGGAGCGTTCACATATTATGTAAAATTATTTTCGACATTTTTACCCCCTCTACATTTAACAAACCGTAATATTTTCTTCTGCCTCCCCCCCCCAGGCCCACTGTTACGTAATATTTTTTGCATTATTTTAAAATATATAATAGACGTTTTCTAAATTAAAACAAAAAGTTTTTTAAGATGAAGAAATAAATAAAACAAAATTTCGGTGTAACACTAAATGCTTTTTTGATATTTGGTTAGTCAAACTAATATTAAAATTAGCTAACGTAGTATTACTTGAAATTCACCAATATAAAACTTTTTTTTAATACCATAAAGAATAAAAAATAATATTAGTAATAATATAAAATACGAATTAGGAGAAAATCGAGTCTCTCTAAAAGATTTTTAGGACTATTCCTAAACAAATCAAGAAATATTTCATGAACTTTCGGAAATGTTGCAACGTTTTCGAATATTTCGAATCTATTTAAAACGTCCCGAATTACTAAAAAACGCATATTAACTGACTCGAAAGTTTCTTACAAATTTTACAAATCATTAAAATTGTAAAAAAATTGCATTGCAATCTCAATTCTACTATATATTCCTGGAATTTAATCGATCTTTTTATTTGATTTTTTAATCTTACCAAATAAAAAATTTTTCTTTAAAACCGTCTACACTCTTTTTTGAAATTTTAGGAAATCGATTGATATGATTAGAAACCTTTTTTAATTTTATTTTAAAGTTCACTTGATAAAATAATCAATAATTTAACTATAAACTTAAAGAAGCTCCTATTTTGTTACTCCTGAGTGAGCAGCACACACACCCCGCAGCTCCTCTCACCAATAGTCACAGCGCGGCGTCAATTCTCGAAATGACTATTTTCAGGCGCACTATGTCCGAGCTTGACTTTAGTTGAATTTTCTACCAAAATACATGCATTTTCAACTAATTAGTTCAATTTTCTAACAAAGTAGATGATTTCTTAACGAAAAGTATGATAGTTGATATTATGTCAACCAACAAATATTTTAAGTTGAAATCAATCACAGTTGGGCTTAACCTAGAATGACGAATTTTCAACAAAATAGTTAAATAATCAACCCAATGAGATTATTTTTCTACCCATAAATGACCCACAAGCATCTCTTAATAGGTATACATACAAAAATCACAAAGTAACTTTAAAGTAACAAAAATTTAAGTTCTAAATTACTTCAAAAATCGCGAATAAACTACATTACAAGTAACTTTTTAAAATAATAACAAAGTTACCCTTAAAATTACAAATAACGTAAGTTTTCAATAGCGTAGTTACTTGCAACAAGTTACTACCCAGAACTGATTTCAGTACTTTTTTATTTTTGAGAATACTTTTTTCTTAAAAAGATACTTTTTTAGATCCATATAACACTTTGAAAGCCTTGAATAGACTCTAAATGAAGCCAAAATATACATTTTTACCCACTTCTTCAAACGAAAAAAAAATTTACCATTTGGTAAATTTACCTTTACCATTTGTATGCGAATAAAAATGTATTTTATAGAAAAAAAACTTTTTCTTCATTGAACTGAACATTTATATTTTGGTTATTATTATTTCTATAATAAATAAAAATAGTATAATAAGAATAAAAGATATTTTCTAATGTCATTAAAGTATTCATATTTTGAATATAAAGTGATGAAAGGTGTTCTTCACAAAAAATTGCTTAAGGAATTGCTAGAATCATTATCTACTGTAGGGTGGTCTCCCCTATATTTCTTGATAGACTTGTATAAAAATCTTTTTTGTTCTATATCGGCAAAGATACATGTAAGCGGCTATACGTATATAAGGATCATAATGGGTATATATTGATAAAAGATTGTCCATAAGGGGATGTTTATAAGCACATACAGTGTCGCGTAAAACGGAATAGTGAAGGAATATTACGTTAAGGGGGTGAAATATTTAATATGAAAGCGAGCTATGAGCAAACGTTAAAGTTTCCTTCGCAAGTCGTGCGGATTTAAAGAGATTTCGTGCTCACTATCGATTCCTTTTTCAGTATTAGATTTTTCGAGATTGAAAACTCTACTCTGAATCTTTCAAGAATCACCAAATATGCTACCAGATAAAGAATCAGTTCACCATTCTAGTAACCAGATTGTAGATTTCAGATAGAAGAGAATAATTTAATTTAATTGATGAGGCACCTCCTTTCTCAGGTTAGTCGAGATTCACTATCGAAGTTATTATAAACTCAATATTTTATACCAGACCCGATAAAGTATAATCTATCATGAGGAAAAGTTATGTCAATAGCTAATAAATAAACTTAAGGTCTCTAAAAATTTCTGCAAACGGTCCTTTAAAGTTCCATAAGGTTGACATCTTAATGCGGTTTTTATTCAAATGTATAGAAGTCTGAATGTCGAAACAAATGCTTTTAAGTATATTCATGTACTTCAGTTTTTTCACAACATATTTAATCATTAGGATTCACCGGAAAGGAGGAATTTTTGCTAATTTAAAAGGTTTAAGCTAGTCATATTACACTTTAGTGTTACTTCCAAAAAACTTCGGCAAAGTGTAGTCCTACTGGATGGAGATTTTTATAGGGAAATATTTTCTATTGCGAAAACTATTTACAGAGAGGGAGCAAGTCATGTTTTTTCCACCAGTGGAAATATCTTCGGGCGTTGAACAGCCCCAGACTAGACTTTTGTAAAGACTACGTTAGATGATCTAGCCAGACGCTAGTTAGCGCCTGTTCAGCCGCCATTTAAACACTCTAATCAGAGGTAAATAAATAAATAATAACTGAAAAATAATACATAGTATATAATACATAAATAGCCAATAATACACAATATACAAAATAGAAAATGATAAATAAATCAGCGAACAATATTTGATTCCTTTCAGAAGCTTGGTGATCAAAATGATGGGCCAAACTACACGAAAAGTTTGATTGGCACAAAATATTTAAATTAAAAAATATAATTATTGAGTGAATTGAATATTCTTGAAATGTCCTAATTTATACAATAAATCTAAAGCTATAAAAATGCATCAGTAGAAAATTCTCAAGGGCAAGTCTAGAATGTCAAGACTACACGGTCTAGATGGCGCCAGATCTAGGCCAAACTATATTGTCCAGATGATAACAAAATTATTTTTATAGTCATAATTTTTTATGTCGGGTAATTTTAGACACACTGAAAATGTTTCAAAAATGGTGAAAAAAGTTTGGCTGATTGATACTTAAAAATTTGTGTGCCATGGCGTGCTGATCATCGCCAGTTATGGGCCGGACCGACCGCCGAACCAAATTGTCCAAACAATAAGGGGAAACAAAGTTCATGGTATTAATTTCTGATATAATAAAATTTGCCCGATTGGACCTTCGAAATTTGTATCCAATGTGAAGCAGATTAGCGCCAGATGCCGACCAGACCTGACTGTCAAGTTTAGACGGACTACAAGGTCTATGCTTTCTTTGAAGCATAAAATGTAACCAAAAAATCCTCGATATTCGAAGAAAAGTTAAAATTATTTATAAAGCCTTCATTTTTTAAGGCTGACATTTGTTTTTTTTATATTTATTTTCAACGAAAAGGGTTTTAAAAAATCCTATTGCAACTGTAGAAGACCGCATATTTTTAATAATACGAAAATAGTTTCAAATCGTCGAGACAGACGCCACCCTCAAAACACTATTAAACGCTTATTTTCTTAAATAAAAAAATATTGGCTCACTTTTTAACATCAAGGACCTTAAAGAGAAGAAACTTAGCTTTCTTATAAACCTAAAATGAAAGTAATCAAATGGTCGAATTTCGAAAAAAGTGCAATTATTTTGTACCTTCAGTTTTCAAGGACAAATTTTGTTATACTTATGATCAATAAAAATAGCGTGTAAAATTCTATCAACAATATAGAAAAGTACATTTTCTTTTATTGTTATTAAAAAAGTTACGAGTCACTGAATTCGATGGTAAACCAACTTTAATAACAACACCCCCCCCCCCGCCCCTTGAATTTCCATCCACTAGGATTTTACGTTTCCCAATTTTTAGTCTGATTGGAGAACTTTGGGTTTTTAGGTATGGTAATTTTATAAATAATGCCCCAATTGTATTATAAAAAATGGTGTATTTTTTCTGAAGGAAAAGGGTGCCATAATCCATCCGAAAGCAACGTTTTTGGAGTGATCCTGGAAAATTGCGTGGTTGCTACAGTCGTATTAGTTAGGACTATAACAACGCTGGCGGACAATCAAAAGCTGATGGGCCATGATTCGCTATGATAATGAACCATGAATATGACATGAGGCCAGTGAGCTGGGGACGCCAACTCCTCGCTTCGCTCACCGGGCTGATGGTGCCAGTACAGTGGCTGCGGGACGCACGGGGTTAAAGGGGCTTCAACCTGGGATCGAAAGGATGGATTCGCAAAAGCTCCCCTGCACATACCCCACCTCTCCCACACCGATATACCCCAGCATGGCAATGTGTGCTCTGATGTTGACGCTTGGATTCAACTCCTTTTGCTTTGTCCACACATAACCCGCGAAATGCATGTATCGAATCGTATCTTCGCAACCTGTCATTCTACCCCACGCAATTTTTTAAAGCACACTATTACTCATTTCATTCATTTCACGCTCACGTATTTATTTACTATCGTATCGAATAAAGAGGGACTAGTCCGAGAAAAAATTAGCATACTCTGTGAAGTAATAATACGGAAGGAAATAGCCATTTTTATTACAAGTGCGCAAAATAGACGGACTAGCTGCATTGGCTTTTCGCGTGCTAATATTGTTCACACACAGTCTGCTGGATTCGAGCTCTTTCCACATCATTTAGTGACATAGAAACCTTTATTTTCCAGATGGGTATTGCCAAAAAAACATGTTATATCAAATCCCCTAACACGTCCCTACTGCAAATCCTCCTCTTTAAATTAAAATAAATTATATTTAGACGCTTCTATTATTTTCAGAAGAGAAAGAAGAGAATTTTTTCTAAAAGGAAAGATACTTATTTCTGGAGAGAAAGAGAAGTTAGCATGTTTAGGTACGTTGAAAAACAATTACAGACCATTGCTGCTTTTTAAAACAACACCTGAAATTACAGGAAATTATAAACAGAAATCTGAAAGATTTCTAAGATTCACCTCTGAAACCACCCCTATGTGTAAAATAATTCTACCCCTGAACTTGTAATAATTCAGAATTCTCAGCTTTTATATCTCTATTAGGTGAAATACATTTTATTACGACAAGAAAATACACTCTGTAAGATACAACCACCCTTGCAGCTTTTTTGAACTACCTTTAGGTAAATAATTGAATAACTGAATGCAACACTGAATAGAGATCTACTTTTTTAAATATACGAACCCTTATAGCCTACCGAGACTAACCCTAAATAAACAAGATCTTTCCTTGAATTTAAAAAGTTCTAATTTGAAATTCTGTTTTTTACGAATCTCTCCTAAATGAAAAAAATATTTATTATGAAAATGAATTAAACCCTCCAAAATCACCCATATCTTAAAAAATATTATAAGTTAAAAAAATTTTCCTGAATGCAAAAATTTAAGAATAATAAAATTATGGACTAGACAACAGAAACACTATGACATATGCATGCATTATCTGGAATTACAATTCTTAGTACCCTCCTAAAACATCCTTACGAGTGTGGTCCAAAAAACGGCTTTATTTTGTGTTCTGAATTGGCACCTCTACAAAATGCTCTTTTTTGTGTTAAAATGGTCCCTGATATTGTAAAAATTAAAATATATGTATTTAGGGGTACCGTAAGCCGTTTTATTCTTAAATGAAGTGCATATTTTAGTTTATTAATGATTGCTATGGAATTCTTTAACTATGGTGTTGGTAGAATGAATTCTTATTTGTTAAAAAATTCTTCAGTGTTTAATAAACTTTTCTCATCAATTTGTTTGTAGTGCATCGATTGTATTCTTTTCAGTAAAATACGGAATTTAAATTTGCACCAGATTTAAAAAATTATATTTATGGTTGTTGCGGGTCTGTTTTGCGATTATTTGTTATTCTTTTATTTTATTATTATTCATACATAATTATATATTGTGTTTTATACAGAAAGAATCTATTCTGAAATGAGAGAAATAATATTTATTATGATATTCTCTACAACAAAACTCATATTCCAATTTTACCTTGCATCGTAAGTAAGAATTAAATCAATTCTTTTAGGGTTTTTTCTTTCTTTAGCGTTAAAGGTATTCTAAAAAAACGTAATATACAGAACTTAGGAAGATAAAAAGAAGACTCATTAAAATTTTCGTTGGGCGATAATGGAAAGAAATTAATAAAGCAATAGAGATTGCGAAAGATATAGTGCTCGTCTTCTCGGAATCAGAGGTATTATTCCTAGTTTGACCACTTTTATTGCACGTTGAGAGAAAAGAGCAGGATTAAGATCCTCACTTCAAAATTGTTGAACTGGTTGTAAGTTTTTACTATTTTAAAACAGGTTTAATGAAATTTTATAAACGTAAAATATAAATTATTATTTTCTCATCATCGCTAACCCTGATACCGATTATCCCACATAACAAGGAATCCATTCAAAAAAATTAGTACATTTTTTGTGATTCTTGGCTAAATACTCGATGCAGAGGCAGAGACCATTTTTATTTTTAATTATACTTTTGGAGTAACTTCAACACACAAAATCACAACTTCTGAATCCTCTTAAACAGAAACGGTTTTTTACGACACGTCCTAAAGTGCTATTTAATTTAATAAAAAAAAATAAAATGTGATTTGCAGATATCTTGAATATACAATCAACTGAAGTATGTTTTTTCGTTTTTTCATGCTTAAAATGTATAGAGATAAAGTACTAAAGTATAGTTTGATCACTATTTTCATTACACCTATCATTAGTTGGCGCGTATAGGTATCTGCCCTTTCATACTAAAGTTTCTCAGCATTTCCACTGGCTGAGATGAAGTTATAGCAATTTAGCTCACCTACATGTGTTAATGTCCTCTAATTGGTCAGCTGCAGCTGGGCATTATTAAATTATCACTTTGGTCAAAGTTAAGTAGCACGCGAGCATTTTAGGCTACCTTCATTCATGCAAGCAGAAATGAAGATTTACACATATATAATATACAGTTCTATAAATAACAAAGATTTTTGGAACGTTTTGTAATTAATAATTGATTATTACAATTGCAATATATTCGATATTTATTTACTGTATTTTAGGGAAACTTTATCGAAAATTAAACATTTATATTAGGTTTATTTACAATAAGTAACGTGATTTGAGAAAGTCATCCCTAAATCTGGTAAAAAGGGGCTCAAATGTGCTTTAACGTCCCTTTCTGCTTCGGGCTGTCAGAAGAATTAATTTCAAGATGGATCTACTTTCTTAGAAGTAAATGAAGAAGAAACGATCCTCTTCCAACTGTAAACACTTTTAAAAATATTTTAGAGCGTTTCATAAAGTTTTTAGAAAATGATTTTCGCATAGATCGAATGTTTTAAGATGTGCTTTTCAGATCCACAACAAGTTTATTTACATCGAGTTCGAATAGCACATAATAAACCATGTCGAAATTGCAATAACTTTTTTTTATAAATTAGGAACAATTGAAAATTCGAAAGCGTACGAGATCCCGAAATCTTTTCAAATTTTGGTTAAAGTTCAAAATCAACTTGAAAGGACTCGATCGAGATTCACTGCCATGTTTTTTGCATATGCCTAATAAAAATTACTTTAATTTAGTGGGTTTATAAAATAAGAAGTGTTCGATTTGAAAAGCCTCAAGCTTGAACACTTTCGTTTTTAAAACCTTGAAAATAAAAGCCTGTAATTTGGAAGTCTTTAACTTTGAGCTTTTTATCTAAAGCCCTCATAGTAAAAACAGTTTCAATTTCTGAAACCTTGAACTTTGTTCGGGAAACAAACATTAAATATGATTCTTTATTCACCATTTGAATTGAACCCTCTTTCCATTCAGCCCTATGAAAAGACCGAAGGTGAGTGGGAAGGAAGAAAGACATTCTTAGTCTGGTGCAATTGAGACTTGCTGCAGTAGCGGCAGCATCAGGAAGAGAAACGAAGTGATAACGACAAAGTACAAAGTATAAAGCGAAATGGAAGGGTGGTGGCTAGATAGGACAAAGGGGTATCAACGCTATCAGACAGACTGGCTGCGTGGTGGCAGGAAGAATGAGAAGAATCGGTGGTAAAAAGTGGTAGAAGGTGAAAGATGGAAAGTGGAAAGTGGAAGGTAGATGAGATGCGTGCGTGGGCGAGTGCGTGTGAGGGTGCGCGAACAAGGTGGAACGGTTATCCAGTGCTTGAGAGCGGAGTGAGCTGAATGAGCAAGCGAGGGTGCGGGCCGCGTGGCCCGCATTGGCTGCTGAATTATAAATGAATGGAGCGTAAGGGCTGTTGCCTAGCAACCGCATACACCGCGTTAAGACAAAATGGAGGAGCACGCAACACAGCGACCTTATGCTTTAGTTTGTAACCCCAATCCAACCCTGTACCGTGTTATGCCGTGTGCTTTGCTATCGTCACGCACTTTTCTCCCCATTCCATTTTCATCCCCCTTCCTTCCTGTTCGATCGTCTTACTTTTTCCCTCAACTTTTCTCCTTCCTCTTTCAACCCTTTATTGATGTTTCACTCTTCCTCTTTGCTTGCGAAGATTCTTTTTCATATTTGTTCAACCTTCCTTATTTCCTTTTGCAATCCTCGATTTCCTTTTCAAACTTAGCCAATCTTTATCAAGAACCTTCCTTAAAGTCATCCCTTTCTACCTTGCCCCCTGCACATCTTTCTCTTCTTACATACTCTTCATTCTTTTTTAAATTCTCACATTTTCCTCAACTTAATACTTTTTTCAACTTCTTACCATTTCTCTCTTTTTAAATGTGCATTATTATTTTCAAGATCTCTTTGTTGTAACGCTTCTGTTCCTTTTTGAAAACTCTATCTCTACTTTTAAGACTTACCCATTTAATCACTTTATTTCTTTAAAAAAAACTCATTCCTATTTAACAACTTTAATGATTACTTTAACTGTCTATCCAAGATACTTCATTCAATTTTAAACATTTCTCTTTGATTCTTAGTAACGTTAATTTTTTGAATCCTTTCCTTTCCTCATAACTTCTGCACACGCTTTTCAACCTCCTAGAATTTTTTTCACCCTTCTGTTTGTTCCCTTGCAACCACTTACTTTCTTCGTTAGTCTTCTTCCTAATTTTTTTAATCCTCCTCCTTTTTTCGAAGTCCTTTTCACATTACTCTTTCTACTCCCTTTCCCTGCTTCACCTTATATATTTAAAAAAACCTCTTTATTTTATCCGATTTCTCTTTTTTTAAATCTCTTTCCTCACTTGTTCGATAATCTTACACGGCCGTTATAAACCTCCTTACTTCTTTATAAACCTCTTCTAATTATATTTTATCACCTATATTCTTTTTTAAGGTTGTCTGTGTTTGTTTTATGTTGCAAAGTTCCAAAGACTTAATACATTTTTTTTAAATATCATTCATAAAGTAAAGACTTATAATATAATAAAAAAAGAAATTTTGACGCAAAATATTTATTGAAAACTTCTAAGTTTGACCCAAAGTTCCCAAAAAACGTTTCTGGGTCCAACACCAACATTTAAATATAATTGTTTTGAATAGTACAAAAGTCTTACAAGAACGTACTATAAGCGAAAATTTGATATTGTGAACCATTTTCGTAAAAAAATATTTTTTTTGTTTAAACATTAGTATACCGAAATTTCGTTTTTTGCAAAAAAAAATATAAAAACTTATCCTGCGATTTAATAAATATGGACAATATTGTGCTGTTAATATAAATAAAAAAATCGAACTACTTTAGAAAAAAATTATTTTCAAAATATATTGTCAAAAAACTCAACTTTTTGGAGCGTGCAATTTTTGTTTATCCCTACAATTTTTTGTTCTGAAAGACTTTTGCACTCTGAAGTGCATTTTCCAAATAAAATAAGCTTTTCTGAACTTGGAATGGTTTTTTGAACCAAAAATCCCAAAAATGCGAATTTCGAATATTTGAAAGTAGTGTTGAATTGTCCTAGGCGAAAACAACCAATTAATTGAATGATCTTTTCATCAAAATTCAAAAAAAAATTTAATAACTTAACTGTTTTAACCTTGAACGAATTTTTAAGGTAATTTTCACTTTAGATGCATATTTTCTAAATAAAATCGACTTTTTTACATTAAATATTTCTTGAAACAAAATTTTTTAAAGAAACGAATTTTAACACATAGCTTTCAGATTTTTGAAATTCGCATTTTTTAAATTTTTGGTTTAAAAAGTATTTCAACTTCAAAAAACTTGATTTTATTTGAAAAATATACGTCTGAGTGAAAAGTGTTTTGGAAAAATATTTGTTTTGCTTACCGAGTGCAAGTCAGCACAAGCTTCATTTTTTCAAAAATCTAAATTGATAATTTTTTGGGTCATTTTTTTGTCGAAGCGATTCGATTTTTTCGATTTGTATTTAAAGCACAATATGCACACATTTCGTTCGTCATAGCATCATTATTTTTATTATTTTTTTGTTGTTGAAATTTTAACTCAAATTTTGATATTGACTGTGTGCTATTCGCATGTTTTTCAACACATTCAACCCTTCAATTTTAAATTTTCTTACTATTAAGTATAATATCTTTTAATTATAATCCAGAAAGATGGAAATTCTATTTTTAATTTCTTTAAATTTCTTGCTTTATTTTCAGTATTATGTTTTTCCCATCTAATAAGTAATATTTTTCGAAAAAAATGCGAAATTAGAAAAAATGAAGAGAATGTATGTCCTCCTTATTTTCGGTATCTGGCTTCGAATTCGAAATTTTCTTTGAAATGTTTTTAAATAATAAATTTACCAATTTTAGCCTAATTTCACTTCAATTGAACTGCAATCAATATTCAGTGAACAGCCCAAGTGTCCACTTATTTTTACAATAGCATCCTTCTTTTTACATTTCAATTCATATGTTTAACGTAGCATTATTTTTTACCCTCTTTTCTTCCGTTTTAACAACTATTGAAGCCTCTCCTAGGATTGCATGTCTATATTTTTATTATTTTCTACGGAAAATGCATTCGTGCAGGACATTGCAAGTAAAATCGCTTTGCGATTACAGTGTCCAAGTTATTTCTTCTCTTCCCTCTTCTATTTATTTCACTGGAAGGGTGTCTTCTGCGTGTCCTGGCCACTGGCCACTGGCTGCCTTCCCTTTCGCGTTTTCTGAAAGCCCTCGCCCTTTTCTTCGATTTTTGTTTCTACCCTGTATCTTGGAATCGCACTCACCCGACCGGTCAGGATAGATAATTCGATCGACTGCGGCCGACTCGAGCGGGACACAGATTCCGCACGATCCTGATCTCATTATATTGTCGTCGACGAAAGTCCCTTGGATTCGGTTTGTGGGTTTCGGCAAAGCCCGATTCGCGAGGAAAGGGACACTTCGGAGAGGATGGGATAGTGTGTAGAGGAAAAATCTAGATGCGCTTTTCTATCGATGGGGACGGATTTTAAAATGGATTACAGAGGCAGAATCCTTTAGATATTTTAGAATCTAGTCTAGGCTGTTCAGTCTGTTCATTGATATCGAGGATACCCAGATCTGGAGCTTCGGGTCATTGATTAATTATTTTACTGCTTTATTTCTTTACATTTAAGACCGTGTATAAATTACGTAAAGTTTTTTCAGGGGTCATTCAAAAACTGCTTAACATGATTTGGAGGGGGGGGGTGAGTTTAGCTAAATCTTACTGTTTCTTATGAACTAAAAAAGTAGTTTAACTTTCAACTAAGCAGTTAAACTTTTAACCAAGTAGTTGAATCTTCGAAAACAAAAAATGAATTCTCAACAAACAATGTAATTCTTATGTGACATTTTTACTAATCTTTTGAAAAATGTCGGTTTTAATTTACTCAATTGTTTAAATTGTTGTGATGAAATTTAATATTGGCATTAGGGTCTTATGAATGTACTTAATTATATACCATGTATTTCTTAAAGGTTAAAATGGGCAAACGTTTCGACCACGGATAGGGGTCTTCCTCAGTGCCAGATATTCAATTAAAAATTAAAAATTAAAAATTAAAAATTAATAATTAAAAATTAAAAATTAAAAATTAAAAGTTAAAAATTAAAAGTTAAAAATTAAAAATTAAAAATTAAACATTAAAAATTAAAAATTTTAAATTTTAAATTAACTAAAAATTAGGAATAAAAAAATTAAAATTGAAAATTAAAAATTTTAAATTAAATACTAAAAATTAGAAAATTAAAAATTAAAAACTAAATATAAAAAATTAAAGATTAAAAATTATAAACGTACCAAATGCAGTTGCCAAAAGGCAAGCGATTAGGAAAGACGAAATACAATTCATGTTGAACGCTCTTTGCCCTACTTTGAGTTTCTTGAAATTTACTCGTTTTATATATCCGACCCCGACGTGTAAAACTGAATCAAAGTCGATATGATTGTATCTACATATACAATATTATGATAAATATGATAAATTTTTAATTATTAGGAATCCATCGATGTTATTAATATCTTTTCATCTTTAATTGATTTTTTCCATTAAGTACTTCTTCATAAACATTCTGTATGATTTTACAAGATTTCGATCTAATCTAAATTTTATTTTCGCTAGAAAATAAACACGCGCGCAATGCGCACGATTATTGTTTTTTTTTTGCCGCGCAATTTTCAAATTAATAAATAAAATTAATATCACTAGAATATTTTGGATTCTATCTACTCTGGTGGACAATTTTTTTACAATAATATGCAACATTTCTAAAACTTTAATTTTTGTACATCTACTGATTTGTAAAAAAGTGTAAGACATTTAACAAAAAGCAAAAAAATACAACAAATATTTTTTTCTTGTATTTTCGTATAGAAAAGTAAAAAACGAACAATAAGGAACAATTATCTACAGTTAAAAAATTTATATAAATTTTTACATATATATTTTATTTACTTTGTTTTAAAAATCTAAAAGATATTATAAGAAATACAGGATTTTACATTTTTTACATTAAAAGTTTATCCAGATGTTCACATCTATCAAAAGTAATTTAAAATCAGAGATATTAATTATTTAAAAAAATGTATTGTAAATTATTTTATTGCAGTTAGAGCGCGCCTAGGGCGCTCGTCTGTTGTATCCTGCGCTTCGCGCTCGGTCTTTGTACTCTCTCCACATTTGTCCACAGACCTTATGAAATTAAGGGTCCAGAATGAGCATGTTTAATTTAGCGATTGTGAATTCTCTTTAGTTAAAGCTCTTTAGGATTTAGCAAATACGTTCTCAGGATGTATTTCGTGCATCGAAATCGATTAGACAAACTTCATCACTGATGCATTAATAAGAAAACCGATTAATTTTATTAAAGTAAATATAAATTGATAAAAAATGACGTAATTTCAGTTCCGCATTGAATCCAGAGCGATTGTCTTTAAAATAACATCAAACTTATTAAGAATCCAAAATTATTATGATTACAATTTAAAATTTTGAAGCTTTTAAAGGATATTTAAAAATGTCTAAGAAAATAAAAAATTTCTTAAGATGGCTGAAAAAGTTTAAAATGATTTTTTTAGACTTATGAAAATTTAAAACGTTTAAAAAAATCTGGATTAATAAATAAAAATTGAGGGATTAATAATTTGCTAAAAAATCGAGGAAGTTTAAGATATATTACATTTTTTCAAAAAGATTAAGAAACATTAAAACAGAATAAAATTTCAAAAAATTTAAAACAAAATGTAGATTTTTGAGGATTTCTAAGAGATTTTTTTTCAATTCATTTTAAATTTATCTTGAGAAAGATTTACAACATTTTTAAAAAAGAATCTGGGAGATTTTAGCACCATTTTTTTTAATTGTGTAGGATTTTCGAAAAATTGTAGAAAAAATTTGAGTTCCAAGATAATAACAAAATTTTGATAGGTTCCTCGAAAATTGAACAAAAAATTGTACGGAATTTTAAAATGATTATTTAAAAAGATTTCAAAACAAATGTTGATATATTATTAATTTTTCTAACTTGACACTGAATAAAATGATAACATTTTTTAAAAAACATCAATTTTTTAAATCTTTCTTCATGAAATCGTAGTTTTTTCAGAAATGTTTTGTTTTTTTTTTTAATTTTCCGCTAAGAGCGAACTAATAATTGATGCAAGTTGACAAGCATAATTGTTTAAAAAATTATTTAATATTTATGAATAACTTCTTATAGAGTGATACCAGAAAGTTGCAGTTTTAAAAAAATATATACTTTTCCTTTGCCTTTTTATTCTTAAAGAAATACAAAATATTATTATTAACAATTATTTTAAAAAGAATACTTTCAGCAACTACTTCCAGAAAATGTTACGTTGAATACAATCCATATAGAATATTCAAAGAATATTTCTAATAATTGTTTTATTTCAGAAAAACATATTTACAAAAAGGAAAGAGATTAACAAAAATTGCTATAATGTTTATTCACTATTTGTTTACAACTATAAAGCTGCAGTTAAAAAAATTATTTTTGTTAATTTTAAATTATTTTTTCCTCCTTCTAATTGAATAAACTGAAAGTAAGTTGAAAAAGTCGAAAAAAGGCGTTTTCTAAACTGTTCTAATAGAAAATTCCTAAAAGCAATAATAATTGAACAAATTTATATAAACATATAATTATCAGTACAAACTAGTATTTTTCTACGCATAAAAGTCATATAAAAAACTCGTCCAAAGATTTTAATTAGTGCCAAAAACAGTTCAAACCAAATTTTTCACTAATGAGGTTTTTTGGGAATTCAAAATTTAGTTTTAGTTGAAGAATCTCAAAATATAATAATTTCAAATTATAATTTCGAAAATGAGAATATTTAACAAGCTAAAAATTGAAAATTTTTTTACTTTTATTTTGAAAAATGGATTATTAACAATTAGCAATAAATAAACTTTTATTTTTTAAAAATAAAAATCGTTGAAAATTGAAAGTTTTAAATTAAGAACTAATTTTCAAAGCCTCCGGAATTCTAGAATTTGATTTTTTTATCAGATAATGAAGATAAACGATATCTAAAATTGATTAGACATTGCGAGAATGATAATTTATAACCAAACATTTTTATGTAAAAAATTACACAAACTGGAATATCAGTAAGAAAATCTTCATATTTTACCAACAAAATTTTTATTTTTTTATATACTACAAAATTTCTTATCTTTAAAATAAATATGAAAATCAATTCACAGCAATTTTCTGTGAAGAATTGTATTTAAAAAACTATTTATTTGAAATAATTTTTAAAAGAAAATACTTTCTTGCAATCAGATTTTTCAAAAATTCCTCTAAATTCCTCAAATTTTGGAATTCCTAACAAAATTAAAAAAGTCAACAAAAAATTGAAAAGTAATATGAAAAACTTTTTAAATTTTGTATGTACTAGTAAATAATAATTTGTTACTTCAAAATTTTTAATGAAAAATATGTATTGGAAAGAACTGACTTTTTATCGTTTCCAAATAACATAATTTCAAATTGAATTTTCTCAAATTCAAAAATTCGAATCAGAAAATCTCAAAATTGACAAATTTTAGACTTTAAATTTTCAAATTGAAGAATTTGATCAGGAAAGAGGTGAAATTTTATTGTCTTTAATTCAAAGAGTTGAAAATGAAATAATATATAATTTTTTAATTAAATAATGTTCGATTTGAAGTGATTAAAATTTCAGTCTTTGAAAATCAAAAATTTTATTTGATTAAAAAAAAGAAATTATTTAAATAATTTTTTTTCTAATTTAATCACTATCTTGATTTACTTATTCCATATTATTAATTCGGCCGCCAATTTCATCATTTTCTATTTTTGATCTGTCTGAAAATTGATAAGATAAATTGATCGAACCTCGATTCAAGATCAATGTCCGACTTTAATCTTGAAATATACAATAGTGATCTTTGAAGATTAATAAAAATTCATAATCTTTAGTTGAAGGTCTGAAAAATTACATAATAAAAAATAACGTATTCACAGAAAAATATTCATGTTATTCGCATTTATTAGTTATGTTAATTTTAATAATAATTACATAACTAATAGAACTCTGGATCTAAAATTATTAAAATAGGTTTGCCAGATAAGGATACCAAAATAAATTTATTAATTTTTTATTTTACAACAAATAAGTAACAATACAGGGCGAATTTTCCGAAAAATAATAAATTATTTATAACAAGTGTTTTACTTCTTTATTATAGTCTACATTAAATAAATATGCAGTTTTATCTGCCAATAAATTATTTACAAAAAACGTATTCTTGTCATTTTGGACAATGAAAGGGTAAAAAAAAAATTATTTTTTTTGGTAAATCATTCGTCAACTATCGCGGTTTCATTGATCCAGCTTACGTAACTAAAAACTTTGGTGTGAATGTCTGGGGAACCAACTGCACATGGACTTCCCCATGAAACGATTCCGACTTGAATGTCACCAACAGCCACTGGACTGCCAGAATCACCCTAAAAAATAAAAATTTAGGTTTTTATTTATTATAATGAGCGTTTTGAAAAAAATAATTCTAAAAAAAATAATAAAAAAGACTTAAAAAAAAAGATTAAATCTTCAACCAAAGAAATTAATTTTCAAGTAAAATGTTGAAAATTAAACTAGGAGAGTTAATTTTTTACAGAATAATGAAATTTTTCAGCTAAAAGATAAATTTTCGGGAATAATGAAAA
>JAWWLR010000034.1:37417278-37437929 GCA_035041075.1 Acraspis erinacei
AAATATTCATTTCTTTTCATTCATTTTCATTTATTAACTTTATACTGTTTTATTATTATTTCCATACAAGATAACAGTGATATATATATATATAAAAATATTATAATAGGAATAAGATAAATATTCAAGTATAAATGAATATTAAATGAAAGTAATACAACAATAAAATATAGATAAAAGACCTTTTCAATTATTATTATAATATTTATATTTTAAAATTAGAGTAATGAGTGATTTAAAAAAAACTTGTATCAGAAATTAGAATTTTTCAAGGATGTTGCGGCACTGACTTATCCTTAAAATATTAACTTCGGAAGTGATAAAAGTTCAAGAAACAATACAATAAAAAAATTTGAGTTAAAACAAAAATGGTTAGAAAATTCAGGCAGCAGGAATCGAGCCCGAACTTTCGGTTAGAAAGTCAGACTGCTGCCGCCTGATTTAGCCAGGAGTTGAAAGACTCTTGCATCGCAGGCCATGTAACGTGCATAGATTTTTTCAAACCGTTTTTTTTCGAGAATTACTGAAATGCGCATCTTACTACTTTATAATATTACAACTTTGGTAATGACTTATTACAGGGATGAGTATGAATCTAAGCAAAATTTTAAAAATCGAAATTTATCCAAAATTGAATATTTCAAAATTAAAAAAGTCTCATTTAAAAACCTTTACAATTAATCGCTATGATTTTTTTGTTGAAAATTTGTAAAAAATTGAAATTTGTGTGTTCTATTATTGAAATTTAATTCAGTGAGTCTGTGAATGGCGATGCATAATTTAATATTAAATAATTGTTGAAAAGCAAAATTCTGAATTGCACAAAATATTACCTTAGCCTCCATTTCATGCTCTGTTCTTTCATAAGCCACATAATAATCACCAAAATTCGTCATGCTCATTAAAAACATTGCCATTATGCTTTCCATTGGCGATGGCATTGGGTTTGTAACCGAATCATCTACACCTTCCGGTGTATTAGGATTGTCAAAGGATAAAAATATTATATAATAAGCTGTAAAGAAGATTCTTTGTATTTATCAACTTCTTTTGTATAATAGAATAGAATTTATAATGTGGGTTCATAATACTAATATCGACAACTGCAATTCAGAAAATTTTAAAGTTTTATTTTTAATTTTTGAATAATAAGCGCAACTCTGGATATAAGAACCCTAATTTTACGATATTCATAGAATTTAATTCATCGACATTTTGATGATGCGGAGACCATGGCACCGAAAGAGAGGTCGTTATCAGTCAAGCGTGACAAACAGCATGAGGGCAGTTAGTTGCATCGCGTTAGTTGCATCAGATTGCGCCATGCGTCCAAATACAAAACAAATAGTTCATGCAGATCTGCCTGTTTACGTTTCGATTCCTTCGATTTAGTATCAAGGCCACTGCAAGCCATGCCTTAACCCGTTTTTATATCGGGAGTTGGGCGTATATTATAAATTACCTTGGGAAAAGCCCATAACGAAGACAAGATATATTGAGACGAATCGCAGTAAATCTCCCATAATCATTCTATAAATCATCACCACGAAAGGACCCACAGTTTTGAATCCTCTGCAGAAAAACAGAAAATATGGGGCTGTTGTCAGCATGACAACGACGGCAAGCATATCCTCAACTTCGTTCTCACAAGCAATTCTCAAAAATGGAAATGAGAGTAAAATACAGCAAGAGAAAAGAAACATCACTCGAGAGGGAGCCGTCATCTGAAAATTAAAAAAAAAATCAACATTTCTGTTATTTTACACTCAAAAATGTTACTACAAAGTCTAAAGCTTTTTAGAAGAATCGAATTAACACGTTTGCAAATTGAAAGATATTCAATTTGTAGTCAAGACAATTTCTGATTAGAAAAGTTCCTAGAAAAATGTAAATAGTTTTAAATTGATGGGTTTTTTAAATTATCAATAAATGTTTGAAAATTTATCTTACAAGATTTTCGATGAACATATTGAGACCGAGAAATCTAGCTTCTCTAAGAGCAGCAGCAATGTAGAGGATTGCTCCTATTTCCATACCAATTTCGGTTGTTAAACGAATTTTTGCAGTTGAACTCGTAATCTGCATAAGTCGACATTCTTCTGCAAGATCTTCCCACCTAGAAATACTTTTATCATTATTTCTTCTACTTATTTCAGAAATTATTATCGGTTCTTGAGACTTAATTTGAAAGCATGAACCGTTGCCATCTAGAGGAAAACACTACAGTTTCAAGTACAGTAGGTACTGAAGGGAAATCAATTCAAAAAATGAGTTGAATCTTAATTTTAGAAAGAAATCAAATGTAAAATAGAGTAATAAGTTATTATAAATTTACAATGAACAAGGTTCGAAACCCTATTTAATATTTTTTAGAAGAAATTATACTATTTAATATTTTCATTCCAAAGTCTCTTTTGAAGAACAATATTCTTATAGTACTATTTTGAATCTTTCCAAATTTGACTTCAAAATTAAAAGTTTAAAACTTAAAGTATCGGCTACTATAAAGTGCAAATTAAAAAAAAATGAATTAAATTAATTACTTCGAATTCTTATGCTTAAAATTTGAATACTCGTCAATTTAAAATTTCAAACTTCCAAAGTGTATTCCAATTTACGAACTCCTATTTTATATTATCAACTTCATTTCGAGAATATTTTCAAACTTTCAGATTTTTTATTTTTAAGGTGTAAAACTTGATATATTTTGAAATGGGAATGAGTGGTTTTAATTATGAAATTTAAAATTTTCTACGAAACAGATAAATTTTCAACCGAATAATATGATTTTTCAAACTAAAATGATGAATCTTCAACCAAAAAGAAAAAAAACACATTTAAAAAAAATAGTTTAATCTTCTACCAAGTAGTTCACGGCCCAACCAAAAAAGACAAATTCACAAAAAAATTGTTGAATTATCAACCTAAGAGATGAGTTTTCAACTACAATTTTGAATGTTGAAGAAAAATTAATTCTGAACCAAAGAGTTTAACAATCAAACCAAAAGATGCGATTTTTTTCACCAAAAAGATTAATTTCAACTAAAAACGATCAATTTTCTACCAACTAGAAGAAATTAATTTTCCACCAAAAATTCAATAGTTACAATATTAAATAAAAAATAATTCTCAACAAAAAAAACGAATTTTCAACATAATAATTAAATTTTCAAACTAAGAGATAAGGTTTAAACTAAAATTATACATTTTCAAACACAAAATGTCTTTGCAACAAAAGAGTTCAATATTCAAACCAAAAGATGATTTTTGAACCAAAAAGAATTAATTTTCTAGAATTGGAAGCAATCAATTTTCAACCAAAAAGATGAATTTTCAAGAACAAAAAATGCATTTTTAACACATTAGGTAAATTTTTGACTAAAAAGATTATTCTTTAACAATATAAGTGTACTTTGAACAAAATAATTAAATTTTGATTGTGATAGTAGAATTTTTAACCAAACGAGATATATTTGAAACCAAAAATAAAATATTAAAGGTAATAGAGGAAAGAGCGTGAAGTCTCGAATATGAATGTAATCTTTAAACCTATTAAGCTTGACAACTTAATTACCGGACGACTCCTTATATAGTTTGACTTACACTTTACTTTTTGGAAACTCTTTAATAATTAGAAAATTTCAAAATAAAAAAGATGCAACTTTTTGAATGCTTCTAAATTAAAAACCTAAAATTTAAGAGCTTTCAAACAGGAAATAGATTTATTTTTTTATCTTTTAATTATCTTTGTCATCATTTTTTCTAAATATTTTGCCCTTTGGGTAAAAGGAGAACATAAAATTCCTTCCGTCATTTTGAAACTATTTGAAACCCCTTTTTTTATATTAACAGAAAGAATTAATTACCAGTCATCATTATCTCCATCACAACCATCACCAGTGCACAATTTCGTCACATTTAATTCCTCTTCACTAGAGGTGGTATCAGAAAAATAATTCGGTGCCGTGAAATTCTGATTGCTAATAAATCCAGAATTTTTACCATTGCCCAGTATTGCGGATTCTGTTGCCCCAAAGTGCGGATCATAACGTCAACTTATCAAAACGTCTTTAAGAATAGCCGTAATATCAGAAGTAATTTTAAGCGTGACTCTTTCAACTGAAGAAGGAGTAGCATTAAGAGAAGAATTCATACTAAATAATAAATGCTCTGCTAAACTCTTTGTAATTATCGATGAAAGTTGTGAAGCTCCCCAGGAATCAATCAAAACAGTTGTAGAATGATCAGTGGCATTCAAAGTTGGGCTAATAGTCGTTTCTAATCCCTGATTCTCTTTTAAAAATGGTCCAGGTCGGAGAGTGAAGCTAATAAGGGATAAAATAAAGTAGAAACAGAAGAGGTAGAACTGCCGATAGAATCTGAAAATTTGTGATAAAATAATGTTAAATAGACAATATTCTCAACAATTTAAAAAAAGTAGAATACTTTATTTTGAAATTGGAATCGATACCTAGATTTTACAAAAGTGTTCCATTTTGCATTTAGAAGATCAACTAGAACTCCATCCATCAGTTCCAGATGTTCGTCTTTATCCTGGAAAAAATGTGTGTCCCTCGTAATTAAGATATCAATATATCAAATAAACTTAATATGTTACTGAATTTCATCTTTTAATCTCCGGATGATAGAATCATCCCCGTAGATGGTGAATTCATCAAGAATTCAATCAAAACTTTTAGAGAAATTTTCTTTTATATATTTAAAATTTATTAAAATTGCAAATATTAATCGGTGAATCAATTATCTAAGTTACACTGTTACGAATCTGTAAAAAAATCACGCCGCCACTATACTGGGACTCGAACTCAGGTTATATATTATTTATTACATAGATGGCTCGCCGATTATAATATACAATTTTAATTAACTTTAAAATTATTTTTAAAAACTTGTCTGGAAGTATCGATTTAATTGCTAATGAATTCAAACCCGAAATATCAAGATATGCAATTTGTGATATTGAAAGCTTACACCAAAAACGACAAGATTTAAGGCAGAATTGTTGCTAATTTTCCCAGTGTTAACGTCAATTGTATCGACTTGAGAAAGAGGATAAGCAGCACAGGTAATGCTACCAATTTGCCAATAAATTTCTCTCTCGATATTCAGAATGTGGAAGAACATTTCGATCCTTGCCAATTTGGCTGATAATGTCAAGGGCGTTAAATGCTGATTATTCCTTACAGAAAGTGAAGCCCCTACTTCGTAAGCCATATCGAAAGTTGCCTGAAAATAGAATTCTTTCGATCATCATTTCTTTACATTTTTGTAATACTTCAATTTTTTTTTAATATTTGAGTAACTTAAGAAAACAGATAGAATTCTGTAAATCGATATTTTATTTTACTTTTTGATAATGAATTTTCTTTTTTGTAAGTTACCTGCTTTTGGTAAATGACAAGCATATGGAGAACTGTATTTCCATTTGTGTCTTGTTTGTCAGGATCCGCACCCCTGGCCAGCATCAGTCGATAACATTCTTCTTGGCCCAAACAGGCAGCAAAACTCAGTGGGTATTCACCCCAATAAACGTATCTGAAAATGTGAAAACAAATTTTTAATTATTATTCATGACAAAATATCCTAACTATTACAAATTTTTTTAAAGTTCAAAAACAAAGACTTCTAGTCTCGGAATCCATTGGTTCAAATTGATTTATAAAAATTTCCTTAATTATTCATTAAGTCTTCGGCTGTCTTCGGAAACTTCATCAAAATTATAAAAACCCTACCCAGGAAAATTATTAAGGGGCCGTGAAAAAACTACGTCACCCTATTTTGAACACTCTTTCCACCTCTCCCCTTCTTCGTAACAGATTATCACACAACGCTTAAACCCCCCAGAAAAATAAAACCCAATAAAATATTTGATTTTTGCAACTAAAAAAGATTATTTTTTTAACGAAATAGTCGAATTTTTAAGACATAAAGACGAATTTTTTAGTAGGCAGTTGAATTTTAAGACAAGGAATATGAATTTTCAACCAGGGGCCATTCACAAAATAAGTGATACATTTTAATAAACATAAATAAAGACAAAGGTCCACGACTACTTCCAGACTAAAATATGTATTTACCTTCCTCTTTTTAATTGCTAGTCAAACATTGAAAACATGACTTTTCGGAATCAAAACTGACCCCCTCTTCAGACTAAAAATTAAAATTAAATTATTCTAAAAAAAATAAAGATAAATACATAAAGTTATAATATTAATAGCTCACCGAAATTACATTACGAAGCTTGTAGTCTATTGATAATTAACATTAAAAGGTTACAGTTTTTAGTAAAAAGCTAGATACATTTTAATATAATATATGATACCGTTAACTTTAAACTACTTTCACCCCCCGCCACCCGCCCGTGAAAATATCAAGTATTTTGTGATTAAACTCCCTAGAACTTTTCAATCCAAAGAATCTGATTTTCAACAATATAATTAAATTTGCAACAAAAAATTTAACTTCTAACCTGATAATTGCATTTTCAACCCACAAAGTGGACGATTTTTCAGAAAAATAGTTTAACCAAATAGTATAAGTTTGAACTTACAAACATGTATTTTCAACCATATAGTCGAACTTTTAAACCAAAAAATTAAACTTCAACCAAACACAGTTGTATTTTCCACCAAATAGTTGAATTTTCATTAAAAAAAGACGAATTTTCTATCGAAAAAAATTAATTCTCAACGATGAATTTAATGGCTGACATTTCAACTAAAAAACAAAGGTTTCCAAAGAGATGGATCTTCAACTAATAAAGTGAATTTTTAATAAATATTCTAAGTTTTAACCTTGTAGTTAATTTTTCAATAAAGAATATTAAGTTTCTAAAAATCAATAATGGGATATAATTAAATTTTTAATAAACAAGATATAAATTTTCAACGAAAAAAATCTAATTTTGAACAAAATAGTATAATTTTCCACAAAAGAGATAAATCTTCAGTTAATAAAATAAATTTTTAACAAAGTAGATCAAATTTGATTAAAGCATAAATTACATGATAAATTCATCAAGATAAATTTACAACAAAATAAACACTTAAATTTCTCACTAAAAATGATTAACTTTCAACGAAAAATAGAATATTATAATTTTCATTTAAAAAAATTGTAAACCAGAAAAAAAGAATTTTCAACAATGCAGTTTAATCTTTAACCAATCAAATGAATTTAAAAAAAAATTATTTCAACTTGCAACCAAGTATTTGAATTTAAAAAAAAAGATGAATTCTCAATGAAAAATATAATATATAATATTTTTTACTTGATTCAACTAAAAATAATGATCAATTATTAGCCAAAAATGGATTTTTTCAATTTTCAGTTTAAAAATTAATGGTTATAAAAACAGAATCACCATTAAAATAATTCAATCTTCAACCAAATAGTCGAATTTTCTACCAGAAGATATGAATTCTAAACCAAAGATATTAAAGAAGACTTTCCAATTAAAATTAATGATGAATCAACGAAAAAAGACTTATTCCTAAAAAAATATTCTAAAAATAAAATCACCAATTAAAATTTTCTCAAGCGTTTTAGAAAACTGTTATTCGAATTTATATTTTATATTAAGTTTATTATTAAAGTATGAGAGACCTTCCTACATTGGATAATGCAACGTACAGTTGATAATCATTGAGAGCACAAATATAATAAAAATAACTAATTTTAATTGTAATTTATGAACACATATTGTGTCTCAACTATTAATTTAATTAAATTATTAATTTACATATATTAGTATTTTTAATCAATGATTATTCACTTTAGGTTGCATTATTTACCCTAGGGAGCTTTCTGCTATCCTAAAATTGTAAAATTATTCCTAAATTACATTAAATAAAAATTTAATTACCCATCGTAATTAGTTTCTGGTGCAACGCAAACCCATTCGTGTTCCACACTATCGTATCGGGAAGCTTTTTGATCCTCAGGACACATAAAATTTCCAAAACATCGTTCGTGAACATCAGCCCCACTATCAAGAAGAAATTTCACCATTGCTGGATCCTCATTCACTATAGCAATATGCAATACATTTTCTCCTGTAAAAGAAAAAATTATAAAGAAAATTAGTCAAAATGAGAATAAATATTCCATTTTCAAATTTAATTTGAACAGGTGATTTTCATATTAAACCATTCTTTTTTAATTCTGAGCAAGTTTGTTTTCTAAATACTTTTTTTAAATAGAATTTTCGAAAATATCAGACATTTTTTACCGTAATATTCGTCACTAATATAAATGTCGTTTATAAGATTCGGGTAGAATCGTAAAAGACGTTTTGCCAAATCGGCATGAATGGCAGTTGCGTTCAGCATACATAAATGTAAAATAGTTTCACCTACTGCTCCTCTCTCACTTAAACACCAACAAACCAATCTGTATTTGCTTTTATCTATAATAAAATAGAAAATTACTTTTATACAATTTTATAAAATTATAATTTGTGAATGTTATTTTTTTTAATGCTGATTTGAAAAAACTAATTTGAAGAGAAGCATTATTAATAATAATTAAATAATTTTAGCTGTAAGAAATTTATTAATGGATGGAATCAATATGAATTATACTCGCCGATTTTGTTTTCATCAGGATCCTCATCTCCCATATCTTTGTCTACATCATAATCAGCAGGATTTTCCATGGCCTTCAAAAACGGAAGCTGGGATTAAAGTAGAATATTAAAATTTATTAAAAGAAATAACAAGAGTTAACTTTGTTTTGGATAAATATATTCAGAAATGAAATCTTAATAAATTTAACATCCATGCCATTTTATGTTTGGGGCGATCCTTATTTCGAAGCAAAACTAATTTATCGATAGGAATCCACTTTCCCTTTCCTTTATTATACAAAAAAGGTTCCACTTTTGTTCTCATTGCATGATCCAACTCAGCAAATTGTTTTGTTTGAGTAGCTCTCTTCATCATATCCACTAACAATCCACCCCCTCAAAAAGAAAACTGATGTATTTTTAATCTAATTTATCATTTTTCATCATTTTTATCTCCATGTCTAATAATATACATTGCAGATAAACTAAATTCTATAAATTTGTTAAATTATTTATATATTTATATTTATAAACAAGTTGAACATAGGTTTTTTTATTTGTTTTTATAATAATGAGCTACCTTTCAGATCGACTAATTTATAAAGCAAAATTGAAGAAGTATCTGTTTGTTTTTTGACACCACTAGTAACATTACTCTCAGTATTTCCCATTTTTTTATGTACTGTGTTCTTGAAAAAAGTAAAAGTGCTAAGATACTGTTAGTCGCGTTACTAGAATATACTGAAATATCTATAATAACTGCAACATTAACGTTACCATGGTTATGTTTACAGCACCGTAACTTTCATTCAGTCACCCACGCAATCAGAAAAAATTTGAAATTATTAGAAAATATTTCAAAACATATTATTCAGCATTATTATTAACATTTTTGTGTAAATAAATACATTTCTGCAATTTTTATAATTTTTTGCAACTTTTTACAATATTTAAAAAAATTTTAATAAAAAAAATCATCTCTATTTTCTCCAAACAGATTTTTTTGTCCATTCAAGAATTCAATAGCTAGAAATGAAATTTTTTTTCTGAAACTGAAAATATGATTTTTCATCACTGTCCAAACATTCCAGGATTCAATTCAACACATTTCTTGATTGCATATTTTTATTTTGTTTATAATTAATTAAAATTTTGATTATTGAGAACGTTCAGTCTCTCTTGAAAATCATCAAACTAGCTTTTATACTCTGATGCAGGGCTACCCTTAAATTTTATTGTCTTTAAGGAACTCGGAAATATAATATTTATCAACTTTGACTTTAGCATTCGGATTAAGAAACAGATACGGAAATAATGTATAAAATGCAATTTATCGTCAATAACTTATTGTTAGTAGCAAAAGCTACTAACAATATAAACAATATAATAAAAAAATTTTGTATACCATGGTATACAAAATTTTATTATCATTGGTAGTTTTATGGTTTCATTCAAGAAATATTTCATTAAACATTCTTAATCAAATCCATTGATCCTGCTACAATTAATCATTTGCACAATTCTGTCAATGCAGGTTAAGATTTCTAGCATTATAAACAAGTCTTAATATGGGTCAAAGCCAATTCCAATAATCATTGACATTTTTTTGTTTTCCATACACGTTTCAATTCTCTCTTAGATTTCAGATAAAAGGTAAGTAGTATCAATTTTTCTTCCCACGCTTATTTTCGAGACAATTCAAATTTCACTAAATCTTTAAAGATTTTTTTGGGTTTAATTTGAAGAAATATTGAATCTCTTGTTAGGTAAACGATTTTTTGGATTTTTTACCCGAATCTAGTAAGTAAAATTGTTCAATTTAAAGTTCCAAAAGAACATTAATTATACAGCCCCATTTTGTCTTTTAATTATAAATCTGAAGCAAATTAAGTTTCACTCAATTGTAGAAGAAAACGGATAACTTTCTATGAATCAATATTTGAAGAAGTTATTTTTAAATTCTTTGCAAAATTAAATCTCAATTTTCTTTGCAGATAAGGTTTATTTTCTAATATTCTCTCTTGGAAAAGGATACAGGACCTTAAACAGTAACACATATAAACGAAGTGTTCGTGATTTATTTCTGAAAACTCTTGACATATTTTTTCAGGTGCTCGAAGAACCTGCAAATTTTGAAACCAATCTTTACTCCTACACAAAACACACTTTCCTACTTTCTCAAAGGAATATGGATTCACTCCATATCCATCAGTCCCCTGAATTCAATACTAAATCACGTACAAGCCAATTTCTCATTCTTCTAGAATATGTCAAATTATAGGAAACAAGCAATATTATACACGCGCAATATTACTATGATTTTAAGTTTAAATTGTACAGTTTAATCACCTAAAAAGAAACTGAGTGACAACAAATTTGAAATGTTCACTCTGGAACATTACTAAATTTCAAATAATTCGATCTTGATTACCTAGGTTCTTACAAGGCTTTATTTTTACCGCGATTTTTTTCCAGGATAATTTGAAAAGGGACTTGGTAACATGGAAAGCTAATTTAAAAATATTTCGTTATTAATGCTTTTTCGAAAATTTTTAATTTTTTTTCAATACTTAATTTTTAATATTTAAAAGGTGTAAGTTTTTATTTTAAAAGCTAAAAATGTGATATTATACCATTTTTCAGCGATTAAAAAAATTCTAAATGTTCTAAATTTGAAAATGGTCGACTTTTAATCTGTCTAATAGAATAATTAAAATTTGTAAATGATTGGTATAGTTGAAAGTTCAACAGTTAAATTTTGTAGAAAATGTATTTGTTAAAGATTCCTCTGCTGAATTTTCAACTATTGAATTTTGTAAGAAATTCGTCTGTTGATAATTCAACTGTTAAATTTTGTAGTAAATTCGTCTCTAGATAATTGAACTGTTGAATTTTAAATACTCGAATTTTCAAGTAAAAAGATCAATTTTCAACCAAGTAGATTAATTTTCTATATGTAAAAAAAATCAACGAAATAGATGAATGTTCTACAAAATAGTTTAATTATAAACTAGAAAGGAATACATTTTCATTCAAAAATGCAATAGTTAAATTTTTCTGTTAGAAAAATTAATTTTCCACACAAAAAATCGGATTTTCAACAGAATACATGAATTTAAAACCAAATACCTAGTAGAATTTTATGCTTAGAAAGATTAATTTTTAACAACAATGCAATAGTTAAATTTTAAGTTTAACAAATTAATTTTTAACAAAAGAAAACGATTTTTTAACAAGACGTGAATCTTCAACTAAAATGGTGAATTTTTAACCAAAAAAAATTAATTTTTACCAAGTATTTCAATTTTCAATCAAGTATAGTAGAAAGGGCCTTAGAAATTTGGAACACTTCTTTAAAAATATTCAGTTATTAATACTCTTCCCGAAGTTTCCAATGTTTCATTCTTACGTTTCGAAAAATTTGTATTTAAAGACTATAAATTTATACTATACTATTTTTCAGCAATTTAAATAAAAACACTTTCTAATTTGAAAGCTCTAAGTGGGGAAATGGTCCACTATTAAGTTGTAAAAGTCAATAATTTTCAGTTTCCAATTCTTTGAAAGTATACAATTTTAAATGTTCAAGTTAATTGCCACGATTTTTACGTTTTTGGGGTCAATTTTTTATCCAAAAAATTTTTTAAAAGTAAAACAAGCAAATTTATTTATTGAGGCTTTTAGTATAAAATATTGAAAGCTTACAATATTGTGCTAATGTAAATTCTTAAATATAAAATTGTGAACATTACGGGTTAAAATTAATTATTCAACTAAGCATTGGTTTTAGAGATTTTTTCAGGTACAAGATACAATTATTTTCAAACGATACAGTTCTAAAGGGTTTAAAAGTGAAACCAGGCCAATTTCAATGTTTTGATATCAAATTATTCCATTTTAAATGCTTTCAATTCAAAGTTGTTTAATTTTAAACGATTCTAGTATGAAATAATTTAATGTTAAAAGTTTCAAGCTAAAAGCTGATTAAGGAAGATATAAAATTGTTAAATTTACAGTTTTGAAATTGACTCAAGATTCCACTCATGTTTAAAATCTAAAAATTGTGATTGTGATATATTTGAGAAATTTCATTACATTTTTTGGGATGATGACGACCTTCTTGAAAAATATCTTACCAGAGGAAATATTCAGCCGTCGATATTGACGATGACCTTTAAGGCTTTCCCAAGGTCAACTTTTTAAAAATGGAAACCCCCTTCTTACATTGGCAATCGATAGAGCGAGAAATTTTACGTTTAAATATGTACCCAGGTCATAGTTACATTGTAACCTTAAACTTCACTCTAAGGTCATTCAACTTAGCCCGATGTCCTGAGTACATATTCGAAGGTAAAATTTACAAATGTATCTATTGCCGATGTAAAAAGGGGGTATACATTTTTTTTAAGTTGACCTTGAAAAAACGTTGAATTTCACTCTAAGATCATTAAAACTAAAACAAGGTGTGCATACCTCTAGGAATAGAAGCTTTTTAAATTTATTTCGTAACCATTAAGCATGACCTTGACTATGACCTTCAAGGTCATTTAAAGGTCAATTTTTTTCATTGGAACCCCCCTTTTTTACATCGGCAATCGATAGAGCTGTACAGTTTACGTTCGAATATGTACTCAGGTAATGGGCCCAAGTTGATCTTCACCCAGAGATATGCTGACCTTGTTTAACCCTTCGATGGCACACTTCCCGACGCGTAAAATAGCTGGCACACTGGAGTCTTCTTGAACACAAGCGAAAAAGGCTTCCCACAAAGAGCCAATTTATTATTTTGAGTAGCTGAATTTTTTACACACTCTTGGATAGTAACTTCAAAGAATGATGTAGATTATTTTGTTTAAAATTTATTTTTAATATGAAAAATATGGTAGAAGTTAAAGAATAGCAAAAAATTAAATTTTTGGGGGTTTTTGAGGGGTACCTTGCTACGGTGTCAGGGCCGTTTAAGTACCATTTTCAAATAGATTTTCATGAATTTTCATGAATTTGCATGTCTGGGTCTTTTTGACACCAGTGTGCCATCGAAGGGTCAAGTTTGAATGACATTTGAGTGAAATTCAATGTTACAATGTACCTATCACCTGGGTACATATTTAAACGTAAAATTTCCCGTTCTATCGATTGCCGTTGTACAAAAAGAGGGTTTTCATTTTTTCAAAGTTGACCTAGAAAAAATCTTGAAGCTCATCACCAAGATTAAAATAAAGGTCACCATTGAATTCCTGGTTGAAAGATATTTCAAGAATGATCTTGACCTCCCTGAAGAATATCTTGCCTGAGTAAATATTCATAATCTTTTTTAATTTCGATAGAACATAAAAATATCTCGAAAGTAGTATCTTCGTCTTTTTTTTTAATGAACCCGCTGAATTTACAACACGTTTTTGTCTTCCCTAAAAAAAAAGTTGAAAATGACGCTTGACTCCTAATGCATTTCCTTAGTGTCAAATTTGCATCTTATTTAAAATTTACTTTGAAATGCCTATATAATATCAGACAGGTATTCAAATTAAAAGCCCAATTTTTTTCTCACATTTCACTACTCTTTATTATAACAGTATGAAATGTTTTGCTTATACAGAGTATGGCATGAATTATTTCATCTCACAAGAAAAATTATAACGTCACCATACTAAGATATAGCTTATGCACAATCGAAGATTACAACTTTTTAAAACGTTTACAAGTCTTGTATACCTTGGTAATTATAAATTATTTCCATAAAGTTTTTTCTTGCGACAATTTAAACAGTCTTTTACCATTATACTAAAGTCGTAAAATGAACAAATTAAACTCACAGAAAAGACCAGAGAATATCTTTTCTACCTTAATAACTGTACTATTTATAAATTTTTCCAGAATAAAAATTTCTTGTGTATCCTAAAAATTAGGAGACAAAAATATTTTTCACGCTTAAAGGTATGCAAGACTTGAACATTTTACTGCACAACCATTTTGACATACACAACGTATGCGTTACAGTTACACTAATGATTAAAAAGCTGGACGCAACCGTCGGAGTTAGGTATGTATATTTTTGGTATCATTTATGTAGAATCAGTCGCATAAATTAACGCTATTTACATCAGACGAAGCCTAGCAAAGTCCTGCCAACTGCTGTAAGAATTTGCATCTCCAGATAATAAAAAAAAAGAAAAAAATCACTGCTAATCAGTCAGCAGGCTTATTCAGACACACAAAGTATCCCCCGAATTATTTTGTGAGACATCTACCATTCTTCTCAACTATACGATTTGAAAAATGAGTTTAAATTTCGACAACCTTGTGCGTCTGAATGTGCTCAGTCTTTTTTTGGTCGTGAAAAACTCAGTGTTTTTTTTTGTGTATACAACTTGCATAAATAAACATACGTAACGCGATCCTAACATGTGACTTAGGTTGAAGACTTAATCGATATCTTAAAATACCAGTAACAAAATTCGTTTCGCTTCCACCTGATTGAATTATTTATCCGATTTTTTCACAGATAATTGACACAAATTTCAGCTAAGAATTTTCGTTGATAAAAAAATATAATTAAAATAGGATTTAATTAAAATCGAGGATCGTTTTCAGACAAAAAGTAACGATCGCATTTGAATAAATCTAATTGGGCATTCGAAATGTTAATATTAATTCAGTTATGGTCGCTTAAAAAGTATCGTACAGTTATCATTAAAATGGTTTAACTTCTTGCGAGCATGGTTTAATCTTTGCGAGCGAAGATTTCTTTAATTACACAGGTCGACAACATTTTTACCCAAAAACCAGAATATACTTTTCCGAAGGTTTTTGGTGCGCTGAATCCGAATCCGACGTCCAAATTTCTCAATTGGCTCTGGTTTCCGAGATATCCTGATCTTCTTTTTTCACAAAAAAAACTGTAAACAGCATCTTAAAGTATAACTCTTGCCCTTTCAAACGGCGTTGAGTTTACTCAAATAGCTTATTTCTACGTTGAGATATTCAATTTTGAAGTTTTTCACTTTCATGATTTTTGATCCACTCAAGATTCATATGATTCTGAACTTTAAGGGGATCAAAAATCATGAAAGGGAAAAATTTCAAAATTTAATATCTAAAAGTAGAAATAAGCTAATTGAGTAAACTCGACGCCATTTCAAAGGACAAGAGTTATGCTTTAAGATGCTGTTTACAGTTTTTTTGTGAAAAAAAAGATCGCGATGCTACATAACCTCAAATATAGCCAAAAATCGCGATTTTTGCACTTTTAGGAAATTTGGACCTCGGATTCGGATTCAGCGCACCGAAAACCTTCGGAAAAATATATTCTTGTTTCTGGGTCAGAAGGTCGATCTGATTTTGTCGACCAGTGTTATTTTCGCAGTTTCACCGACTTATTTTAAATGCAAAAGACAAAAGAAGGCGATAATCTAACAATGAATATTATACAACGTTCACCTAGAGTATAGAAATATATCAGTTATCACATTCTGACGAATGCTTAGTCTTATTTGCATGACTCCGATATGAATTTCTTTTCTTCGAGACTTAGTACATTCTATCAAATTTCTAATCCTTAAAGTAATCTTCTACAAAGATTTAAATCCGAAAAAGAAGTAGATATAATAAATTCGTTGACATAAGAATCTTTCCTAGGAATTTCATTTTTTTCTGATCATTTTTCGGTTTTAACTCCTGTCACACTTCAAAACTTAACTGCAATAAAGAATTAAATTTCGCTTAAATCAGTCGATTTCAATGATCAAACCTCAAGATAAAACTCACAACGAACAAGTTTCTAAAATCTTAAAATAAAGTTTTCCAATTCAAGGTAACAACCTTAATATAGTAAATTTAAAACAAGAGACCATCTTTGAGATCATATTCAAAATTAACAATCTTCATTAATTCTCAATCAAAAATCGCAGTAGTAAAAATTGATTATAAAATCGAGTGTGAGTATTCTCTTCTTCTTTTCATTCTATACAGATTTACTCGTGTGTGAATGCAATCTACGTGTTTATACAAATTCAGCAAGTGATTATATAAAAAATTGACAGTGAAAAAATTACTTTAAATAAAAATAAATTATCAGCGTAGAAATATTTCAAGATTTCACAAAACACCATGCATTCATTCATTTATTATCCTAATCTTATGGATCGCTTTAGGCAAGAGTTTTGTGGCACCAAATTAAGAATTATAAATGCCTAAACCAGAAGCTTATCGTGGTACTGAATATTCGATTCCCCACAAAAATATTCCAGATATTTCATAACCACTGTATCCGGTGCTAGGCTTGAATTCCATTTCGTTAAATTTAAATAACAGTTATGTGCATTGCATTCCGATCACGTATCGCATTTCTTTCGCACTCCAAATGAAACGCAATCAAACAATTTTTAAATACGAAAATCATTTGCTCTGAATTTCTATTCCCCACTCTTGTTTTTCAACACATTAAATAATTTAAAAATTCAAATTACCTTTAAAAGAGCGATAAAATTTGGAAACGTGAAATTTGATCAATAATACAAAATTACAATTCACTAAACTACAAATACTATTTGCTTTCTCATCTAAACATATTGTACAACAAAACACAAAATTATTCCCTAAGGATTAAGAAGTAACTAAAAAGTATGGAATTTGAAAAAGGAAACAGATAAAATTACGTTGTTTATCTGCGTTTTTGCACAATTATTCAAGAAAGTAAAACGAAAGTAAGATAAAAAATCGTATTCCGTTGTAAAATTTGGTTTCTAGATATAGAAAAGTCCACAAATCTTAAAATTCTATAGAGAGCAGTCTAATACGAGTTCTAAGCGAAGATTATTGCCTTACCATTCGACGGATAAATTTCGCAAACATGAAAAAGATGAAGTCGTTGCGAATAAATCGATATTATAACTCTTTGATATGCATCATTCTTCGTTTAGGACGCAATTCGGATGCGTCAGGAATTTAGATGAAGTTGATACGTGGAAGACAGAAGTATTAAATGACAGGGACTGTCATTCATCGGTCCACTTTTTGCGAAATATGAGGAAAATTAAGTTTCTTGAAACTTACTCGAACGACATGAGATTTACAGGAATCGGTTTCTTTTCTGTCGCACCCCGAACAGTCGCACGCAATGCCTTTAGCCATTGGTCCGCAAGCTCGCTCGACGAAGCTCTGAATTTGTAAACGTTACCTGAAATTTAAAGATTCAAAAATTTTAATTAAAAATTAAAAAAAAAAATAGAATGCTTCTTCACGGTGGACTTTAAATACAAGAAATGATTCTCGGTCATTTCCTTCATGGTGGGCTTGGATTGAGTTCAACCCAAATTATGAAACCATTCCAGTGATGCCTTAAAATTATCATTAGACCATAAAGAAAAAAATCGATGGAGGGATTGATGAATAATAATAATTTTCATTTTTTTATTTTCAGGCTATTATTAATATGTTCGTGAAATAACTCCATAGCGGTGCTTGCGTGGCATAAACTCTATATTTTTCTGCACAAAAATTATTTAAACGTTAACTATAGTTTTACATCCGGGATACATTAAAATTTTGGAAAAAGTGTGAAAAATTCCAGTTTTTCTCAGTTTAAAAAATATTCCTTCACTTTAAAGTATGCTGCTTTAAATTAGCATTCAAGAAAATTGAAGTCCATTAAATTTCTTGTTAAAATAAACAAAAAATTATTTTATCTCATATAGTTTAGGATATACTCGCAATTATTTTGCTACTAGAAGTTTCCTAAAACTTAGCGACAACGCGCTACAACTTCGGATGTATGAGAGATACAATATTTTCTTGTTTAGATTTCCTTCTAATTAATCCTGCTTTAACTAATATTCTGACTATTTTTTACTACAGTGAACAGGGAATATGATATTTCATTAAAACTAAAACTAATTTTTTTTAAACAATTTTCCCGAAAAAACATTTATTCTGAAGGCTTTATCTCCTAAACTATAGGAGATATGTAATTCTTTTATCATTTTTACAAGGAATTCGTTTCTCTTAAATTTCTGCTGAGAAGAATTTAAAATGGCATGGTGTAAAGTGAAGACATATTTGAAAAACTGATGAAAAATGCAAATATTGACACTTTTTCCAATTAATCTAAAAATAAAAATACAAAATTAAATTTATTCAACAACCACACCAGCGATTTTTTCCTTTTTGGTCTCAAAAAATATGAAGCATCACTAAAATGATTTCAGAATAAAAACAAAAGTTGCAAGCCCTTTTAGTTTGAACTCAATCCAAGCTCACCATGAACAGTTTTTTTCCAAGTTTGTAAACATTTTTCCCGGTCATAAAATTACATAATTTAAACTTTTAAAGCTGAAAGTTTCTCAACTTGAAGTAACCACAACTAAATTGCAAACTAAAGCACTTAAACATGAATTCTTCTAAATTGGAAACATTTAAATATAAAATTTAAATATATGAAATTCAGAAAATTATTATCAGGAATGCTCCCAATATGAAACACTCAAAATTATAAAATATAAAATCAGAAACCTTAATATTCTTCAATTTGAAATCGTAAACTTGGAAACTTGACGATGTTAAATTAAGAGAATAAAAAGCTAACATTTTCAGATTCCAACTTTAAACACTGAACATTTTTGCATTTGAAGCCTTGCACATTTTAAACTCGAAACTTCCAAAATTCGAAAAATTTAAGTTGGGATCTCAGAAATTTCAAAGATAATACAAATTTTTGTCTCATCTTAATATCAAGTGACCTTTAAAGTGATTGAACATAATTTATAAAATAAGAACTGGGGTAAGAATTCGGTAAGATTTTCGATTGAAAAATAAATCCACGCTGTTATTTTCACTGTTGAAAATTGAAGAATTATCAATTGTAAACCTTCAAAATGCAACTATTTTTTTAAAATTTCAAAATTAAATTATTTTAAATTGGAAACATTGAAAGTTGAACGGTTCTAAACTTCCATTATGAAATTAAAGCGTTCTTTATATATTACTTGGATCATTTAAAGATAAATTATTTTAATTAAAACCCTTTAAAATTAATAATTTGTCAAATTGTGATGAATACCTTTTAAAATTCAACAAATAGAAAATGTTCAAACTGAAAGTGTAGCACCCACAAATTGAAACGATTTACAGGTATTAAACAAATCATTTAAGTATTGAAATGGCTCCATTTTAAACAATTTCAAACCATTGAATATTTAATTATTTCACTTTGAACTCTTGCTTTAAAACTATCCATTCTAAATGGACCGAAATATTTATTCTTTTAATCTTCAATTAAAAATACTTTATATTGTAACACTGCTTAATTATCAGGATCGAATTATGAATTTACAAATTCGAAATCATTTGAAAATAGAAAATAATTGATAAAGTTTGAATCTGAAATTTACAATACTGTTTGACTATTAGGGCTTCGGAATTAAAACAGTTGGATTCTTAACGACTGCAATGTTAAACGTTGCAGTTTGAAAATCGTTTCAGGTTGAATAAATTCAGAACCTCTTATTAAGAAAGCTTTCCACCGTCATTTATTATTCAATTTTAAATACTATGATTCAGTTTTTATTATTATTAATTAATCTATGTTTACAGTTAATCGACGTGAAACGTTTAACTATCAAAATCATTGAATTTCAAACAATTTAATTATTAATTGTTCTAGGCTTTAAAACAGTATTTACAATTTTCTTAATTTTTAAATTAACTATTAGAAATTAGGGCTGAAAAATAAAAAAATTGTAAAGAAAAGGAATTTAGAATTGCGCATTGTAATTTGAATGATTTCATACTTAAAAATAATACAAATTTAATTTTTAAAACTCAATAGAATTTTTTATATCAAACTCACTAAAAATTGTAGAATTTCATATGATATCGAGTTAGTGACGGTTGAAGTTTTTGACAGATTTATCTACCAAAATATATTTTAATTCCCTGTCGAAAGTAACTTCACCAGGAATTTTACTGGTCTTAAAAAATTCCCCTTAATTTCTCAGTCTAGCTGCCACCCCATTAAAATGGCTCATAAATTAATTACTGTATTTGTGGGTTTGAATACAATAATACAATG
>JAWWLR010000034.1:37438029-37455627 GCA_035041075.1 Acraspis erinacei
GTGGGTTTGAATACAATAATACAATGTGTAGATTTTTAGAATTAATTTTCTTACTACCTTTCAAAGGATCTGTGAGAAGGAACGTATCAGGATGAATAGAATTGTTCGTTGGTTCCGCGATCCATCCGAAAATAGATACCATTTTATGGGGCTCTCTCTTAAAATCAGATCTATCGTTTCTGAAAGTAAAGGACAATTTTGTACATTATCAAAAATTGTTAATATACAGTAAAGAGTAAACTAATGTTTAGCAAGGATTATAATTTGTTAATAAAACGAAAAAAGGACCAACATTTTATTTCCGTATCAAAAATAAAACGGATAAATTTTAGTTTCAGAAGCAAACTGAAATTAACTTCAAAGTATCAAATATGAATGATTAAAATTGTTTATTTCTTATCATGTTTCCACTTACCCTTTGAAACATTTGGAGGAGAAATAAACGATCGTCGACGCCCACAATTGCACCCAATATCTCTGCCACGTGGAAACAGCTGGCTTGCGACCATCTCTTAAAATAACTTTTCGCCTTAATAAGCCTTGCATAGAACAGCAAGGTTCCGCAGATCCATCGATATTACTCGGTAATACTGTTAACGTGCTAAAATTAAAAAAATTAAACATTTGAGCATACGCAATAAATAATTTATAAAAACTAAGTCTAAAACCTATAAATTTATGAAAATACAAATACATTCACTACTTGTAGTAGTCTAGGCATCTCGTACAAAAAAAGTTCTTTTCACTGTATTAAGTTACTATAAAGCCCGTTTTTTTGTTGAAACGGGTTATTGAAGGATCATGATGAAAATTCCAAATTTTCTAGAAATGACTACGACGTGTCCCGGAAATATTTTTGAAAGCTCCAAAAATCATGTTTGCGTACTGACCCGTCCATATGCCTTTTAGAGCAAAATTGAAAGAAAGAAAATTCTGAGAAAATTAACAGAAAAAAAGGTAAAACCTTCAATCACAAATAGGCACCGATTTATGACTTTTCAATTAACCCAGATTTTTTCCAAAAAAGAGTGTACAAAATCCAACACGCCTCCCGAGAATCATGTTTCACTTGAAAGAGCAAGCTAAAGCTTGTACCATAACAATTTATTTTTGGCGATGCCTCCTGAGTATTTTAATTAACAGATATTCTGGAAGTATTTTTCACAAGGAAAATTCATACAATTGATAATGTGAAGAGTATTATTTAAACACAGTTTAAACAATTAATTGGTATCCCAGGAGATCCTAGGGATATCGCAAATAATATCGTACAGGACGGAAATCTCGACATCCCTGGAATGTCCCAAGGATATCTCAGAATATCCTAAGGATATCCCATTAATGTCCCAATTTTATATGCCAAGGATGTCCCTAAGAGATCCCAACTCTATAATTTAGTATATTACTGGAAATTCAGACATATCTACATTTTTCAGAATATCACATATCCTGCCGAGATATCCGACAAGGATATCATTTTGTTTTGAGGGTGTATTTGTAATGAACTACAAACGAATAAATGACACCAAAATGCTCAAATAATGTCGCAGAATATTTCCAGTATATACAGACAGAGCCTTCCGAATGGAAATGGTCAAAGTTTCATGGTCATAACGCGTGTCCTATAAGAGCTAAAATATTTTCATTTTTTTACGCAAAATTTGGTCCACTACAATGTATCCTGTTACTTTTTTTCTGTAGGATATGGATAGAAAGAGATACTTAAAAAAAGTTTTTTTTTCTAAAAGTAGCAAAAAAAGGTTTTTTTTTAAGCAGGAATACTTCAAAAAGTAATAACTCGACACCTATTAGTGATAGAAGGTTCTTCTTTCTTAAGTTTCTCACAATTTTCTCTAGTTCAATTTTGGTGTTAAAACTTGCTTTAAAACTCAATGGTGATTATTGGAACTTTCTTCAAAAATATTTCCGGGACGCATCGTAGTAATTTATAGAAAATATGGTATTTTTATTAAGACCCTTTAATAAACCGGATTAGCAAAAAAACACGCTTTACGTACTTAATACGGTGAAAGAGTACTAGATGCCTGGACTATTGGTAGAAGCACCGCTCCAAGAAATCTGTGAACTGTTTCGACTTTTTTTATTTGAGATTTGCAAGTTGGCCAATACGGCCATTCAAATCAACCTTCGCGTTTCCTCTCTAATTGATAGAAGCGATTCAAAAACTCAAGGTCCTTCTAATATTTAAAAAATTGCTCATTTATTTTTCAATTTTCTTCGAAATAAAATATTGAAGCCACATTTTCTTCCGAAAATATAAAGAGTATGTAAATTATATTTAAACATTTCAATTGTTGTAAATCATTCAACGACTCTATATAATGTTTGAAAATCAGCGTAATATTTATTAATAGCAATACCTAGTTCTAGAGAGCAAGCTACAATCTTCATTTACAGCATCTGCAGGGGATCCAGGCGAGTTTTGGTCCAAGTCCAAAATCTGAGTTAACAAGTGAGGTTCTTCCAGGACGGAATCATCCAAAAGATGACGAACCGTTAACTGACTTTGCTCCAAAGGCAGAGCAGTTGGTTTCCCGAAAATACTGGAACGAGCGATTATCAAATTATTAAAAATTACATGGCAGATTTTTACAATTATCCATGCAGTGATGCTTCGGGATTCATGTTTCTTTATAGGAACAGGCAACGCTAGAATATTAATGAAGACCTTGAAACATTCGCTGTATAAATCACAATGTATGATTAATGCCATGAATCCAGACAATTTGTAATATTAACATTTTTAAATATATTTAGGTCTTATCTAAAATTGTCTCTATTCAAGATATTCATCCAGTTTATGTTCGGAGATCAAGAATCTTCGCCATTCCAGAAAGTAGTTGTAGCAAAGCATTTGTAACTTAAAAGCTAGAAAGCATTCTTCATAATTCTCATATTCTTATTTATCAAAATATAATAGATTGATCGTTTGCTCCTATTGATACGCTTCCAGTAGAATTTATTTTAAATCATGCGATACTAATATCAGGGCTCGGACTCACTTCAGAATTAAAAACATTGTGAAGAGTGACATAAATATTTTTTAGAGTATGAAAATAGTGGTATAACATTTTAAAATAATAAACTTATATAGGTTCACTAAAATATCGTGAGCCTACATGCCCTATATACTTCGAAAAAAATACATAAAACAATAAAAAATATGGAATAACTTAAAATTTTTTCTTTCTAGCATCAAATCCAATGGATATGCAAATTATATTTGTGCAAATGAAATTAAGCATGAGGTTAAGAAATATACTTAAAACTTAAAAATGGTTAGATCGAGTACATATATTTTTTCTGAAGTTGTAAGGCATATCAAAATTCAACAGAACAGTATTGCAATTTAATACCATAAAAACTATATTTATAATTTTGCATTCTATAGAGGTATTTTTAACTCCTAACAGTTTTTATTGTGTAAATTATTCGAAACTGATCATTGGAATTTTAATATTTTGCTGCCATTTCATGGCATTTTGTAGATTTTTTAAATTTAATTTATTTTTAAACGAAACTAAATTTGTGTTAATGATAAATCAAAATATAATCAAATTTCTGATTTTAAAACATTTCCCATTTTATTTAATAATTTATTTAATCATAATAATACTATAATAATAACTAAAATAACTAACAGGCACTTTCGTTTTTTTTGCAAATCCTTTTTTATATTTTTAAAACTAAATATTAAATACATATATGCCTTACCTAGTGATCACCAAGTTAGTGAAATATTTTAAAAGTCGCGAAAATGCTAAAGATTACACTTCGACTTTATGCTAAAATAAGAAAAATTCAGATTTATATTCCCATTCTTGACACTCTTCAGTCATTTTATATTCTTTTTAGAATTACAATCATGAAATTGAAATTTCACTTAAAAACATTTATCATAAAAATCTCAAAAAATGGACCAAACTGATTGGACAGTTCTGTAAGGTGATCACTGATCAACGATCGTGTTTTGTCGTCTATCGAATAAATATTAAAATAAGATTTGAAACCTTTTTTGCTGACTGTTTTACAAAAAAAAATAATATGCGCGACATGCTCCTTATTCATAAACATTTATTTATTTATATTCCAAATTTTTAGACCGGTTTTTTACACCATGGCTTGGCAATCCTCTAAAATTAGTTCCACTGTGCTTATAAATGTTGAAAGTCACTTAAAATTTGGTTTGCAAAATATTTTTGAAGATTTATTTCTTATTTTTAATATTTAAATCTACCAATTGGAGATGACTGGGTGTTTCAATTTACTACGGAAAGTATGCCAATTTGGAACAGTGCAAATGAAATATACATTTGTTCATTTTTTAAATTATTCTATTTCGAATGTTTTCGACTTTCAAATGTTCAACCCATAAGTACTACAGAATAGAATAGTACCATATTGAAATTTTTTTCGGACAGTCGAAAAAGGGCGAAAAAATCTATAATCCAAGGTCTAAGATGGAAATAATGAAAAGACGAATTAAAAATATTCTGAAGAAATAGTGACATGGGCGGGCAATTTTGAACAAATAGTGCTAATAGTGGCATTTTTTCAAAATAGTGGAATCATTAAAAAAAAATCTCAAATAGTGTCAATAGTGATTGTAAGTCCAAGCTCTGTAATATTACTAGAAGTATTCATTCTAAAAGATTGCAAAATACAAATATATAAAATTAAACTTTCAAGTTTGTGTGGAATGAAAATAAAGCTTACAAATTGAATTCAACGAAGAAATAAATTTCTGCATTGGATCATGCGACAGTAATATAATTGCGCGACTTCCGAATTTAAACGATTGTCGGCTGAAAAGAAAAGGAAATTAATCACATGCAAACGGTCTATGATCACATGACGCTATTATCCAAGCATCTAATGAGTTGATTCCACATAAGAGCCCTACTCTCGACTCTGGGACTCACCCAGAAGTTGTCAAGTTCGATCCATATCTCCCTCCTTGTTTATGGAAGTTGCGAGGAAGACTCGTACTACGAAATCTAACAAGTTCATAACAATTCATGAACATGAAGAATTATATTCTTCTACGAGTGAAAATTTTTCGAGAATAGATGGTATCATCTCAACAGATCATTACCATCATAAAAAAATAATATTATTCAAGTAAAAAATTAATTAAGGATTTTATCCTTTGATGACAACTATTACTGAAAATTGGAAAGCATTTTGAAAATGTTTGTTTAGCCATTTTAAGTCTTGCGATTAAAAAAAAAAAACACTTTTTCCAACATTCAGTATAAGGATGAACAGAAAAATAGATAAACAGAAAAATACACTTGCCTGCGTGAACAACTTTGCGTAAAGAGGAGAGATTTTTAGAGATAATTGTAGATAATTAAAACATAAAACAGTTAATGTCAAGATGAAAAGAAAATAGAAAATGTAACTTACTTTGTACCAAGACTTCTACATTTTCGATGGCCAGGTACAAATTTAGTCGCGGCGGAAGCGGCGTGCAAGCGAAGAGATCCGGCACATCCTCTAGCTGGTGACAAAGAAAGTGCTGCGACCCCTGTTACGTCTCCCACGGATTCTTTACTGCTACTGGAGGAGGGCACTGGAGAATTTGGCTCAAGCTTCATTGATAATCTGAAAATTAAGGATGTATTCATTAAATCATTTTTTCATTGATGATTGGAAAGTTGTGATGCATGTTGAAGAGTTTTACTGCTAAGTGACTCACTTAAAATGATCATCCTCCAAAAATTTCTGTAACTCCTCAATATAGCGAACGCTGTTTAAATACTGCTGAACATCAGGAAGTGGAATTATTCCCGGATATTCGCTCACTTGGAACATCTTGACTCTCGATAACACGGCATCGAATTTTAAAATCCTCTGGCAATTGTCTCCATTCTGAAAAAAATCAATATTCTAACAAATGTGTTTCAGTTTTGTCATTATTTAGTAAAAAGAATCTTTCAATTGATTTTTTTTATAGTTATAGACTGCAGACGTACTCTAGAGGCAGGATGAGCCATGTCTATGAACACAAGGTCAGTGAGAAATACACCCAAATAAGGAATGCACGGTAATTTAATCGAATCCATGTGATCTCTCAAGTTCATCCAGTTATTCTTGTCACTAAATACTTCCGCCAGTTTGTCGAAAGTTGCTTTATCCTTTTTCGATATGCAAGCCCAAGTTTTGTTCAACCTGAAATAATAATAAACATGTAAAAAAATAACATCATACACATATCTTATAATAATGAATTCTTTAGAAGACGAAAATAAGATAAGAAAATTATTTTAAATTGATAAAGACCTGTAAATTGAAGCGCTTTGCAGAGCTGATGTTATCGCAAATAAGGAATGCAGATTATTCAACTCGTACAAACGTTTCGCAACTCTGATAAAATGAGCCAAGATTTCTGCTCGTTGCTTCGGGGTCGGGGCGTTTAAGATTTCTTGAACAGTCCAGAAACTTACCTAGAAATTAAATGAGTCAATTAAACAAACTTGAAATTCCTAATTACTTTTTGTAATAATAATATAATAATAATGATATTTTTGTATACTAACATGATTAAATCTGCGAGTAAACCCAACTACGTTCGGAGCAACTATCAATTTGTTTTTCTTATTCCAAGAACAACTCGAAAGCTCTTCCGATCGAATCAATTTAAAAACGCTAAGGTCTAACAAAGTCAATTGAGAAGCCAAGTCTTCTGGTTGAACATTTAGAGCGACTATATTTTTCATTGCCACTGAATTACTGTTACATCTTCCGGGTAGAGAATGTGACTTGCAAGACACCGAATTCCTATAAAAAGGAAAAGTTTTCTAAGTAAAACGGTTTTTAGAATGACTTGAAATAACTGAAATTATGAATTTTATAAATTAGTTTTTAAAAATAAAAATATATTTTAATACCCAAAATTATCGTAGCCATTTTGAGCAGTGGGAGGCGCCAACTCTGAGTATTTCCTGTACACCTTGAATTTTTCTCGGTGGTCTTTCCGCTCCTTAGAAACCTTGTCTACGAGGTTTATGTTATTCGGTAGCAATGGACCATTGAGAGAATTCGTGTCATGAGTGAAGTATTTATCTGGGTAGTCCAAATTTCCATACTGCAAGTAGCAAACCAATTTATTATATCCAATATTGCGGGAATCTCTTGCATAATCGAGTTTCTATAATCAACCACATGATTTTAGATACCTATGATGTGAATTATTTGGGCAATTACCATAAAGAAATATATACATATTATAGACTTTAAACTTGAAAGCTAAAATTTTCTCAATTTAAGGTAATAAAAACTGAGCTGCAAATCATTTTAAGTAATTCTAATCTAGAAATATTAATAATTTAACGATTACATTTTTGCTATAAACTAAACACTTCTTAAATTAAAAGTTAAAATATTTTTATTTTAAATAGTTTAAAAATTCCTAAAAATCTTCAAAAATTTTATTTGAATATCTCGAAACATCTAAATGTTGTTTTACATTTTTTCAAACAAATAAATACTGAAATTTTTCAGAACTTCTGAACATCTTTTTAATTGATTCTAATTCTACCTAAAAGTTTTCCTAACATTTTTTTTAAATCCTGCAAAATATATATATTTCTTTAAAAGTTTCCAGATTCATTTTTGACCATTTTGGAATTCTGTTTATATCTTTTTAAATATCCTCTTAAAATGAATTTTTCAAAATGAAAGTTCATTTTCAATTTTCCTAGGAATCCTTTGAAAATATTTTTTATTCTTTTGAAACCTTAGATAGTTCTTAAAAACCTGCTAAATTTTTTGTTCGAAATCTGCAAAAATCTATATTTTGTTTTAAATTAGGCCGCGGGCTATTTGCACCGAATTTTCAGTACGAATATCCGGATTTTGTAGGTATACGTAGACACTTCCATTAAATTATTTGAAATCATTTCAAATTTTAAATTAATATGAAATCTTTTCAGACTTTCTAAATGTCACTCCCACTTAATCGCATTTTTTAAAAGAATAATCTGTGTTCAATATTTTTTATGCATAATTCAACAATTTTATTTGTGAATTACTTTTTTTAATGAACAGTTATAACTGTAACGTTCTAAGTTTACTTTTTTTCTTTAGATTCGAAGTTTTTCCTAATTAGAAAATTTAATTTTTAAATTTTAGATTAAAACAATATTTAAAATTCCTTAAAGGCATTAATTATGAATATATTACTTTGGAAATATTTTTAAATTGCAAATAGTTCATAAAGTTTCAATTGGGCGTTTAAATTTGTTTAACTACTAAGACTTTGCAATTGAAACAGTTTAACAGTCTGAAAATTCTTAAATTTTAAACAGATTCCCAATGGTCTTGTAAAATAAACTTTGAAAACTCATAACTTATATTTACAGTTGGTAAACTAAAATGTTTTTTGTCCAAGGTTATAGATTTTAAACGCTTCTAATTTTTAACTTTTTAAGTCTTTAAACTGCATTTTTAAATTCTTTAAATGAAAAATTTACGCTTAAAAATTAAAATCTAAAACGGAAAATTTTGAAGTTGAAGATTTTGAATTACGCGTTGTAGACTGAATGATATCATCATACAAAATGATAAAAATTCAACTAATTAATAAAAAAACTGCTAATATCAAACTTGAACATATTTTTTTCTAATTATTTGTAAAATTCCCGGTCAAAAAATAAATTCACTGTCATTTCCCGGTCTAATAAAATTCCCAGTTTCCCGGTCCTGAAAATATTGATTTTATCTTACATGTTCTACATTTGTGTATACAAAGCTGCGGGTATTTTGAACTGACGCTTTTTCAAAAAACAAGAGTTAAACTTGCTGAACGTTAAGATTCTAGGCATAAATGGTCGATTTAGTACCAGAAAATACCTAAAAAATTTGGGTTATTCTTTAACTTGACGAAACAATTCAAACTTATCTAAAACTGGAAAGCCCATACCTATTATAAAGTGGCTTCACAATTAACATGAGCAAATTCGAATTTTGTTTAATCCTCAGTCACTCTTTAAAAATTTTAAATTTGCGAACAGATTTTATAAATAGCTTTAAAGGACAAAAATTTTCTCTTTGAAAATAAAAGACTATTAATTTAATGCCCGGTGGTCAAATTTAATTAAACTTAATCATATTTTAAATAAAAGGATAGTACAGAGAAGAAGAACGAGAAGCCCCAAAGACATTTTTATTTTTTCCACCCCATACGGTTGCAAAGAAACTTTTAGAATACTGGAAAATTGTTACAATGTAAATGAAAGTAAAATGGTCGTTTTTAAATACAATTTTCAAGAATAATTTTTAAAAATGGTAAATACCATTAAAATTCAATATAAAAGATCGTATATGTTTCGTTGAAGGCCATAAAAAGTTAAGATTTTAGCTCAGGTATATTAAAATAAATTTCAGATACTGAAATGCTGAAATTTATATTCGTTTTCGCCGTTTTTTATTAAAATAACTGCGACACATTTTTTGCAGTTTTGCAATTTTTTAGATGCCTCGTAAAAACGTGTGTGCCAAACTTGTGGGCGTTGAAGCAAACAGCTGACAAAAATCCTGTTATTATATATACATAGACATTATTTAATTTACATGGAAATAGTTTATTCCAAAAATCAATTTTTGTATATTGTCTTTGAATGCAAACATAAATTAAGGGAGAAAACTATAGAAATCGTAAGATAATTAAAAGTAGTGTTTTCTAACATTACAATTTTGAATGAATTTATAACTTAAGGAAGAAATATTTTTCTTTATTCACTTTCTAAGTTTCCTTGTAGCTCAAATTCGTTTTTGGTGTAATGATCTACTGATAAGTAAGAAATTCTTTTGTACAAGCTTTTAAAGAGAACAGTCAGTTTTCTTATAAAACACAATAGGAACGCTTTTCAGGAATCTTCTAAAATGCACCATGTCTTTAAAAAGTTATTAAAAAAAAAATTATGAAATTAAATCGTTCGGAGATTTACCTCGGGAATTCGGACAGTAGAAATCGAATCGTTGGAAAGATCACGGGACATAGATGTGTAACGCATATCAGCCATGAAGTCACTCTACTCAGCAAAAACATCGCATCTTTCTCCGATCAAAGATATATTGCCCCGTAACATTTAGTTATACCATTCAAGTGCATCTCATCTATAACGAATAAAACACAACACTTGTTCAATTTTCACCAAAAATGTGTAACATACAAAAATGAGAATTTAATAAGAGGAAAAGACAACCAAAAATGCATCACTTGACGAATAAATGAACCAAAATAAAAATAAAATATAGTAAAGTGAGATTGACTATTGGTCAGTAGTGGATCGAATTCAAAACACGCACCCCACACACCCACTGACTTATGGAGTTATAGGTTAGTGTTTCAGGGAAAGCCAAAGGTACAAAAATCAATAGAACGCCATAGAATTTAGAAAAAAGGTTTGAAAACTGAAATGAAAATTACGTCAGAAATGTCAAAATGACTTGTAAGCTTTTCACAGCTTTCGATGAATTGCGGGAAAAGCACTGACAGACTCGTACCATTTAATGCATAATTATGCCACTCCTGATAACCCTGCGATTAAGCTGCAAGGCCAGTGACGTTTCACGATAAATATCTGCTTTGCGTTACCTCTGACGTATTTTGCGTCTACGATAATCCAGAAATAGTTAAAACAACTTATAAACAACTCGTGTTCATTTACGTGCCACCACCTTCCACCACCCTTTAATTTTTGACTGGACGGTTCGGGAGGGACATTCCAAGTGCGCATGCGTCAATAGACAAAGTTGAATAAAGGCGCTTATTTTGAAACTGGCATTTCTTAAATCTACAAAAATGACTCATTATTTACTCACAGCAGAGATAATAGATCAATTCTTAGTACAAAATTAGTAAAATAATATACTTCCTGAAGAATCATCACTTGATGATGGATATTTAAGACTAAGAGAAGAGGAAGATTTTTTTAAATTTTATAATAATTAGAAAACATCGAATATTGCGATGGGTCGAATAATCGATGAACACCTTCAGGGACGCCCGTTGGTTGGTTATTTTCCATGTTATGTTTTTCTTTTTATTTTTGCTGACTGGACTGTGATCGTGTGATTTATTATCAATTATTATCAAAGAGAGTTTCAAAGCGTCAAGTAGACTTGGTAGGAATAAAAAGGTGCATATTAATTTTTTCTGTATAGTTTAAAACATACATACATACAATTTTATTATTCGTCGACAATAGTTATTTTTTAATTTATAAAAAAGGATAAAGACCGGTGTTTTTAAACCTGTTTCTATGGGCCAGACTTTTTTTTGCTATTTCAAGGATATCCTGTTTCCGATCAGCAATAAGAAAAAGTTATAAAAAAACGTAATTTTAATAAACAAATAAAGTATATAGAAAGTTTTTATTTATAAATATTTTTGGATTACTTTTTTCATTTTTTAGAACTTATAATCTTGCTGGTAGTTTTAATTAAAAGAAATAAATCAAGTAAAACAAAATTCTTCTATTTTAGAGTGAAATTTGACAAGATGTCTTTTTTGGGAAAAGTTGTCCTGATAACTGGCGCAAGTTCTGGAATTGGAGCAGCAACAGCACTTCATCTTTCAGAATTGGGAGCCTCCCTCGCTTTAACGGGTCGCAATCTGAATAATTTGCAAGAAGTTGCAGATAAATGTAAAGATCCAAAGCCATTCATTATTACTGGAGAGATAACGAGCGAGACCGATGTTGAAAAAATACTCAACTCCACAATCAAGCATTACGGAAAATTAGATGTTCTAATCAACAATGCTGGAACTTTGGCCAGTGGAAGTATCGAAAATACAAGCTTGGAACAATACGACAGGTGCGTTTTGTTGTTAAAATAATTCTAAAATAATTTATTTGGAAAAAATGTTCTCGCATAATTTAATAATTTGTTTTTTATTGATTTATTTGTTTTTTTGCTAGATTTGTGGTGTGTGTAATTCTGAACCAATCTATTCAGATTATTATATTTTCCAAATAGGAAAAGATACACTTGAGGCCCGAAACATGTTGATTCCCTAGTAGTATAAAAAGGCGGCGAAAGAAAAGATTGGCTTGTTTTGTTTTTTTTTTGACTTTTTCATTTTTCTCCTTCTTTTTTCAATTGTTATTTTTTTGTTTCTAATGAGCCGAAAATTAAGGTAGTTTGGAAGTATGACTTTTAATCTACTTTAAACAAATTATATTGTCATATAACCTTCCTGGTTATGTAATGAAAAATAATAGTAATAATATTATTATCTATAAATATAATAAAATGATCACTTTTGACATTAATTCCATTCCATATCTCGCTTTCTTCATTTTAAAATCTTTAATTTCTTCAATACTTCTTTTAAAAATGTTTGTCAAAAATTATATTTTTCTATAAAATTGAATACAAAAATAAATACTCAAAAATTATGAAAGTTATTCATATAAATATATTTTTATTATTATACAAAATATGAAAACAGTTGGAAACAATTAGTTTTTAACTAAAATATAAAATTAGTATATAATTAATGAATGCATATTAATATGGAATAAAAAAAAACATCACTTGTTTTTAATTCTAAAATTTGCATATTTTAACAGTTACAGAATAACAGTCTAAACAGTCTATTTATTTAACATATTATAATTTTAATTTTAATTGTAGCATATTTTCATTTATTATATTATTAATATATAATTTTAATATTTAACATTCTTGAAATTTTAAATCGATTCACATTTCTTTCAATATAATACATTTCTTCTTATATTGATTTGACTGAAAGTTGATTGTAAAAAAGTGTAATAAGCCAAATAGAATTTTTTAAAAGTAAAATACAAATGTATAACAGATATAATATGTTAAATAAATTTTGTTTCATCAATAAGTTATTGATGTTTTAACATGCTTTGTATTTTTAATTGTAATTTTTCGAGTTGGAGAAGGGAAAGAGGAAGGTCTGTTTGCACCCTATATTTTCATTTCTTTTTTTGTTGTTGTACCATATCTCTTTCCAACGTTATGATTTTTGTTATAAAAACATTTGTGTTTCTCTTTTAAAAAAATGATCCTTCTTTTCAAATATTAGAAATGAGCATCCCTTCGTTATTCGCCAATACAGTGTATTTAAAGGTGAATCGATTTGCCTCGAATCAAAAAATCTTTTCCGTTTTTGCATCAATTTTGAATTATAATAATGAAAAAATTTAACGATAAACAACCGTTTTTCGAAATATGATGCATTAATAATATAGGTCAATCGATTCGTCTCGAAACAAAACCTGTTTTCTATTCTCGCATCAACTTTAATTGAAGGAGAATGAGAAAATTTTTACTGTAACACTCGATTTTTTATCTAAATTATTATTAGTATAGGTTAATCGATTCATCTCGAACCAAGAAATCTTTTATATTCTTGCATCAACTTTGAATTCAGTTAATGAAAAAAGTTTTACAATAAAAATACGATTTTTAAAATATTATAAAATGCTAAAAAAATGCCATGAATATTTTTAGAAATCCTTCGATCAATTTCAAGATATTAGTGGTGGAAATAAGCCCTCCAAATTTCATCAATTTGGAACCGTCTTCAAGTTATCGGGTTCTCAAAAAAGTATGATATCCACACACTTATAAATCCGGAAAATTGATCAGAACGTTGTATTAGGTATTCTTAAAGTGTGAAAAATTTAAGAAAATGAATTACAATTTTCTCAAAATTGTTACCATTACAAGTCGTCCTCTATGATGAAGAAAAACATTTATAATCTCGTACCAATTGTAAGCGCTCATAATTATAACGTCCATAAATAGTCACATTGCAAAATGAAATGTACTTTTTCAGAGTTTTCAACACAAACGTCCGTTCGATTTATCAACTGACGATGCTCGCTGTTCCTCATTTAGTCAAATCCAAAGGAAATATTGTCAATGTCTCGAGCGTTAATGGAATCAGATCATTCCCAGGAGTCTTGGCTTACAACATGAGCAAATCAGCTCTCGACCAGCTAACTAAATGCGTTGCATTGGAACTTGCTCCCAAACAAGTAATTTATCATTTATCAAATTTGAATTTTCAAGAAAGAAGCAGACTGTTTTCGACTATTGAAATTAATTTTGTTGTCTCGGAATTTATTTACAGGTTCGTGTGAATTCTGTGAATCCTGGAGTGGTTGTGACCCAGTTGCACAAGAGGACTGGGATGTCCGAGGAGGAGTTGAAAAATTTCTTCGAACATAGTAAAAAAACCCACGCATTAGGTCGACCTGGAGATGTAGCTGAGGTTGCAAAAGCGATTGCATTTTTGGCTAGCGACGATGCTAGTTTCATTACCGGTGAATGTTTGCCCGTTGATGGTGGAAGACATGCCATGTGCCCTCGTTGAATATTGGCTGTTACATGCAACATTTTGGTATTTAAAAAATCAAAAATGGATTTATTTTTAATAAGCAGAATGTTATTTTATATTCTTATGTAAAAAATAAAACAGATTTAAAACTTTCTGTCTTTTTTTTATTTCCTTCAATCAGTCATCCAGTCATCAATTTTTTTTGTTTACCTTTCCCTCATCTGAAAGTAACGTAGCCTAAACAAAAAAGATTTTCTACCTAAAGAGATGAATTTTCAACCCAAAAAGACGAATTTTCAAAAGAAAATTAATTTTTAATCAAATAGTTGAAATATCAACCAAACAGGTGAACTGTTCAGTAAATGAGACGAGTTTTCCAAAAAAAATAGATTCCATTCGAAGAAACGATTTTTCTAACAAATAATTGAAAATTTTACCAAATGGTAAAATTTTGAAGCAAATAGAACAATTTTTTGCGGGCAGTTGAATTTTTAACAAACAAGTTTCTTTTTACACAAGAAAGAAAAAATGCTAACCAAGAAGCATGACTTTTTTACCAAAAAAGATCAATTTAAAATCCAAAAGGATAATTTTTTTAACGACATAGTTAAATTTTCGACCAAAAATAATTGGACTTAACAAAATAGTTCAATTTCTAAACAAATACGAATTGAATTTTCAGCATAAAAAGATGCATTTACAATCAAATGATCGTATCTTAAAACAAAAAAGATGAGAATTCAATCAAATATTTGAATTTTCAAGATAAAAAAAACATATTTTTTAAAAGACAGTTGAATTTTCATAAAAAAGTTAATTTTCAACAAAGAAAGATGACTTTTCTACCACATGTAAGATAAAAATGGACTTTTAAATCTGGAAAGATGAATTATTAACAACAAAATAATTTTCAATTAAGAAATATGAATTTTGAACAAAGTTGCATTTTCAACCAATTACGTAACTTTTCTAACAATTAGTTAAATTTTTAACTCTGTTAAAGAAAACTTTGAAATAAAAAAAAATAATTTCTATCATAAAGACGCATTTCCAACTTATCCAATATACACAATAAATACGTTTTAACCAAACATGAAATAGTTACCTTTTCAGAGAGAAAAAAACACGTTTTAACAAATATAAATCAATTTTCAACAAATGAATTTATTTTTAAAGCTAAAAAGATGAAATATCTACAAAAAAGTTGAATTTTCAACCCAAAAATATAATTTTTTAACCAAAACAATTAATTTCAAATCAAATAGTACAATTTTCTACCTATTCGTTGAATTTTGAATCTAAAAAAGATCAAGTTTTTACAAAAAAATAGAATTTTTACATAAAAAGCATTTAAAACATTTAAAAGAAAACAGTTGAATTTAATTTTTAACAGAAGAAGATCAATTTGAAAAAATGGAATAGTTTAATTGTCAGTGTAAAAGATTTAACATATTATTTTCAATCATACATTAAACGAATTTTATTAAAATTTATTTCATTAAATTTTTTTTCAAATTAAAACATATTTTTATTTATTTGTAAAATTTTATTAAGATTAAATGTTTTTCAAGAAAGATGAATTTACAACAAAATAGACGGATTTTTAACTAAAAAGTTGAACTTTCAACTAAAAAAAAATACATTTTTAACCAATTAATTAAATTTTTAACTGAAAAAGGTACATTTTTAACAAAAAAAATGGAAAAGATTAATTTTCAGTTAAAAATAAAAATATAAAATTTCAATCAAACATGACACAAATTTGTTGGTAAAAGTAGTTAAATTTTCAACCAGAGATAAACCTTTAACTAAAAAAAATAAAGTTTTCAGAAAGTATGTAGTTGAACTTTTGACAAAAAAAGATGACTTTTTCACAATATAGTTGCAATATCAAGACAATAATTAAATTTTCAAACAAACAGTAGAATTTTTAACCAAATAACTAAATGAATTCTGAACCAACAAAAATATAATAGTAGCAGCCTTTTCAATAAAAAAACGAACTTTTACCCAAAAATATAGTTAGAGTTTCTTACTGCTTTTAAATTCTAAGTGTTATATAATACATTCTATATGGTTAATTATATCCTTTTGTCCTTTTTAGAAGTTTCTATAAGGCATTTAATAAAGAGTTACTGATTGAGAATTAGGATATTAGCGCCACTTTTCAAAGTAAAGCCTCTGATTGGCTCTTTTATCGATTGACAGTCTATGGACATAGGAATTAGGAATCGGTTTATATTCCAATGTCCAATTGTCCATAGACAAGTCTCAGCCGGTTAGCTGTTTCTCTCGCTTTTAACGTTTTCGCAGATGTGTCACGTGAGGCATGTGAAAAATAAGCAGAAATCGTTAAAATACGATCAGTGGCAATCAGTGGATAAAATGACAAGCAAATAACGTTGAGATGTACTAAAGGCTAGTTGCAGAAATTATAAATAATGCTGGCATATAGTATAACCAAGATTATTATCTTATCGTAATTGCCAGTGTTATCAGTATTATCAGTTTAAATCACGTCAACTTTCAAGTCACAAAACCCTCAACAATAATGTTGAGCAAATTTTTGCCTTATTGTGCGGCTGGAAAAGTTGTCAAAGGTTTTGGTAGAGGTTCGAAATCTTTGGGAATACCAACAGGTTATTATTTTTAGATTATATTATGGCAGAATATATATTGGCTACTTCAATTTTTAAAAAGGCCATCGCTACTTGTACAGAAATTTCAGTGCGAATAGCCAGAATTTTGTATAGACACATCTATATTTGTAACGAAATTTCGGTACACGTAGATACTTCCTTTTAAAAATTAGTTCAATTTGCTGTGGAACTCTAATTATTATTTATGATTTTAAATTCACAGTAGAAGTAAGCCTTTAGAGTTTATACTTTAACCCAAGAATATATTTGAGATAAGGTGTAGAAAAATTTGTAAAATTTATATATTTTTTCGTTTAATTTCCCAGCGAATCTTCCAGAAGATGTTGTGGACGCATTGCCTACTGAATTTGGAACCGGAATTTATTACGGATGGGCATCACTAGAGAAAAATATTTACAAAATGGTTATGAGCATTGGCTGGAACCCATTTTACAAGAACGAGAAAAAATCAATGGTACGTTCAAAATCGTAACTGTAGAATTGAATTGCAAAATTTTTATTATAATACAATCCATAACGGACCGCACTTAGTTTACGTAACAGCACAAGGGGGGGGGGGGCTTCATGTACGTAATTTTTATAAAT
>JAWWLR010000034.1:37511386-37522765 GCA_035041075.1 Acraspis erinacei
ATACAGGGATGATATTTTCAAAGCCCAATTCTTCGTGCCTTCGATCACTCTCTGAAATTATAAGTATTTTAACATCTTTACCTTAATTCGATGCAAAGATAAAAATCCGCACTCACTGTAATGTAAGTTGTAATTTCCTCAGTGGTGAGATCGTGTTTCGGTTGTGAAAGTTTAAGCTGTAAACTATAATAATGTACATTATTATAAACTATAAAAGTTTATTAAATTTTTTATTTCAACTCATCTTTATTGAAATACGAAAATAATAAATTAGTAAATACAGGGTATATTCAAGGGACCAGCATTAACTAAACGAGCCGTAGCAGCTGAGGGGGGGGGGGGTATTCATGAAATGTAATTTTTTAAATTCGGAAATTAAAGAAGTAACTCGCAGAATTATATAGAAATTCAATATGAATTTAACTTCGCAAGCCAATCAAATTGATTTTTTTTTAATTTATCTCTTTGGTTTAAAAAATTAACTATTTTCGTAGAAAATTTACTTTTTGATTCAAATTAAAATTAAAATTTTGGAGTTAAAAAATCATCTGAAATCTTTTCTGGAGGAAAATTCATCTATTAAAAAAAATGTTTTTTTAAGTGTAATAAGCCATTTTTTTAGTGAAAAGTGCATTTTTTGGAGAAAAATGCAACTGTTTGATTTAAAATTCCACTATTTGTTTAAAAATTTGTCTTTTTAATTGAAAAATTCATCTATTTTCATGCAAAATTTATTTTTTGATTAAAATTCATCATTTGGAGTTGAAAAAGCAACTGAAATATTTTATGGCTGTAATTTCGATTATTACTTTGGAATTGTGTCTTTTTGATTGAAGAAGTCATTTATCTTCGTAGAAAATATACTTGTTGATTAAAATTCATATTTTGGAATTAAAAAGTCATCTGAAATCTTTTCTCGATGAAAATTCAACTATTTTTTAAAAATTTATCTTTGTAATGTAAAAAATCATTTATTTTAGCACAAATTTCGTCTTTCTTCAATACAAATGTAACTATTTTATTGCAAATTCAACGATTTTGTTAAGAAGTCATCCAGTTTGCTTGAATATTCAACTGTTTTGTTTAAAATTCATCATTCTCGTTAAAAAATGCATATATATTTTTAGAAAATTTACTTTTGGAATGAAGTTCATATTTTGGCGTTGAAACGTCAACTGAAGTCTTTTCTCACTGATAATTCAACTATTTCTTTGAAAAATTGGTCTTTTTAATTTAAAAATTCAACTGTTTTGCTAGAAAAATGTACTTTTTATTAAAATTTATATTTTTGAGTTGAAAAAGCAACTGAACTATTTTCTGGGTGAATATTCAACTATTTCTTTGAAAATTGGTCTTTTTAATGTAAAAAGTCATTAATTTTAGTAGAGATTTCATCTTTCTTGGATACAAATGCAACTATTTGATTGAAAATTCAACAATTTTGTTAAAAAGTCATCCTATTTCAACTATTGTGGAACCACTTTGCTAAAAAAAAACACTTTTTTGTTGAAGATTTATATTTTGATTTGAAAATTCATCTGTTTATTTGAAAGTTCAACTATTTTGTTGAAAACTGATCTTTTTTAAATAAAAACTTAACTGCGTAGGTAAAAGTTGAACTTTTTTGTTGTTGAGAATTCATAATTTAGCATTGAAAATTCAATTACCTTTTTTAGAATTATATTAACAGAGATCAATTGTAAAACTGAATTATTAGGCAAAATATCTCTGCGAGTACTGCTTAGCAATCAGGAAGTCGAATCGACGTTCGGATGGCATTAAAATTTCCTTAGAATATACCCTGAGTAAAGCAATAAAAATAATCTCACAATTTAGTCAGGATAACTGCTTCCTCCACACAACCCAACTCTAAATTCTCCACTTCCTCTGAAATCTTTATTTTCTCTAATCTCACATCATCGTTTAAAGTCATAGCAACTGGCATATTATCGCAAATTCTCGATGCAAATAAATCTTTCCCGACCTCAACTTTTAAAAATAATTGAGCGTTTTCGAATTGTTGATCTTTCGTACGAGTTCCCATAACACCTGTCAGTTCCAATTTCAATTCAGCGCTATTTTCAGTAATGTCTAAATGCTTATCCGAACTCTGGGTCCGTTTATAATACAAATAAAAATGTGCTACTTCCAAGTGAAAAAGTGTTCTGAGCCAAGAATTATTTAAAAGACTCGACTGAGAAATATCTGCAATCAATTTTTCAGACTCTTGGAATATTGGTGTTGAAATTTCTTCCAGAATTAGTTGATGAACGAAGTTTGCTCTGAGAAGCCACCATTTAGAAGATTCGTAAGTGGTCTGTAATTCTTTGCTAGAGAAAATTATCTTCGCAAGGTATAAAAATTCTGGCTTGATCATATTTTCATTGCATTCAACGTCTAATGATAAATCTTCTAAACATTTTTCGCGTATACATGAGAAGTCAGCATCGTTTTTAGACTGAGGACCCGTCCAATTGTGTTGAATAAAATAAAGCAGAGAAGATATTCCTATTGCAAACCATTCTAAATATTTGGTTGGATCTGATCTTAAGACTGCGATTATTGCTTTTTTAAAGTCTCTGTCTTCGGAATTTAAAATTATTTTTCTAAGGGATGAGGAATCTTCCGTTTCGAACACTGTTTCGTATTTTCCTTCAAAAACTCCCTTTAAAGAGGGAGGCAATTCGAAATCTAAAACAAAGATATATTTTGACAGATGCAATTTTAATTTTTATTGAGTTAATAAATTGTGTTATATTCTATCTTAAGGTTCTAGCGTCTAGTTTTACCGTTATATATTTTTATTATTACATATAATTTGTTGACACTCTTATTCCTTTCATTAAAAGCTCATTTCTTATTTAAAAATATATTTTTAGGTTATGTTTACTGCTACTTGAAAACCTTACAATTTTTTTATTGAATTTTGAAAATTAAAAATAAACAAAAGTAGACAGTCAAGTATTCTGCTAACTAGATAAAATTTTAGTTAAACAAATAGTATTATTCGCATCGAAAAGAAGAATTGTTTACGTACCTTGATCGTCAACATAATTCTTTAAAAGATAAGTTTCAAGTAACTTATTTGACTCCATTGTTCCTCACAATAAAAATAAATAAATTATTTATTATTTATTTGTCATTAATTATTTCAAGAATAAGAAAATCGGCTAAATCTTATTTAGTCATTTGTTAAATAAACTTCACGTGATTACAGAAACATAACCTTACTTCTTTTAAATTGACAACTATCGAAAAAAATCTAAAGCTTATTCGAAAGTTATCGACAATCTAGGCGCGTTTTTCAAATAAGAGAAACTTCCAACTACATATTTAAAAAAATGGATAAAATTTTAACGTCATACTGTGATATCGCTATCTTCAATTTTGATTTTTTCAGAACAGGATAACCTTTTTTATTCTTATTCAGCATGCCCATGTCTCAGGAGACAGTCTTTATTATTTTTTTAAATTGAAAAGTCTATTTTTAATCGGTATCCAAAATCGAGTTTGAAAACCCTTATGAAATTTAAATCTTAAAATTGTCTATCGATTTTTTCGGGATTGGTTATTTTTTTACATCAAACTTTATTTACCCGTATTTAAATACATAATATCTCGGGAGCTTGCTTTTATTTTTTATTTCAACTAACAATAATTTAGTGCCACATTAAGATTGTCAATTTCTACATCCATTTTCTTGAAGCTGGATAAGTTTTTTTAATCTAACTTTTTTTACCTCGTCTAAAGATTTCATCTTTAAATAGTGATTTCGAGTATACGGAATGCTTTTTGGCTTTCTTGAAAAATTTCCATTTTGTTAGTTATCCAGTTCTGTACGGCTATACCTTTTATTTCTTCTTTTAATCATTATCAATACATTTTTTATTTATTAATTTAAAAATGAAAATAATATGAATGATGTAAAACGCAAAAATCAAAGTTTTAAGTTGTTGACGGCCGAGAAAAAGTATAAATAAAACCAGAATAATTAATAAGTAATCGTATATTTTTATAAAAATAATTGACACAGTTGAAGATGTTCACAAATGTGTTAACCAGTCAGTATCATTACCATCACTGTCTAATATATAATACACAAAATAATTAAATTAAGACATTTTTGCTTGCCCTCGTATAAATGCTATTGTAATTTCCTAATTATAATTCTACATAAAAAAGGCCTCCACCGGGATCCTACTTCACATACTCAGAGAAAAGTCGAAAAATTACAAATAATCTGCATAATAATTATTCTAAACTCCTCTCAAAATTTAACTCTGGTCCCGATTTTTCAAAATAACTCAATAATATAAATACATTAAATTATGAACCACATTTTACGCATTTCAATAAATAATATTGACTAAGTAAACATTATTAAATTTGACTCTGGTAGAGAATTTTATCTTTATTCTAAATTAAGGACGCGATTTTTTATTTTTTTAAATACTGTCAATAAATATCCTAGGAAGACTAATTTCACTTTTAAGATTTTTTCAAATGCAATGTATGTGCATTATTCGAATTAACAAAATTTTTTCTTTTGCAGTAAAAATTACAAGAAATTTTCGAAAATATTTATGACTGCTGAATTTTACTTTCAACTTTAGGGAATTTAGGTCTTACTATAAATAAATAAATTATCCACTCGATGCGATGTCTTTCATTAAGAAAGGCTCGGATAACAAATTACACTTTTATCTTAGATTATCGATTTGATTGCAATTTCATCCTTAACATGATAATCGTATAATTTAATCATGGTAATTTAATACTGAATTGCTATTAGGCAAAAATAATTTTAGTCGATTAAACCAACGAGCTTACGATCTATCAGGTTCCAACAAGTCTTTTCATTTGTTAATGCTTCTTTAATCGGCTTAAAGCGATTAGAAGACATCTAAAGCTTCTTTCTTTTTTATAGATATGGCTAAAAAACATATCTCAATTTTCGTATCTGATGAACTGACGCTTCGCGTCTTGTTTCCGCACTAAAGCTTAGAACTTAATTAGTTAGGTACTATAAATTATGTATGCAAATATAGGTTTGCAATTCTAGAAGTAGAGTAACAGATAGTTATATCTTTCAACTTTATACGGAGTTGTTGTTTTCGTTGCAGTTATCAGTCGTCTCTTTTTTAGAGGCGATTAGGTTCTCCCACTGTGCTATCAATGTACTACGACGTCTTGGATTTGGCTGTAAAATAGAAAAAGAATTTTAAGATGAGTTTTTGTTCGAAAAATTGGGTCACTATATAGTATATTTTAATGGTTAGCCAAATTAAAAAAATTTCGAGATACTTTTGAACCTTTAATCCTTTTAATCATCTGGATTTAGATTTAGCTTGATTCTTTAGAATTTAACAGTTAATAAGAATATAAAATTATATAAAATAGATTTATAATTTTTTTAAATCATTTGAAAACATAAAATGGTATTTAAATAAAAAATGAATCTTTTACCTTATGCCTTATTTTATTTTCCTTTTCTACCTCATCTTCGTTTAAAGTATTAGTTGATGTACCACTTCTCAACGAACTCGCCCCGTCATAAATATCTGAGTCGGTGTCATTGCCTATATCTAGCAAATTTGGTTGAGACTTTGCCAGCATTTTTGATCTCATTAATCTGAAAATTACAGAAAAAGTTCGTACTTAATTCAAAATTTTTGATGAAATACAATTGAAGTAAAATACAGAGAAAGAGGAAACCAGTGTTTTTTTGACACTGTCATACATTTTTTCGGTTTAGTTTTCTTTATAGAATTGGAACTTGTGATATTTTCCCAACAAAGTTTGCTTTCAATTTAGAATTTCTTTAAAACGTATTTTTTAAAGTTGGTTTATTTTCCATTGTTTCTTTTACACTATTATTTTATAATTCCAAATAATTTTTGTCGTTGAGGAATTGTGATCTTCAGTCTTACTGTAATTTTAATATTTTTTCCGAAATATTTTAACATTATAATTTTTATATACATACAAAGATGAAATTATGCATAATTTTTTCCATACTTGGAAACATAAATGCATTGTGCTATAAATTGTATTAAGCTATTCAATTTTTCACATTTATACTTTTTTTTTAAACATGGATTTTTTCCAATTGAATAAACTTACTTGAAATTGGTATCAAAAGTAAATACAGGAGCTTTCTAATTTCGTTGAATAGAATTTTTTTTAAAGATTCAACAAATTTTAGATTTTTTCCAATTTAAAAAAGATATTAAGAAATGCTTCAATTTTCGATATTCTAAAATTGTAAAAATTTACAGTACACTAATTATAGAAACGCCTATTTTGAGGTTTTTCTAAAGTGGTTTGGTTTTTATGATAATAAAATGTTGCTTTTTTATTGCAAACAATTGTCAAATGTGTATGTTTTTTGACATGATTTCATATTTGTAAAATTTTTAGTTTAATTTTAAAGGCAAGTCTCCAACTCTCCATAGTATTTTTGCAACTTCTTAATTTTTTAAAAATATTTTTCAGACTGTTGACATTTTTTGTAATATCTTATTAAGGGCAACATTTTATTACTATCTCTCATGTTATTGAGGAAGGAAAAATTCAATTTAATATTATACAGATTGAGACACTCAGCAACAGCTAATAAATAAAACAGGAGTTTCTTTAAAATTGAGGCTTCAGATCGAACGAGACATGCATTTTTGCTTCCTCCTAGAGGTAGGTTTGTAATAACCTAAGATTTCATATATAATTTTTCGACATATTTCGATATAATTCGACCCCAGGAGTTCGAAATTAGAATTTTATTAAAATATTGAGAGCTAATATTACCCGAATTGTAGCTTCGACTGATATCCAACTCTGATGGTATTTGGTGCTAGATTGGGCATTTAAAAGTCGTTTTTGCGTTTAGACGTTAAACAAAAATTACCTCGTTTATATGAGGAAAACTTCTTTGATAATAAAAATACAACAATACGATATCTAGTGTGTTTATTTGTGAACTTGGGACGAAACAATGTACCTATTATTGAAACTTTTATAACCTCCCAATACCGATTTACGAAAAAAAAGGTTTATTCTGCTTCTATGAGAAAAACTTTCTTGATATTCACAAAATACGACAATACTCTATCAGCTGTATTCGTTTGCGACCTTGAAACACATCGACATTTTATGACCCACCAGTACGATTAATGAATTTTCAAACAAATTTGTGTATTCTATTGATATCAGAAAAACTCTGTTAATATTAAGAATACGACAATATTGTAACTGATATGTTTGTTCGCGTCTTCGACATACGTCGAATGAACTATTGAAGAACTTTCTATGACCTCTACTGAAAATGCCTGTATAGGAACCTATTTGAGAATTTTCAGTAAGGGCCTCTTATGATTTAGCAATGCTGACTTATAAAATTAAAAAATGCATTGTTTATCTTGTTGATATGAGGAAAAATTTGTTATCATTAGGAATACAACAGTAATGAGCATGGTATATTTGTTCGCGTATTCGAGACGCGTACATTGACTTATTGACGAACTTATGATGACGATTCTTGATTAATCAATAGCTACTCAAAAAGTTTGAAAAGAAATTTCATTGTTTCTATGCGGACAAATTTGGTTTTAATTTGGAATATAACAATACCATAAGTTAAAAAGTTGTTCTTTGTAAAAGAAAACAGAAATTGACATTGTTTTGGGCTCTATGATTTTCGAAAAATAAGATTTTTGGTAAGACAGAAGCATAAGCTTGAAAAATGTTGAAGGTATCCATTTTTTGTTAAAAACCTCCCTCTATGAGGAAGCAAGTTCATTTGATACCTATGAGGTAGAAACTGTTCATGAAATGAGCACAAATCAATAAATCTATAATACTTCGCAGCGGTATTTAGCTCAAGCGAAATGTCATTTTGTCGGTCAAAAAAATTAATTTATAACTTTAATTCTCAGAAATGCAATTAATATAAGGAACTTATTTGAATCCCGTCAAAAAATGTTCACAAAATTCTTCTTTTTCTCTTGTCAGATTGTTCATTTAGGCTCGAGTAAAAAAATGGTATGTCCTCTTATATTATCTGAAGCCCCAATTGTAATTGAAAAGCGACAAATAGTCCAAGGATTCGAAAATAGAGAGCTTTAACCGACCGAATACAAACTAAGGAATATAGGGAAAAATTGAAACTAATAGGTTGTGATCCTTGCATAAATGCAATACAACTGAAAAAAAGGGTTAACCTTAACTCATTTTCTCGTTCTTTCATCTCATTGAGTTCCTTCTGAATTTTCTGTTCCACTGGAACATATCCTTTTCTGGTTGGTTTCACTTTGGGTTCATCAGGTTCGANNNNAATGTCCAAACTTCTATTGAAAGCCTTTATACTCAGGGGATTGAGAGTGATAGTCGGAACAGGAGACTGCTTATTAAATTCATTATTGGACGCTGGCTGTGATTTATAAATTTTCCCTCGAGTAGCTAAAAACCTGTGCATCAATCCTTTTTGGCTAGGAGATGTTGCGAAACGAAGGGGTGTGGGTGTTGTGCGAGTAGAAATCACACCGTTTGTCATTTTAGGTGTTAAAGTAGGTGCCACCGGGGTTGTGGGGGATGTTACTGCTTCTAAAATTTGGGGAGTTGATGTTGTTCTTTTCAGTTTTCCTGATGCAAGGGCTTGTGGCATTCGTCGAACCTAAAAGAAAATAAAAAAAATATTATTCCTTCCGAAATTAACTCACTGAGAAAATAATAAATATACTATATATTTGTATATGTTTTTCTTCGAGGGAAAGACTTTGGGTCTGAGATTCTCAGATAATATAGCCATTTAGCATTAATATAAGCTTGTTAGTTACGTTCCAGTTATCGAAGATATCCGGTACATCATAACAGTTAGTCGCTAATGGATTGAGACGAAAGGCTCTTTTTCACGGAAGAACTGCTAATTTTTCAAAATCTAAGCGATTGAATTGGAACGTAAAATTTTACTGTGTTTTATTCTTTCTTAAATGCAGAGAAGAATGTGAAGCTATAAAAGTGCTTTCTTCGAATCATTTTCTTGATAAAGAAATAAAATCTGCAAATCAATATATTATCTTTTATGAAAAATTGATTTGATAACTTGACATTGAATAATTTCTATTTTTACTTTAAGCTTTCGAGAAAGGCGTAAATGGATTGCAAAATACATTATAAATATAATCTTCCTCCGATTTTCTCAGAAATTAGTAAAGTTGCAAAAATTCCTGAACTTTATATCTTTTTATAATGATTGCCACTTGAGATAACATCGATAATATGATTTTGCTGATTGAACACATAATTTATTTCCGTTCTAGTCGAGCAAGATCATTATAATCAAAGCAAAGTGATACTGTTTGATTTGCACTAAAGAACTGGGAGATAAGATCTGATTACGGAAGATACATGACAATTGTTCACGGACATATCAAGGCTTTGTCCTACGTGTAAATATGATAATTTCCTATTCCTAAAGTACCACTTTGTTTTCTTCCAAATAAAAAAGTTTTGACTTTAATAAGAATTCTTTTATCTTGCCTCGAGGTCTTCCAAATGAGTCAGCTATTGTTTTCACATAATTCTTCCATTATCTTTTGTATTACCGAAAATCATTTATCGAGTATTTTAAAGGAGTTCTAAAAACATTTCGGTCAAGAGAAATTTATAAAGAATAAAATTATCACTTTAAATTTACGAGGACACGTTTCTTAGATAAAATTCGAATTTAGGATTTAAAAAAAGTCAATCTATAATAAACTTAAAAGATTATAAAAAATACCTTCGAATCGACGGTTTCATGTGACGTGGTTTTTATGCTTCCTACGTTTCGAAGTTCGTGTTCTCTTTCTGTAACTTCTTCGATTTCTTGTTGGATTCTGTCTGTGGCTTTTTTGAGCTGCTCAAGTCTATGCTCAGCCTGAAATCATAAAACAAACACTTGAAGATTTTTAATAATTTCTTAAGATTGCAATTATTTCTATCATCTAAATATTAATATTAACATAGGTGCTCAGAATTATGCAAAACCAGAAATATTAATTTTTAATTTGTAATACACAACCCGGTTTTCAAAACATTTAAAAACGAACACTATCAATACATAAAAGTGCTGGACAACTTTCTAGTTTCTGACTTCTGAATGATAATCCTACATATATTTTATCCCCATGACCAGCAATCGAGAGGTCCCGGGTCCGCCCACCTTCGTCAAAAGCGTGGACTTTTTTAGAATTTAACATCAAATTTTTTTTAAAGTAATCCCAAATATAATAGAGCCATAAATTTAAATAAGCTCTTCTTTAAATTCCCTGAATTTGCCCTGATTTTTCCCGGTCCAATTTTTCATTTTCCCTGACCATTAATATTCAAAGACCAGCATTTTAATCCTGTAACATGTTTACATGGACATTTTATAAGCGCAATAAAACAATAAATTGTCTGATGAAAATTAAAATTAAAAAAGATAACCTTTTTACCATAAAAGATGAATTGTTAATCTAAAAGAAAAAATTGCAACAAACCAGTCGAATTTTCGACAAAAAATGATAACTTTTGAACAAAAATGATAACCTTTTAACAAAACGTTTTGTTATTGACTCACACGGTCAAAATCATAAGTTTGGCAACATCGCGTGTGAGCACGCGTGTTATTCGAAATTCGTGCATAAACTAAAGCACGTGGAATGGGTGCGACGTTACAACACCTTCAGTTCACTGATGTCAGTCATACATTTACGGTATAAATAATTATTTTTCTATTCTTATATTAGGCTCTGAAATATACTTTTTGAAGCAGATATGTATTTCGAATAATATTCTATATATTTCAGAATTATTTCAGAATTTTTTCATTTGCCAATCTTTTTATATACTACAAAAAGTACGACTTCACATAAGACCACATGTTAAATTCAATCATTGATTTCTCGACTAAGAAGCTCTAAAAGGTTCCAAAATTTTAACCAGAGCTTCAGTGCAATTTAATGCAACTGTCATCCAAATATCAAACGATTCTCATTTTTAAATATACTACCGAGGATACACCCTTAATTTCTAATCCAAAAGGACGAATTTTCTGCCCAAATAGAAAAATGTTCAACAAAACAATTGGATTTTCAACCAAAAAAGATGAACTTGTAAAAAATACGTTAATTTTCAACAAACAAATACAATATCAACAAACAAATACAATATCAACAAAGTAATATTTGAACTATCTTCCTACAGAGATGAGTTTTCAACCAAATAGTTGAATTCCCAAACAAAAAAGAATAAAATTCATAGAAAATCAGATGAAGTTTTAACCAAATTATTGAATTTTCAAGTCTGAAAGGTGAATTTCTTAAAGTGAAGTAGAATTTTCAATCGAATAGTTAAATTTTT
>JAWWLR010000034.1:37630274-37642673 GCA_035041075.1 Acraspis erinacei
CCCGGAACAAATTTTTAGAGGCAAACCCCTTACTGAAACAGTGAAGATGGGTAGTCAACTAGAATATTATCAGATTTTTTCCTTGGCAAATAATCCACAATGAAAGCATTTCTATGACAAAGAGCAGCAAGTGCCATATATTTATCGTGGGAATCAAATGATTGCCTATGACAATTTTGAGTTAGCCATCAAATACGTTTTTGTTCCAGTTTGTATCTAATAATAATGAGAAGATTGAATTGACTTATTTAGTTACAGATCCACTAAGAAGAAGGCTGAATATGCGGAAAAACTGAATCTTGGGGGACTCTCGGTTTGGACTATATAAATCAAGATGATTTGCGTGGACAGTGCGGAGAAATGTCTCCACTTATGAAGATTTTGAACCGAGCCATTAAACAAAAATCTGAAACCTTTATAGAAATTTTAGTCACAAAAATAAATTATTGACTAAATCTCTAATAATCCACATTTTAGGAAATTTTAATTGTAAGCCCACTGAAGATATGCTACTGAATATTGTTAAAAGTGGTATCATCAGAAAATACCTTATCTTAATTATCTTATTTTCTTTAATTCGAATAAAGAATCAAAGTCCTTATTGGTTGAAGTAATTTATAATGCAGGAGTAGGAATATTTCTGATGACTAGATTACAAATTTTAGTGTTGTGTTCTACAATTGCATCGCTTCACTTAAATGGTCAAAAGGTCAGATGATTTCTAACATTTTACACAATAAGCTTTTTGAGACCCAAACAATTCTTTGAAACGTCGAACATGTTTGTTCTCTCCCTGAGGATAGCGTGACATTATAGATGGTGGGAGGGCTTAAAGGCCTAATCGGACTGGAGGCCTAGAGATGGTGAAACAGAGGGACTGCTTCGCGAGGTCCGACTACTTTCAGGAACTGACGGACTCTTGTTTGTGGGAGCTAGAATTGGAAGCGATCATACTCCCAAGCCGTGTTGTGTTTATCGTGTCAAGTGCTGAATGGCACGAGGGATAATAAATACTTGAATACCCCGACGTGTCACCCTCTGTCGAGGTGAAGCGTAGAAGTCACAAAGTAGGTGTCATAACGGAGACTTTGAGACACCAGATCAAATCGCATAGTATATACTAGACCGGGCCCCTGCCAGCATGACTCGACAAGGGGTTTGATTATTTCCCGAGCTACTCGTTGAACCAAAATGGGCGACACAATAAATACGAACACAAATAAGGAGGGCTCCAATCTAGGCCTCATGTTTGACCCACCACCAAAAGTGGACGGTATCTCAAGGGCCACCCTACCAGAAGCTGTTGAAATCACAAAAACCGTTTAGAGCAACACCGTTGCCGCTGTTTAAGGACAGATAATCGGGCAATCTGGAAAGATGAAAAACCTTAGCGGTTTCCATAAATTAAAAACCCGCACAGTGCAGCTCTAAGAACACAACCAAGCCTCCTCATAACGGGTCATAGATATCGCCGCATCATCTTGAGCAGCTTCTCCTGCTCAGTCTATGGCCAGGGGAGGAAGGCTTCCGAGAGATATCCGAAATTATTTTATTAATGGCTGAAACGGAAATATCAATGATGCAGAAAAATGTATGCAACAGGAAAGACGCCTCGTCGGATTTAATCAGGCATATGGCAATGGTGCAGACAGGGATTGCGCTAATGTAAGATCTCTGTTTATACAGGGAACGAAGGCACCGAGGGCGTGCATAGAGGCCAAGGGTATGGATGCGATTTCGGTTCCTAAACCCTGCTCCAGGGACCTCACCAGTGTTAAGGTATGACTCAGCGGTAAAATCGGAGAAAGGGTAAAGGTGTATATCGCCTCGGCTGAGTTACCTGGCGACACTGGGGGACCCCCACTTCCTACAAAGGACGAGACTCGAATTTAGCACTGCGAGGAAAGTGGGATTCCTCTGCTATTGAGCTATGATGCAAACTTTCACAATACAGTGTTGGGAAAACAAACATCAACGGCTGAGGAAAGGATATAATTGAATACCTATTGGGCACTGAGCTCCAGATCCTTAATCCTGGTGATAGTCCCACATTCCAGAATAAAAACAGAAGTGATATTCTAGATTTGACTGTGTTGGAGGGAAATGATTGTTTTAAATTCTCCGCCAAAATCAATTTTAATCTTCACGGCTCTGTGATTTTGTACGCGCGAAAATTTTGCGCAAAGCAGAGTGATTTCGATGTTCCTGTAGGAAATCAGCCAATGATAAAAGCGTTTATACTCGAGGCGTTGACGGGTCAATCATATGTTTATTCTTTCGTGTAAGAGCAACATATCTTCAGAGATATTTGTTTAATTGTTTGAAACTTCATGTTTTCTGGTGTGAATTTTGTGCCATGAAGAAAAGGGTACATTGGTTAGGCCTCGAAAAATTGTATTTTTATGAATTTTCATTGAGAAAAATGCTCGCATTTTCACGCTCAAAACTACTTTCAGCGTGACGTGTATCTCTATCGCCCTCTCTGTTTCGTCTGGTGCTATTAACTGAAAAGCATATTTCTGATATGTAAACAAAGAATTTCATAATCAGAAGCCGATATGTCTGAACCGAAATTTCTTTTTTGTAATCGAGCACCGAAAAGCGGATTACATGAGGAATCGATATCTGAAAATTGCCATCAGGAAGCCGCACTCATACGGCCTTTATCTACTGGCTCGATTTACTGGGAAGCCTTCCACGATGCTGTCAATCTCGCTTCGGATCAGGTTTTTTATTCTTCTTTGTTGGTATACAATGCCAATTTATGATTCATCAGGGATTTAATTATTTGATCGGGTTTATTTATTTTTGACGTAGCGAGCATATTAATGTGTATGGGTGAGTGAATGTTGATTGAAGATTTACACATATTGGTTAATAATTTGCTTTATCTTCGTAACTTATTTCAGTAAATAGAAAAATATTATTTTTAAATTAGAATTACATTTGTTTTAAACAATGATTTTATGCATAATCTTAAATTAAAATGTTTATGCGATTTTATAAGTTATAGAATTGAACTTCTCTAAAGTTCGGGAATTTTTTGTTTATTTCGAAAATTAATATCGTCAACTTTAAAGTGCCAAGTTCCTTTAATAGTTTGAAAAATAAAACTATTTCGAAAAATAATTATAGCATTTATAACATTGAACCTTGGCAAACATTATAACGCGGTTTTTGCAATTTTAAATGAAGATTACCGACTTTTGGAAACTACTAGATTTAAAAAAATCCGCGCGCTGCGCGGGTATATTCTCATCGCGCACTGCGCACGTGGTTCGCAAGTTTGGACGCGCCTAGGGCCCACTACTGTTGATTTTGGCGCTTCGCGCTCCAGAATATATTTCCCTCGCGCTCCGCGCTTGTACTTAATATATTCCCCACACCTGTGCACATATTTATTTTAAATAGAGGTCAAACCATTGATAACAGTGATTCGATGGTAGTGAATTCTCTTTTTTTAAAGCTCCTTCGGCTTTAACGAACACATTCTCATCACATATCTCGTGTTTCGAACTCGAATTTGTACGTCACATTGTATATCCTTTCCATAAATTATATTATTATGCAGGGCATTCAAAAAGGAACACTTTTCTTCTATTGACATTCTTTCATATCATGCGTCATTTGGCTTAAGATACTTATTTTCTTGTGCTATGTGGAATTATGTAAATGCTGTAAATCTGGTAATTTTGTTTTTATCAAAAAAAGTCATTCGGAGAAATTGTTTTTCTTTTTGAGTACTATAAATAATTGAACAGTCGCATCGTAGAACGGGATATAAAATATTTTGCGAGAAGTAGAGTGGCCCCTGACAGCTTTAAAAATATGATTGAAATTTAATGCTGAAAGTACATACCCTTATAGAGAATTCTATTGCGCCTCTTTTTTCTGTTGGCAAAATGTTGTAACTTCCTTCGTTTTTGAAATAATTAAAACAAACACGTTTTTTTCCTAGCGTAAAATCATCGTATTTTTCAAATTTAACTCGCTCTAAATTGGAAACTGTTGGGACTCTAACTTATCATTTTAACGAATTATACATAAAACTATAATTTAGCTTGCAGAGCAATCAAATTTTATCATTTTTGTTATGAAAAAAAATTATTAATTTTTTCGGGGTAAGTGCGCGATTTTGATGAGTTATATTGAATATTGGAATTAATCAAAATAAAGGTAAAAGTTTTTTATTGATATAAAATGTATACATACTATATATTCATCATTATGTAACATTTAATAATATATACATAAATCAAGTATTTGTTTAATATTTGAAAAACTATTAATAAACAAGATTTGCCCCAAGTTTTTAAACTAATTAGTATTGTATTTAGACAAGAACTGTTTATTCTCTTAAACTTACTAATATTCAAAAAGTGATATTTTTCAAAATTCCCAAAACAAACTTTTTAGTTATTGAATAATCAGAATTTATGTGCTAGAATTTTATATAAATCTTTAAATACCTTATTTCTTTTAGTTTTTCGAAGATTTTCCTCCCATCCTTCTTCATGTTTAACCCTTTTTCTGCCCGCGGTTTTTTATAGCTGAAAGCCATTTTATAAACTTAATTATATTTCTCATTAATATTGTAATCAAGCAAATTTATATAGGAAAGAATTTTCATTCAATGTTGATGTTACACCATCGACGGTGGAAACTATACTGAACCCTTTTATTTCCAAAATCTTAATAATGTTCCTCTTTTGTTTAGTATATGATTTGGTTCACTTTAATGCTTATGTTGAGATTTTCGAATAAAACTGTGCAGGCGTGAACACACACCCGCAAAAAATATTAATTTTTTTTCATAACAAAAAAGATCAACTTTAATTGCTCTATATCCAAAAGTATAGTTTTATGTATAATTCTTTCAAATTGTAGGTTTAAAGTTCCAACGGTGTTCAATTTAGTGCTAGTTGAAGTTGAAAAATGCGAAAATTTTACACTAAGAAAAAAACGTGTTTTTTTATTATTTCAAGAACGAAGGAAGTTGCAATAGTTTTCAATCAGAAAAATGAAGCGTGATCAAATTCTATATAAGGATATGTACTTTAAACATTAAATTTCCATAATTTTTTGAAAATTGTCTAATAAATTGGTCAAATGTAGAACATATGACCCATACATTTCATAACTCATTAACCTTAAACCTTTAAACTTCAAACCTAAAATCTTGTGATCTATCAAGTTAAAACCTTCAAACCTATAAACCTGAGTCATGTATCTGTAAACCATAAGGCACGAAACCTATAGTCCATAAACCCTAGATATGTTTGCCGTATTTGAACGGTTTATTAAACAGAACTTTTTGGTTTTGGGGTTTATAGATTTGGAGTTTACGGGAACATGGATGCATGCATTTGAAGTTTACGTTGTTTTGATTTAATTACATATATTTTCTTTAATGGATAATGCGTTGAAACTCGAACCAAAAATTTATGTGTAAATAAAACCAAGTCTGCACCGTGTGAACTTCTACCAGAAGTTTTTTCAAACATTAAAAAAAATTGCTATTCATCAAGGATTGGGTGGTCAGTAGATTTTTGTAAATTTTCATCTATATATGATCGACATATATAGTGATCAGGTCACTACAAAAATATTACAGCAAGGATTCTTTTTCAAGATATTTCGCATTGATTCCAAAAAAAATTAAACTTATTCATGAAAAAATGGTCAAAATGTGTATTTTTTATGAAAATCGATTAAATAATTATCATTTTCTGTCATGATTAAAAATATGGTAGCATAGATTCTTTTTCAAGATGTTTCGAATTAATTCCGTATATTGTTTAAATAATTAGAATTTTTGGTCACTATCAAAATATGATAGCAAGGAGCCTTAGGACTTTCCGACTAATCTTAAAAGAATTGTATCATCTTGTAACCTTTGACAAACTGGAAAGCTTCGGGATCTTTAAAAATCTACATTGTGTTTCAAATTATTCGGATTCTTTTCAACCTTCGAATTATTTTCACATTTGTTTTAAAACTTGTAACTATCTTTTAAAATGGTTTGAATTTTTCCTGGAATTTTCATTAAATCCTGCAATTTTGAATAAATCCTGCAATTCTCAATATATCCTGAAAAACTACAAAAATTTCATTAAAGTTTTTCCGATTATTTGTTTACAATTTTGGAACATTCTCTTATAATTAATTTTTTTAAATGAAAAATAATTTTTTATTTTGCAAGGAATCTTAACCAAACATCGTTTACAATTTTGAAACCTTTTAAAATGCTTGAGAAGCTTCACAATTTGTTTTTAAAACTCTTCAAAAAGCTTCATAATGTTTGAAATATGAGACATTTTTTTAGATTAACATTAAGTTTGAACCTTTTTGAACGTATAAATACGTATGCAACTTACTCTACAATTTATATATAAAATTTCAACAATCATAGTTACCAAATAAAAGAATTTTAGTATAGAGCAATTGCAATTTTCACGTGTAAGGCAATAAAACAATGAAAAGTAAATTTAGTTCGCTCAACATAGCAAGAATCATGAGCTCTGGAAAGTAATTGAACGTCTGTTTTATATTACAATTAAAAAACAAACTGAATTACGTTTTCTCTCAACCCCAGTAATTATAAAAACTGAAAAATGCAATAATCATTCTACATATTTCATACCCTATTTCTTAAAAAATATACATTTTTATATAAATACATTCTGGAAAATAGATCCCCCACTAAGAGACAGATAGTTTAGGTTTACCTACTGCATTTTTCAGCACTTATAGCACTGACAACAATATACGACTTAAATTTGCAATATCAAAACCGATTACTGGCCTCCAGGATCAAATTTTAAGTACAAGTTTGTTCGCAAATTTGAATATTGGCCCCACTATTTTTTTAATTACTTTAGTTCTTCATTAGGGGTTGATTTTCTAACATCCCTGTAATTGAAGAAAAATAAAAAAAAAAATCTGGAGGAAAAATTCAGATCCGAGTCAATACTAGGGTGTTTTTAGGGAGATAATAAAAAAAAAGTTGCTAATGCACTAATAAAGAAAATCACTCAAATCAAACGGGCGAGCTAACTTTTGTACGAATTTAAATTTTCTTTAACACACACATGGCTTCCTATTAACACTCACATATTCATAAAACCAGGATAACTGAGTAGAAATTCCTCGACTTTATTTCGACTTGAATTGCCCCATATCAAGACATGCTGAAGCCGAAAAGGTCAACCTGAGCATGTCTCAGTTTTGAGACGAAGCCAGACTTCAATTTATGTCTTGGAGACAAGTTTCTATGCCTTTAGGGCACATATTTATGTCTCTAGTCGCATACTTATGACTCCAAAATGAGCAGTTTATAACTTCGAGTGTATACCTGCCGTAAAAAAGGGTTATTCTGACTGTCATAAAAGCTAATTTTTCTTAATGATTAAATAATCTTGTACATTTATATACAATATACATACACAGACACACACACACACACACACACACATATATATATATATATATATATATATCAGGGTGGCTCTAAAACTTCACTTTCAAAATTCCCTAATTTTTCGTGATCATTAATATTCAATGACCAGAATCTTTGAATCTTTTAATTTATTATCATTCACATTTATTTAAAGTGTCTCTTAGAGAATTTTCCTGACTTTCGCAAGATTTTTTCAAAATCCTTGACTGTTCTCTGACCAATAAAATTCTCCGACTTTTCTCTGATTTCCAGGTTTTCCCTGACCTACACAACCCTGCAAGAGGAGACGACACTGATTTGTAGCGGGAACTGAAAGAATTAAACATTTTTATTTTAGAATTATGTTGAAGTTTAATGATTAATATATGAATGAAATTTGGTCTTGATGGATGGAAGCAAGGCTTGCGGGAGAAAAGTTAGAGTGATATATCATTATAATTATTTTCTGTTTCAGGATCGCCCGCGGATAATGCGGATAGTTTAGAAGTGGGCGACGAGATCCTCGAGGTCAACGGTCGTACATTGGAGGATGCGACTCATTCCGAAGTGACTCAATACATCCACCAGGTGATTTATTATACAATAGGATACATGATTCTTAACCTTTTTTTGAAACTCATATGTTCCATTTGAAAATTTTCATTTCATTTCAATATCACATTTACATTCACGGTTTTCAATTGAATAATCGATAAAAGATTGAGTCTTTGGAAAAAAATTTTCTTCAAATTTGTGGATCCTAAAGAAAGGAATATTTTTAGTTACAAGTGTCTTTTTTCTAAAATCAATAGCTTTTGAGAATAATGGGGAAAAGAAGTTTTTTTTCATATTTGATTTTTTTCAAAGGGAGCACATCTGAGCATACTATCCAAACTCAAATATCTAGATTATTATTTTTAAATAAAATTATAGAAAAAATATGGCAATTAGGATACAATGAAATGAACATAATCCTCAATTGAGATTACTTTTAAGAATGTGAACAATATTTTCTGTATCTTATACCAATTTTCATAATAATTTATATTTTTAGTTAATAATTTTAAAGAAATAAGTACCATATAGGTTATTTTATTTTGCAGTGCATCAAATCAAGGACAATATGCCTTCGAGTGAAAAGAAAAAAAAGTGGCAACATGATGGGTAAGCTTCGTTCAAAATCAACACTTTTTATAGAAAAACAGCACGAAATAATGAAAAGCCCCCAAGAAGAGAGATTAGTTATAATTTATACAAAAAAATGCAATATGTTCTCATCTGGACTTGAATTCGGCTATAAATAACAAATTTGTACTCAGTTTGAAGGATATATGGGCACCAATTTTTAAATTAAAATTAATCTCTGCATTCAATCTATGGCATGATATCTCCTTATTTCTGGATATTGATTTATAAACCAATGTGATTGAGAGTTTAATTAAATAAGTTATTTCTTCGTTCACTACAAGTTTTTACTCTTCGGTAAAACCCCGAATCAAGTAAAGTGATTGATAGACTGGGATTTATCCAAGAAGAAATATCGGGTTTAGGGGAGAGCTGGTGAACTCTTCAGCAATTAAGTTTATTGGCAGATTTGATCGAAATTTTAATTAGACTGATAACAATTTTTTTCATAGAAAATACATTTAATTAGTTTAAGTAACGAGTGTTAATTTCATTTATAGAATAACTAAGGTTCATATGTTTCTCTAAACGGAATATTTTTATGGTGCGAACTACTTTCAAAATGTTTTGATTGGAATTTTATGAATTTCATAGTATAGACATTGTAGCGTTTGAATTAAAAAAATTGTCAACCGAACACTTTATTAATACATAATTTTATTTAAAATTGAAAACCCACACGTGTTAACTATTTTTAATTTAAATTCTTTATAATTTGTTTTCGGTCATTTAAAGTTTAAATTTGTACATTTCCGAATATACCTTCAATTTGAAACTATAGGAATAATTTTAATTTAGTATTGGGTAATTCTAGGTGCTTTCAATTTAATATTATTTTAATTTAAACGCCTTTAGTTTAAATGGATAAATTGCAAATGTTTTAGAGTTTTACATTTTCTTTCTTGAATGCTTACTACTGAAATTGAAAGTAAAAATTGCTTTAGTTTCAAGAGCTTCCATTTTCAAACTGTACACATTTAAATTAGTCTCATTTGGAGATTTTTTAATTTTAAAGGTTATGAATATGAATTTATTCTACTCGTTTCCGGTTACTGTCCTTAAATTGAATATTTAAAGTTTATATAATGTTATCTTAAATTGGAAGTTTTAAAAGTTGAACAGTTTAAATGATATCAAAAACACTTATTTCGAAGTAAACAATTTTAATTTTAAAATTCTTAAATTTCCAATATATACTACCATCATTTAGAATGTAAACAGCTATTTTTCGGAATTGAACATTTTAATTAATTTTTGGATTGTTAATTTAATTAGTTGAAAGTTTACCATTTTTTACGTAAATATATAGAAAGCTATCTCAATTCTGAATAAATTAAGTGCAGAATGAAGTCATTTTGACAATTCTCCATCTCACAGGACCAACCTGCCCTTGATTCTTGAACAAACTATCAACCGAAGTACCTTGTCACGAAAACCTCACTCTGGTTTTAGCTAGAAAGTAGAAACATCTTCAGACCCCAGGAATGCGTTAATACAGATCCAACTTTTTAATATCCCACTTAAACTTAAAGTCCGTTACTCTAAATTGCGAAGCGCACATCTCAGCTCCATAATCTCTCAGGAGCCATACCTTCACTCGTCTTCACTTCTAATTCTAACAGTTTTAAAGTTCAAAGTTTCAAACCACATAACGTAACTCTTAACGCATTCGAACTTCATAGCGCCGTTTCCTCGGGTAGGTTCGCGACTCCTCGTGCCTATCCGGAACTCAGGTTCGCCAGGTAAATATCCCAGGTGATCAGGAGTAGGAGGTGGAGAGGCCTCCGCAAGAGGAGGCAGAGAATGCAACCTTCGAATCTACCCGGTGGTACCTACGATCGGTAGTGTGGAATCGTCGATCGTACTGGTCACCGCGTACCGGTTCCAACCACGTCTTCCTCGTCTATGTACATTCATGGTGCATCGTCCCCACAAATTATCGTAGTCCCTTCACAATAACAAGAATTATAATAACCGTTCTGTGCAGCTTGACAAGAACAGCTGAGTTCGTTCAGCCGTGTAGTCACCAGGTGGGAGTGAAAGCCAGCCTTTGGACGAGGAACCAGACACACGCGAGTCCAAGATCACGTATTACCTACGTGGTACCGAAGCACCGTAACCGTGTTGTGGTCCCTCTTTCAGATGATCTCCATTGGTCAGAAGAACTCTCAGCTTCTTGGGTTCTTGGATTGTCTTTGAAGAGATCAATAACCTGGGAAAGGTTTGATCTGGAAAGGTTCGACGTGGTGATAACTTAGTGATAATCAGCCTGGTGAAATCACAGGTGTGACTCGTTATTGGAGAGATAGGAACGAGTTAAATTGACAAGTTAAAACAAAACATTTACAAAAAGGAGTTAAACAGACGAAGAAGAGTGTTATACGTGTCTGTGACGTGTCGCGAGCTCGGAAGCGTGCCACTGCCGCGAGTAGGTCGCGATTAATTCGCGCAACTTCCACACGCTTGGTACGTGCTTCGACCGACTTGACACATTGGCTAAAGTCTATAGGACATAGTCTGTGGAGTTATGGAGTATAGATGCTGGTACTTGTGTATGGATGTTGGATAACAAGCTGGAACCGGGTTCGGCTGATGGATTAGGCGTGACTCCATAGAAATCAGGGATAATCTATTAGTAATTAAATGATTAATATGTGATGCTTGTTATTATTTAATGAGTTTATTAGTATTCAAGATTTAATATTCAGTATTCTGGAAAGTATTCATCGCTATTCTTGAAAGTGAGTTTGAATCCTTGATTACCTCCTTGTTTCCTCCATTTGTTGATTTCAAGTCATGATTTCTTGGAAAATAGGGTCTGAATCTTAGAGGGGGATATGTGGGAGATGATATAATAGAGAGGACGTAAGAGAGATCCCAAGAAATATAAAAGGGTGTAAACTGGTTTCAAGAGTGTGTTGTGATGCTGTTGTGTTGGGTACTGTCAGATACTTGAAGGTGGTTTGAACTTTTATTTTTATTAGGGAAAAGAGTTAGGAACTAGCGGCAGGAAAGCCATCGGAGAATATAATCAGGAAATGGAATAAGGGAATAGAATTATTGATGGTATGAAAGATTGCGGTTGTTATTGATGGTGTGTTTTGTTTCAAAATATAGTCTCATATCGATTTATATAGTTTTCAATGAAATCAAAATGAAACAGTAATATCAAGAAAAATTAAAGGATTATAATAAATTAAAATAAGCAATCAAGAATAATCTTTATCATGAAATTATTAGAATATAAGGGTAGAGTTCCGAAAAACGCTTATCTCCGATTAATTTGAAACTCCGTATACCTATGTATTTTGACGCGTTGATCACGAATATGATAGTGAAAATACCACAAAATTTGATTTTCATCGTGAAAACCATGAAAACCCAATACAAATAATGTTTTTTTTACGTTTATCTCAGTGAATAGTGAAAATTTATAAAAAAGCTTGAAATAAAAGTTGTAGATCCTTTGAAAGTTCATATTTTATGTTCAATAAGTTTTTAGCTTACGACTGACAGTTTTCGAGAAAATAAGGGAAATGTCGGTACGAAGTGTAGAGTTGCTTAGGTCACGCACGATACCCTTTTCAACGTGTAATGGGGGGCGGGAAGGCACACCTATGACTGGTCACAGAAATAACTTAGGTAACACACGACCCTCTTTCCAACGTATCATGGGGGAAAGGCACCCCTGTGACTGGTCACAGAAATAACTTAAGTCACACACGACCCCCTTCCCAACGTCTCATGGGGGAAGGGTGGAAAGACATCCCCGTCTC
>JAWWLR010000034.1:37820070-37831119 GCA_035041075.1 Acraspis erinacei
GCATACCCAAGCGGCCCTCGCGGGCCCGCGGCCCACCGGGAATTCTCCCAAACTCCCGAATGGCCAGTCCGCCCCTGGGTACATCAATAGATAATTGAACTGGAAAATTGTTGGTAAATATCGGTAGTGCGATGGGTCATAAAAGGTTCAAGAATAAATCGATCGATGTTGGCGAATATGCGAACAATTATACACTAGGTATAGTATTTTGTTGTATTTTAAACATCAAAAGGTTTTTTTTCATATAGACAGAATAAAACATTTTTTGAAACTTCATTATTCGGTTCTGGTGCACGGTGAGCCTCGACCAATTTTAGTATAAAATATATATTACACTCGAACTTGGATTTTAGCAAACTGAATTAGTGCGTTCCGAGAATTGACCCCGCGCAGCGGTGTCGGGACAAATTTGTGTCGTACACAAATTCAAGTTACAGTGTATTATTCTTACATAGCATGGCGCTTCGCATGGCGCGTATTTTGCTTACAAAAATAAAATTATCGTGGGAGCGCTTTTTTCAAAATAAAAAATTTTGCTTATATAGAAAAACCAAAATTTTGTAATAAAAAACTTCTTTACCCAGGGATTGTTAAAAATTGAATATAGTCAAAACCTTGATAACAAACGGTTATTAAAATAAATTATATTACTGTAATTTTTATGCAGAATATTGTATTTTATCTTGAACTTTTTCGTCAAAAAATTAAAAGAAAATTGTAATAGCCTTACTAAAACATTTATATATTTTTTTACTCAACATCGGGTGCGCCGTTTTCGAGAAAAAACACTTTTCCTATTTTTCTTTCCTATGACAGGAATTTCATAATGATATGTGCGGGGGCAGATTTCACATGCTTATTCCCCTAAGCCCTTTTGATAATTATAAACCTCCTTCTATATAATGAATTTATTAATTTTTATATTGTATAAAATATAAATATAAAAAATATTAAATAAATAATATAAAATGCTTTTTCAACAATTTTGTTGCGCTAAAAAAGCATATTTTTTTACATTTTCAACAATCAGCACCAACATTGTTTCAAGACAGATAATAATTTAATAGTGTAAATATCAAAGGAATTTAAGCAAGAAAAACTTCACCTCTTTTAAAATGCGCGCTAAAAATACATAGTGATTCGTTTATTTTTATAGTTTCTCATCGGATCAGCTCACTACAAATTTATCTAAAAAAAGCTGGTTTCAACACCTATGAATTTAAGAAAAATATTAAGACGCAGAAGGATATCCTTCAACGACCTTGGCATTCACCACTGCTTTTCGTCGATAATTCTACACCGTTCTCATTCTGGCAGTTCGGTTCTGGAAATTTTCCATTTTATTGTTATTATTATCATCATCTTACAGCGCCACGACTGATCCACGAATCCCATTTGTCCCTTCACGACCTAACCTTAATGCAAACCAATCAGAATTTGTGAAGATTGGGAATCTGCCTGCAGACCGCCCCCTGCCCCACTATCAGAACTAGAGTCCGAGTCGGCGAGTCCTGTCGTTTAGTCGAAGACATTAATCATTGTTGATCATTGTCTTCAGTCCACGTCAGACATCCAGTAGAAATCCGCTCGCCCACATACGGGTTGTAATTTAATTCGTGAAAGTGCTTAAAGTGAATAGTGGAGAGTGGATAGTTAAATCAACAGTATTATATACTTAGAGTACAACGATATCTTGAAGTACAGTGTTGCTCATCAAACGCTTGACCTTTGCCTCATTACAAAAATGGCACCTCCACGCCGCTCATACTACGATTATGAAGATAATTCATCGGACGAAATGAGCGACGCAACAAATGACGGGCCACCGCCTAGGAGACAACGAACATCTATATCATCTACAAAATCAGAAAATTCGGAGAATGCTGTACGACGCCGTGTTCGAGGACCCTCAAAAAAACCTTGCCCCAACAAAAACGCACAAATGGCGCGTTTAAATCGGGAAAAGAAAAAGCAGTATGTAGAAAGTCTTGAGGGCCAACTCAACTACTATACAGAGCGGACTGAGCGTTATAAAAGAATTATTCACAAACAAAGCATCAACGAGAGGAGGTTACAGGCAGAAGTCAATTACCTGAAAAGTGTTTTAAGAAACAAAAGCAACATCACCAAACTTTTGGAATCGTTAAACGCAAATCTGAACAGGAGTAGGCCGAATCAAGAACAGACGTGCTCTAGTCAAAATGAAAAGAGCACTCACGCAAAGTTACCTATTTTCTCCGAAGGGAAGAGAAGGCAGTTACTGGAGGACTCCACAATCGAATCAGACGAAGGGTTATTCAACAACGGGGATTACGACATCTTGGCTGAAACCGACAGAATTGAGTCTAATTATGGTAAGGCTTCGCAAGAATTGATATTGCCCCAACTTGATCCTAGCTTGCAGAATGACCATGATTACACTTCACCGCTTTTATCAGCAGGCGGCGTTCCACTTCTTAGCGAACTTAGCTCGAAGACGGTAAGTGTCGGTTGTCAACTCACACCTCCCGTTACGGAGAACGGTTATCAATCTCTGCAGGACAATTTAAGTCTAGTGCCGTCTAGCCTCGACAGTTTCGATATTTTTGAGTATTGTGGGCTCGATGAGGCCAATGCACTGGATAACGACACCCCGCCTGATTCTGTCCTGGAGGAAAATTACTTCAACAATACAGACAACCTGGGAAAAAATTCGGGAGTTTGTCTCCATGTGAACTCCAGCAGAGTGTCTCTCGAATTCTGTGCATCGTGCCAGATGAACAGTATGCATTCGGAGATTGAATGAGCAGTGGAATTCTGAAAGCAGACAACCTGATGGGAAATCTGGGATCACCTGCAGCTCTGAATCGACAAGATGTGAAAGTGGGCCGACATCTCTTGGCTGCGGCTTAGTTTTTAATTCGACGGATCAAATGGTCGGTATTGGAGTATCATGAGTCGGTCATTTATTTTTATTGTTATTATTCATTAATCTTATTGTTACCTTGATTATTGAGTTTTCAAAATTTAAAAAAAAAACTAGATTCTGCCTTCGAACATTTTTTACTCTAACCATCTATAAGGCAGAATTTTGATTGTATCAATAATCCTATCTTAAAGAAAGGTTATGTGTTTATTCCAAATTTCAGGAGTTTTCTGTGACTTGGAACAGATTGTGGTAAAGTTTCAGGATCATTTTTCTGTGATAGAAAGATTTCAGGGAAATAATTTCCCAGCGGGAGGTCATTTATTTTATTGTATATTTTTTATATTACCTGTTTTGTATTATTACATTTTACAGTTCATTTTATTAGTTCTATTCCAATAACTGCATCGTGTGGCCTTTCATGGTTATTCTTTATAATCCGTTCGTTCATCATTTTTTATTTTTCGAATTAAATATTTATACGTATGAAATCAAATTCTTAAATTGTGTATAAAAATATCAGGTTTAAATTAATTCAACCAATTTCGAGCCAAATGGTGCAAAATTCATAAAGTTCTGGTTGGAGCAAAATTTTCCTGAAGTCTTTACTGTTTGTGAAAGTCGATAATCCATCGCCAGATAAATTTGTACTCAATAAGTATTTTTAATTTCCCTGGTACTGGAAGATGGACGTTTTAGGTTCAGAAGCTTCCGATTTTTAGAAATGTATCCAAGTGGAGGTACATATTAATCGCATGTAACTTTTATTGGAAGACAAGAAAATTATAAAATGGGTAGAAGCGTCGTAAAAGTTAGTAGTCTTAGTGGTGAAACTGTACATACTATAATTTATTTTATATAGTACTTAAAAATGTAATTGCGTATAACCCATTCCTCTGAGTCTGTAAAGTGTAAAAAAGATATTTCATTTTTACAGGAGAGCAGCTTGGCGTAATTGATGAGCGTGGCAGTACTGAAATTTATTAAAAGGTGGGAATCGCCTCTTGATTTTAGAAGAAATCTTACTAGCTTCGAAACTGATGCCCAGTTTCCTATGTTTAATATTCATCCGGACATTCAACCAGATTTGGATTAAACCATTTCAATTTCTATCCATTTTTAAATTCTTATACGAGTGGCTGATATCAAAAGCTGAGTAAAAAAAGTCTGAGAAAAAACGAGTTATAAAGTTAAAGGATTAAATCTATAAGAATAACGAGGATTGTATCTTGTACTATAATATAAATTATTCTAATTTATCATTCTATTATATTGTTAATTTGTTATATTCCGCGATGCAATCATTATAACTTTTTATTTCTTTTTAACTCATGTTTTTCCAGCAACGTCTCAAAGGGATCATATCTACTATCGGCGACAAAATTCGGGTCCTTTGGCTTTTATGTTAAAAAAAGTCAGTGAAGAAAAAATGGTAGCTCAGTGAATGAAGAATCCTTGTAAAGGTCAAAATGTTCTACGTTCATGAGCCTGAAACGAATATGCAAAAAATTGCAGCTTGCAGGAATTATTTACAATTTGAAACAAGTATTTTCTTATTTTTTTCCTCGGGCAAATTGCGACATTTAAAGACAGTTTTTTGATTTTAGAAAGCAAGTGTTCTTTCCTCAGCATGTACTTCCAAAGTTTTGCTGAGGAAATGCGAGGACGATCTAATGAAAACAGGCACCCTACTGGTTTCTTACACTTGCTTTCCACTATAAAAAACTTTTTAAATGTCGCAGTTTGCTCGAGGAAAAAATAAGCAAGTATTTCATTCAAATTGTAAATAATTACAGATATTTCAACTAAATATTCTCTTAATTTAAATCACCGTTATTAGAACTGAAGATAGTACAGTTGTATATTTATGTATAAAAAACGAAGAATTGGTTATATTTTGCTAATTTTTGAAAGGAAATTTGTTAAGAAATGTTTAAAGTACCAGCGTCGTTTTTTTTCCAGATTTTTCCTATTATTTGTTCAATAAAGAACTGTGCAAGTTTTTGAATATTCGTTTTAGGCTTGTTAACGTACAACTGTTGTACCTTTAAAATGATTTTTCATTCATTGAGCAGTTTTTTCTTCACTTACTTTTTTCACGTCAAAATGATAGGAATCGAATTTTCTCACCAATAGTAGTAATGTTTATGGAATTTTATAGTTTTTTTTAACCATTTTAACCATATTTTATTGAAATACATGGAAATAAATTTTAGGAGATTAATTCACGGCTTCTAAAGCTTAGGCCTCATAGTTTCAGGAATTAGGCCATGCCCCTTTATTCTCAGCTCTCGAATTCTATGCTATTACTTGTGGTCCGAAATATAATAAGTTTTTGGATCTTAAGAACCTACAAAAATGTAATAATCGATCCTCTTTAGTCCCAAATAAGCCGCTCACGTAAGACAAGATGGAAATAATCAGAATTTAGACACATCATAAATCGACATTCTGATTACTTTATTAAATATTTATTTTACAAAATAGGCTTTTTCATTATGATTTGACAAAAACTATTTTTTTATTCGATGAATGATAAATTATTGAATATTCTGAGGTATTTCCTCACAGGTAAAAATTCCTCTATTATGAAAAGGTCTATTTATTTAATAAAAGAAAAAGGAGCATCTCGTTTGAAGCTTTAAGATTTTTATTGTTCTTAACCGTGTTAGAACAAGATATTTATGCTCTTTTGGACTGTTCGCAGTAAACTGGTTGGTGATATCTGATGATATTGGAGCATTTTATTTTACGAATACTTAAGTTGCATCGAGTCCAGGTTGAGTATGAGTAAAAAGTATCACAAAAATATGAAATATTTTTATTGACTTTTACTGCCACCATTTTTAATATGCCACGATTGTTTTCTTTTCAAGATACCAATCGAGGTTGAGTCACTGATGGATAGTTGAGTAAAGACGAGCCAAGCTTGAAGACTGAGTATTTTTGTTAGTAATATAAAAGGTTTAGTTAAAATCCTGCGTAATTTAGGTTTCAGCTTCTACCCAAGGAAACGGAACATGGACTTTTTCCCTCTTAAAACCAGAGGGCGAGGGATATCGGCGCTCAATCGTTCTGTGAAAAGAACTTTTCGACCAGGCACGTTTTGTTTCGGACTTGTACCTATTATCGATTTTTGAACTTTATTTTTATATATTTATGTCGATTTATCAGAGAAAAATTATTGGCTATGATTTCTGTCACTCTCTGGTTTTCAACACATAATTTACAGAACTCTGAGGAATGGTAAATAAATCATTAAAATATTCGTTTTGCGAAAAATGTATTTTAAAGGATTACCATATTGTAATATAATGAAAATTATATTCTATTGTTTTATTCGTAGTCATGTGTCTGTTCATTTATTTACAATAGTATCCTTCATATACGTTGCACGAAGTTCTGGCGGCATTTTCTTGTAATGTAAAACTATTTTGTTATTGTCAAAAAAATTAAGTTTTTAGTCAAACTTTTAAGGAAATGTAAAATCAATTTGTTAATTCTGGTTATACATATTTTTGTATGTTTCGAAAAGAATCTTAGAATCTTTAAAGGATAATAATTAGTCACTTATAGTTTTTTAAATTACATTTAACAAAATGTAAACTTATTGTTGAGAACAGAGTTACAACATTAAAAGAAAAAGAATCAAATAAATGAAATAGTGTTTTTTTCATAAGACGTGTTTAGTTTTTCCGTAAATTAAAAGTTAAGGATCATTTGTGTACTTCTGCCGTTTTTTTACTACAAAAGTTTCTCTTTCATTCCGCATTCGGAAACACATTCAAACTTACAGAAACTATCTAATTATTTACAATCATAAAAGCTGAATAATGTCTTAAATAAATTCAAATTCCAAGTCGACTAAACACTCCAGGTTTCTTAATGTGTGCTACGGATGCAAAACTGTTGAAAGTCACTTGCTTGGTTGTCCCAAGACGTGCTTTTGCTGGAATTGGCAAGGTTCGTTCGGAAGCTGAAATGGATAAAGACGCAAATTTCAGTAGGCGAAAACTATTTTAATCTTCCTTGTAGATTAGAAAAATCGTAAGTACATTTCGGAAATGCACCCTGAGTAATTCTATCTTTTAGAAATCGATATTTTTTGTTTTTTCGCAAATTTATGTGATTTTTTGGAAGCGAAAAATATATAAAGTTTTCTTTGTTAAAAAGACAATCTTTTTCTTTTCGAATAATATCTTACCCATATGCATACTATACAAAAACTGTATTAAAATGAATTAAAGCAAATTAAAATATCTTTAAAACTAAAAACAAATTGATTCTAGCTCTTAAAAAATGGTTGGTTACAGTCTCTTATAGAAGGCAGCTTTTCCGTGTAATATTAATATAGATCGAGTTATTTACTATTGCCACTTTATATATTTATAATGTACATTAATACAGCAAATGAAAAAAGCAGTCTGGTATTGTTCTACTAGTTATGTAAGAGCTAGAATCAATTATTTCTTTCAGTTTTAAAGATAATTTAATCTGTTTTAATTAATTTGCATACAATTTTCATATAGGATAAATTGTTCGAGAATTTGTGAACTTTTTTTGCTTTATGAAGTTTTACGTACAATGCACCAAATAGGTATAATTAAAAAAACTGATGTTTTTTTGCACATTTTCAAAACCTAAAAGGAAGAGAGAACCTAACGTTATAAAAAAAAAAAAACTAGCCTGCTCTTTTAAGTGAATTTAAAAGTACGCTGTTTTCTAAAACATTCGACTTTTTAGCTTAAAAACTTCAATTCTTTGTTGAAAATTCATATTTTATGGTAAAAAGTCATAAACTTCTTGGTTAAAAATTAACCTTTTTTTTTTTTTTTTTTTTTGAAAATTCAACTTTTTTCTAAACAAAAAGTCTTCTTTTCATGAAAATTTCAATGTAAGATTGCATTTTTATCTTTTTCTTTGAAAATTTAATTAGGAATGCATCTTTGTATGTTGTAATTTCAAAAATTTGGTTAGAAAATAGACTATTTTGTTAAAAATCTATCTGCTTTCTTTTTCTTTTAAATTAAACTGTGCTGTTAAAAATTTATCCTTTTTGCTGGAAAATTTTACCATTTCGTTAAACCTTTAATTATTTTGTGGAAAACTCGTCTCTTTTACTGATAAGTTCATCTAGTTGCTAGAAAATTATATATTTTTTAAAAATAAGCCTGTGTTGACAATTCAGCTATTTTTTTGAAAATGAAATATATTTAGTCTTGGATTATCTAGTTTATTTAGATTAGGGTCGATAGAGGTGTGATACGAAATTTCAATGTTGGACTTTTAATCATGATATTTCAAATATTCGAGAAGATTCTTGTTTATATTTTGGCAGTAATTATCTTTGAATTTTCTAATTTCAATCGCTCGCTTCTTCAATCAGTAAAAAACTGCCTGCCAAAATATTCTTAATTTTCTTTGGTACGTGTAGAAAACCCACTAAAATCTTAATTTCACAAGATTTTATATTCGTAACTATAAATTAACCATTCACTTTTTCTTAATCGGTATGTTTTCTTTAAATTGTTTGTCACTTGTAAGAATATTAATTAATAAAATTTGAAATTGGAATGAAGGTTGAGTGATATTCAAAAAAATATCTATTATAAATTGTATCATTTCTAAATGGTTTAAAAAGATATTTATCCATGAAAATGAACATATTAAAATGTTATTTTGCATTTATTATTATTTACTTCCATTTTTATTTTAAAAAATAAGGTTCAATCACCATTCCAACTAACCTGGAACTATTGCCAGATTTTCGTATTTCACAATGAAAAATAAAAACAGATATCACACTTAGTCCCTTAGTCTGATTTTTTATTGCCGTGTTGCAATTTATCAAGAAAAATAATAAAAATGTAAACTTTTTGAAGGAAAAAATAAATATTCGAAGAAAATATAATATCTTATTTCATTCATAAAAAATCAACAAAAGGTGGTTTATGCTGGTTTATTTAGGAAAAATCGAATTAAAAGATCAGACGACAATTAGGAATTACTTTTCTAAAAGCGCTTTTTGTTTCTTTAAAAATAACTGATTAAAGCAATAGTCACCTTTTGCCTACAAATAAAAAAAATTAATAACTAATTTATTTTATATTCCGAATGTTCTCGTTACCACACTTACCCCTATCGGCGCTAATTTTATTTAAAAGAATTTGTATACTTGAAATCCATCGATTATTCAAATAAGAAATAAATAATATAACCACAAAAAAGGTTTCATGGTTTATATAAGGAAAACTTTCTTAATACTTTTAATATAAAATAAATGTAACTTAAAAAGTGGGTCGATATAATGCATCCATAATTACGCGCAGCTGGAATTTAATTTACACCAAACCACTAAATTGACATTTTAAATTCAAAGGATTTATATATTTTTTTTTATTTTTAAAGAATATGGCTTTCGAAAACTTTACAATTTCTCGAAAATAAAAGATTAATGTTTTCTAAATCAGTTGCTTTAAAATTTTGCGGATAAATAACTATTTATTTTCAACCAATTTGGATTGTACACTGACGTGCAAAAGTCCCCGATCACCTCTTTTTTTAATTGCGGATTACGTCCTCTTAATTATAATTATGACATAGCTACAAAAATAAAAATAAATAAAATAATCTAATCTTTAAAAAGTTGAAAGCTCTCAAAATTTTGGATAAAATGAGCCCAGGATGAAGCCAATTTGTCTATTTTTTAAGTATATAATGAAAATAGCTTCCGTAATAATCAATATTTTTTAATGTTCTAGGGCGCATTTTAAAGCAAAATAACATTGAAAAATATTAATTATTAAGGAAGTTATTGAGTATTAAAAAAAAAACATTGAAACTTACACTATTTCTTTAATATCTAGTTAAAGAAATAGACCAATTGGCTTCACCCTGAGCTCATTTATTAAAGCATTTTCAGAACATTTGTGAACAGAACCCTTTGAAAATAAATTTTTTTAGCTCCAAGATAATTAAAATCAAGAAATTAAGCGAGCTTAATCGGCCATAAAAAAGAGTTGTTTAAGGAATTTTTTCACATCAGTGTAGTATGTCTGCAAAATAATTTATATTTGGGAAATTAAAAATAATAAACTTAAAGTAAACGTATAATATGATGAAACAGTTTCTTTTTATAAAAATGAGAATTCAAAGATTCGGAACTAGTTAAACTTATAAAAAAGATTAGACTACACAACCCGAATTTCGGAATAACCAGACATTTTGTTTAAAGAAAGCATATATTTTATCAGTCCTAACGTGAAGATTGCTATTTGGACATTTTTATTTTGGTTAAACTTCTGTATCTCTCATTTTAAAGAATTTCTTTTATATTTCAATCTGTTTCAAAATTTTTGTCCTAAATTAGAGTGAAAATCAACAGAATTCCTAGATTTCTTATTAAATTTCCAGAGAAAAAAAGATGTGCACGTACCTAGTTTACACGTCGGTGTAATTTTCTTAACAATCGCCGGACTACGTCTCTCGCTGACTGTAATTTTCTGCGTATGTTTAATCAGCTGTTTGACACTGTTCGACACAGTTTTGGCCTTAAGTTCCTGATCAGCTCTCATCGTCCCCACAAGTTTCGAAAACCCTTTCGAGTTTTTATTCAAAGAAATAACTGTGGTTTTAGCAGGCAAGCGAGTTTTTAAAATCCCTTGGGAAGGTGCTGTACTAGATCCATTTTTAAGTATCCCAGAGAACTGGGTCTCATCCTTTTTTAATAAATCCTTGTCGCCCAGTCTATTAAATACACTAGAGTTCCTTTTGATCACGTCCTTCCCAAGACCAGTGATATTGAAAGTTGTAGAGGATTCAGGTAAATTAGTAGTACTAGTTACGGAACTATCTCCCAGTCTATCGAAAACTGTCAATTTCTGTTCAACAGCTTTCTTCAAAATCTGTTGACTCCTCGCGGTTGTTCCTTTAGGCATTATTACTTTATATTCAACATCATCCTTTGCAGCTTTTAATCTCTTTTGTGTTTCTGCCTTCCACTCTTCATCAGAGTCACTATCCAATGACACTATTTTCTTTTCTATCTTTCTCTTCACAGGCCTTTTCTCCTCTCTTTGCACGAGCCTCGTCACATTCGAGGCGACTTTTTTCTTCATTATTGTACTTGAGGGTGCAGAGGAGAT
>JAWWLR010000034.1:37861986-37872269 GCA_035041075.1 Acraspis erinacei
TTCGGGACGACTAGACACAGCCATTATAAATAGGCTAGTCGTCCCGAATTTCGGGATGACTAACTAGCATTTATCTTTATTTCCGGCTAGTCGTCCCGAAATTCGGGATGACTAGCCCAAGTTAGAAAAATGCTATTTATCCCGAAATTCGGGACGACTAGACGCAGCCTTTATTTAATTTTTATTTTGATTTAAGATGTTTTCAGATTTTTCCAACTTTTTTGTTGCAACTTAAGTTCTTGCATTGTAATATAAATTTGTTTTAAATTTACTTTCTTAAGCTGTTGTGATACTGATGCGTAAAAGAGCTTTAAATGAGACTAACAGCACTAGAAAATGTTGATTATTTCGGACAGTGCCTGAAATTTAGGAAAACTGCGAAATTTACACTATGTTTGCAATATCTACTTAAAAAATAGACAAATTGGCTTTATCATGGGTTCATTTTATATAGAATTTTAAGAGCATTCCGCCCATTAAATAGAAAAAATTTAGATCCGACTTCATTGAAATTAAGAGAACTTAATCATCCAAACATACATAGGTGAACGCAAATTTCTGACCGGTAGTGTATTTTTGCAATTTTCTGCTATTTTTTTTTTTTTTTTGAGATAAGACTTTCTTTTTCTTAATACTTGTTTTGATTCAATATTACTTTTGAACAAATTACATGAAAAAGCTCCATTTGAACAATGTTTATTAAACATTTTATTTTTTTTATTTATTCATTTAAAATCTCTAACTGTTCAGTTTTAAAGATTTCCATCTAAAATCGTTTAATTTCTGAAGGTATAAGCTACCTTCTGTATTGAAAAATTCGTGAAATTCGTAGCATTTTCCTTGTCGAGAAATCAAACGTGGCTTTCCTCGAAGATTCTTCAAATAGAGTAATTAATCATTATTATTTTAATTTTATTATTTCATTAAATATGAATTGGCAATTGATTCACTTCAAATCCATTCCCAACTTCTAAAAGTTAATTGAATAGAAATGAAAAAATAATAATCCTCGTGATATTTTCGGACCAGAAAATTCGCTATTTCCCCAATTTAAAAAATTAATTTGAATTCGAAAATCTGCGTGGAATTCGTAGAGTTTACCTCGTCAGTAATTAAACGTGGTTTTCCTCGAGGATTGCTTCAATAGGGTACAAGTTAAAAATTTGCGAATTTTAAATCGTACAATTTTAAAAATTATCGTATATAAAATTTACCATTAAATCACTTAAAATCTTTTGCCAACTTCTAAAACTCATCGAATAGAAATGAGAGAATAATTCCCAATCCATAATAAAGTCTATTTATAAACAGATATTTTTTATTTCTATTTTTGTCAGCTTGCTATGTACTAAGGCAAAATGAGTGCTTTAGACTATCGAAGCAAGACTCTTTCGATGTGGCATGGCCACAGAGTTGAAGCGACAAGTCCAGCAATTATGGAAAGTTTAGACAGTCTCTCCATAAACAACCGCGATGGAAATCAATCGCTACTCATGCCTTCAAACCAGGGAAACTTGTCCTTACATGGAATGCCCTCGCTTCAAGGAATCATCATGAAATCTTCAATGCCTTCCTTCGAAGAACTTCGAAGTTTTCTTCTCATAGACGGAAGAGAGTATCTGAAAGTTTCAAATGCAGAACAATTCGTAGAAAGGTTGAACTGCACCGAAAATGGTCTCAAAATCAAAGTCGTTTCGATTTTTGGAAACACAGGAGATGGAAAAAGTCACACTCTTAATCAGACCTTCTTTAAAGGAAAGGAGATTTTTAAGACGTCGAATGAGCAGAGTTCTTGCACTCTTGGAGTTTGGGCGGCTTTTGATCCGTCGCTTAATGTGATTTGTTTGGATACTGAGGGCCTTCTAGGTAAATGTTGTTTATAAAATCTTTTTTTTGTTATTGACTTTTTAATGGTTCATTATATAATAATATATTCTTATCTATTCCTTTTCACTAGATTTTATTAATGATTTTCAGGCGTGACAGTGCATGAAAATGAGCGTACAAGGCTCCTCTTAAAAGTGCTAGCAGTCTCTGATATCGTCGTGTACAGAACTCGTGCCGAGAGATTGCACAGAGACTTATTTACATTCTTAGGAGCTGCTTCTCGGGCCTACAGTCACCATTTCCAATCTGCTTTGCAGGCAGTTGGACAAAGGGAAGGAGTTTCGGGCTCTTTGAGTAATTTAGGACCGAGTATAATCATTTTTCATGAAACTAGGCACACAACTCCTCTAACGAATGGTATTTATTTTATTTATTTTAGATCTCAGTCTTGTCTCTATTTTTTCCTAGTTTTTAAATTTCTTAATTCTATATTAATACTCTTCAGGTGCTTCCGAGAGTGCGGAGGACATTCTGCGAACTCGATTCGCTCAAATGCGCTTGGAAATCGAGGCTTTTAGTTCGATCAAGTACGTTGGAGTTCAAACTCTCAATCCACCAACTAACTACGATCCTTTAAGATCAGCAATAAAAAATGAATTGGACAACACGACCGTCAGATCTGCCAGGAAACCACATCTAGTTTACAGTACCTTGAAAATTCTCAACGACAAGTTCTCTGGGGAAATTGAGAATGTTGCCAATATTCTGTTTCCTGATCAATACTTTACTTGTCCGGTGAAATGTTTGAGTTGCGGGTGCAGGTGTCAAAGTAGCATGGGACATCTTCGGGAAGACAAGCCGCATATTAGTGACACTCGGTAAATAATTGTAAAGTGTAATCCAATATTTCGTTAAATCATCTATTAACTTAAAATCGTTCCGTATGATTAGATGTCGTTATCAGCATCAGTATGAAAACGTAGTCTACATTTGCAAAAAGTGTCACGTAAACGGGAGCGAAGTAGTCGTGACCTGTCGAACTCAGACTCAAAACGAGAACAGCTGGTATGGATTAGCCAAATACGCCTGGTCTGGATATGTCATCGAATGTCCACAGTGTGGAGAAATTTACAGAAGCCGACAGTATTGGTATGGAAATAAAAACCCTGAGGATGCTGCAGTTCGCACAGAAATCACTCACGTTTGGAATATGGTAAGGCCAACTTGTGTGTTGCCTCTATCGGTAAGATCCTTATGCTTCAAATTCTATTTTTTTTTTTTTGCTTTCCTGCCTATTTCCCTTTTACCGTGTTAAATTTATTTTTTCATTATACCCAGGCGAGTCTTTCGCTAGCTTCTCAAAACACAGCACAGCGAGTGGTGGACGGAGTTTCTTACCTAACTGAGGCGGTTACAAACGTTTCTCTTCAGCCAACGAAAGCATTAAGTTCTTGGGTCGCTGACCAGGTCGCCCCGGCTTACTGGCGACCGAATAATGAAATAAAATACTGCCACAAGTGCAATATGTTATTTGGACCCACTGACACAAAACACCATTGCCGAGCCTGCGGTGAAGGCTTTTGTGCTCAGTGTTCTTCAAAAACAAAATGCGTGCCGGCTAGGAATTGGCACACACCTGTGAGAGTTTGTGACTGTTGCTATCTCAGGGATTCAAATTCTAATGAGGAAGTTGAAAACTCGGAGGATGTCAGTGTCAGGAAAGTTTCTGAACATGTGGTTTCGACCCTCAGCGCTGTTGGCACTGTACTTTCATATTCCAAATGTAAGTTTGCATCAGAGAGAAATTTTGAACGTCAAAGAAAGTCGAACATGCGTGTAGAATAATTTACTGTGTGAATGCACAGGCAGTATACGGACTGTATACGGCCTATTGTATCCTGTATTCAATTGAGGTTCCTAAAGTACCCTATTATCAAAATGTTGTCTCTTGTGGTACCCTATTTGCAGTCCATAATGAAACTTAAAAAAATTGATAATAAGATCAAAGTTTACAAAAGTCAAGGGTTTAAAAAAAGTAACAAATCCGGGAATTTCTGTAAGAAGTAACTGTATAAAATAATCAGGGCTGCTACAGAGTCACTATTATAAACACTGTTTTGCTTAAATCACTTTTTAGTCATCTTTCAATTGAAAATCAATAAATTAATGCAATGGTTAATCAATAAATGCAGGTCTGTACCTATTTCTGAATTTTCTTGAATTCTTTGAAATATGTCAGGTTATTTTAAAGATTCCGAGAAATTTTGAATAGATTTTAATTTGTAAGATTTTAGGGAAGTTTAAAAGATTGCAAGGAATTATGAATTAATTTCATTAATTTGAACGGATTTCAGTGTTAAAGTATTTTAGGCTAAAGAATTTTTTAGAAATTCGAAAGATTTGAAACGATTTCACAGGGCATATAAGGTTTTTACATATTTCACAGCATTTTATAAGATTCCCGAAGTTTAAATAAATTTGAGGGGTTTTAAACCTCTAATTGTATTTTAATACATTGTTCAGGGTTTCGTAAAATATGATCTTAGAATTTCACGGGATTTAAAAATATTTTAGTGCATTTTAAAGAATGTATTAACGAGAAGTAAGGTATTTTGTAGGGGTTTAAAGATTTGAAGTTATTTGGAATTCACCTTGAATTCTTATGGATTTAAAAAAAAATTTAAAGGTTTTATTTAATTGGACCTGAGGATTAATTATTAAAGACATCAAAGGATTTGAAATATTTAAAAGTATTCTTTACAATTCATTGACATGCTGAAAAGCTTTACAATTTTTTAAAGAAATTTGAATATTTTAAGTTATTTTACAAGATTAAAAAGAAATTTTTAACTGAGTTTAGTGATTTAATGGGATTCCAAAGGATTTGAAATATTTGAGGGTTTGTAAATGGTTCCTAGGTGTTCTCTCAAGGGCTTTACAAAGTTTCAAGAGATTTCAAAGGTCTTCAAAAGTTTTTGCTTTATTTATCTTCAAGTCTTTATTAAAATTCATCTTAAATTCTTTGGCATTTCATTAAATTCTTTTCAATTCTCTTTAATTTTTCTAAACTCATTTCAAAATTACTCAATGCAATTACTTTCTCCATGTTATGATTTGTTTTGAATTCACTCAATTGTTTCAAAGATTTAAAGAGATTTGAATTTATTTTTTGGAATTCACCTTAAATTATTTTTAATTCTTCGGAATACTCTTTATTTTTTAATTTACTTGAATTCTTCTAAATTCTCTTAATTCTACTTAATTTAATGGATTTTTAAAATTAGAAAGTTTTTTTTATAAATCAAATTCCTTTGAATTCTTTTGAATTTTTCTAAGCTCATATTTTTAAACTTGTTCGTATATATTGTTATGAATATCATCGATTTCTTCTCGTTTACTTTGAATTTGACTTTGACTTTGATCAATTTCCGTGAATTTCAACGGGTTTCAAAAAATTTAAAAGATTTTGAGGGATTTTAAATGGTTTTATCAGATTCGATTTTTAGGGAATAAATGAAATGCAATTTCAAAGGACTACCTATCAGGGTACCTACCCTACTTGGAAGACCTACTTGGAAATGTCAGGGAATTTGTTTAAAGTCAAGGATTTGTTTCGAGCGGGTACTTAAGTTTTTTTATTACAATCTTAATTTGAATAACACATTCTTTTGTTTAAAATCAATTTTTTAAACCGAAAGTTCAACCATTCTTTTTTTAGTTGAAAATTGATCGGTTTTCTTTAAAAATTCAAGTATCTGTTTGAACAATCGTGTAATTTTTGGAAATTTATTCTTTTTTGGTTGAATTCCACTGTTTTTTTTTTTTAAATTTTAATCTTCTTGGGCTGAAATATCAACTAATAGACTTTTCGTTCCGAATTCATCTTTTTGGAGTGAAGATTTAATTACTTTGTTGAAAAATGAGCTATTTTGTTGGAAATTCGTTTTTTCATTGGCTGAAAATTAATTATTTTTACTGAAAATTGAACTATTCCAGTTGCAACTTGAACTATTTGGTTGACTTTTTTTGGTAGAAAATTAATTTTTTTACTGTAAATATAGCTATTGAATATTTTGTTGAAAAATGATATTTTTAGTTGAAAATGTTGACTATTTTGGTCGAAATTAATATTCTGGGTTGAAAACCAACCATTTAGTTGCAAATTTACTGATTCTCGGCATTTTAGTTAAAAAGTCATGCTTTTGGTTTTAACTCTTCAAGTTAAAAATTCATCATTATCATTGAAAATTCATTGTGGATTGACAATTTATATTTTTAATTTAAAATTTATGTATTTGCTATAAAAGTGGTCTTCTTTGGTAAAAATTAATCTTCTTTATTGAAAATTCATCTTTTTGGTTGAAGATCAACTAATCCAGTTACAGATTGATAATTTCAGTTGATAATTCATCTTTTTTCTTTAGGTATTGATTTTTATTTCTAAATTGTGAAAAAATTTATCTCAAGCTCCGCTGGGATCCGAACCCAAGTCTTTTAGATTGTCGGTGATTCTTCACAATTTATAAGTAAAAATCAATGTTAAAAAAATATGGATTTTGGACCATTAGACAAAAATATAAATATTCATAATTTCAGTCGCAAATTCGTCTTTTTTGTTGAAAATAAGATCACTTTGTTCAAAATTGAACTCTTTTCTAAAAAATCAATTTTCTGTTGAAAATTCATATATTCCAGATGAAGATTAATCATTTAAGTTGGAAAGTCATTAGTTTGGTAGAAAATTCAATTTTTTGGTTGAAAACTGTTTTGTTTTAATAGTTGAAAATTCAACTTTTTGTTAAAAATGCATTTTTTTAATCGTCTTTCTTGGTAGAAAATGAATCTCCCTGTTTGAAAATTTATTGTCTTGTTTGATTGAAAATAAAACTACTTTGTTAAAATTGAATTAATAGTTGTTTAAACAAATTTTTCACTTTTTTGTTGAAAAATAATTTTTTGTAACTCAAAATGTAACTATTTCATTTTTGGTTAAAAACTGATCTTTTTGGTTCAAATCCAGCTAATTATTTGAAATTTGACTTTTTTAAGCTGAAAATTCAAGTGTTTGAGCATTAATGTATTTTTCTGAAAAATAGTTTTTTTTTAGAAAATTAATCTTTCGGTTGAAAATGCAACTATTTGGTTAAAAATTGATATACCTTTTTGAAAATGCAAAGATCTACTTGGAAAGTAAGGAATTTGAAGCGGTTTAAATTTAATTTAATATTGCACCCTCATTATTTTACTATGCTATACTATACTATAGTATTATACTATACTATACTATTATGTACTATATTATTATACTAAGTTTCAAGTATAAATAGATAAAATAAAAATTTGTTTTCATTATTATTCAAATTCATGGACTTTAGATACAAATTCAAGAAATTATCAATTATTTTTGTAGTATTACTTAATTTTTTAATTAATCTATCGTGCTAAAATATTTAAGAATATCTTGTAATATTATTTGAATTCCTAGAAGCTAAAAAAACATTGTTTATAATAAACTTGCAAAAAATTATATCTGGAAAGAAGCTAAAATTGTCAGGGCATTTTCTCCAGTATTTGAGTAGGCACCCTGAACATTTAAAAAATTACATGAAACTATTTTCCTGATATTTTTCAAAAATTATGCTACCATTGAAGCTATTTTGACTTTCCTAAATGATTCCGAGGCCCGTTATCAGGTAAAAATATAGATTTTTGCACTTTTGATTGCAGCGATTATAAAGGACACGGTGAGGCCTTCCTACTGGGTTCCCGATTCGGAAGTCAGTAATTGTTGCGTCTGTGAGGCCAAATTTTCCGATACGGTTCCCTTGCATCATTGTCGAGACTGTGGTCGGGGAGTTTGCCACGATTGTTCTCAACATCGCAAACCAGTTCCCCGTCGTGGTTGGGAAAATCCAGTTCGAGTTTGCGATTCCTGTACCAAAATAGATTAGTATTTGAAATAGATTAGATAATTCACGTGCGTGAGTAATGCTAAAATAAGTAACTATAATAATACAAAAAAAAGTAGAACGAACGCTTTAGATGAATGACAAGTTGATGAGGAAGGTGAGAAGTTGACGATTGACGAAGTCTGTATGGTTATTCGAAAGAAGACCTCCGTGTACATTTCAAATTCTTCGAAATCTCATGAGAATATTTTTTTACACAAAAGAACTTTTCTATTAGGTATATTTTTTATACAAAAACAAACGTTTATTGCTCAGGTAACGTTCATTTTTCAAGCCCATTCGCGGTGATTTCAGCGAGGTAAAGAATGTTTGGTGAAATTGGCATAAGAGGGTTTGTGCCATAAATTGTGAAGTGGCATTTGTCAGTTTGTAACGGTTGCAAGCAATTATAAGTTGTGAGTTTTGAAAGTTGTAAGCTGTGAAAGTTGTAAGTTAAACAGTTGTGAAAGTTGTAACTTACGATAGTTATCAATTGTATCAGTAGATTAATATTCTTTTTAAGTATATGAGATGTGCAATTACGAGATGCGTAATTAGAAAGTTTTGTGGTGAATGTTATAAGGAAGCAGTTTACATATTGGTTTATGTAACTCGGGAGAGATGCGTGTTATTCGATTCGAATTTGAAAAAAATTACGGCTTATAGATAGAAGGCTGGTTAGAGCAAATGTCGAAGACCTAATCTAAGCATGTGTAGGGATTGTTGTGAAGTAATTAACTCTCATAGGCTTTCCATTATTTTTGTTTATGACTCGCTCGTAAGATAAAGGATATTATGCATAAAATGTAACAAGGATCATATTTATGTAAAATATCTTTCGTCATCTTGGTCCGTCTGGATCTACGAACTCGTGAGAGTTTTATTGTAGAAATTTAATATAAATATTATACAGTAAGGTCGTTTTAATATGTGTCTACTTGATAAACGTCCTGACTGTACACTTTATCTGATGATGATCTATCCAACGAGTTCTATTTGTCTATTATAAATATATAAGTATCTGAACGTTCAGTCGGCTGTGACAATTTAGATTTCCAAAAATGCATTTCGTAAGAGGCCATCATGTCTTTCATAATAGAGTCGATCATTTAATTTAACGGTTAATGACATTCCGATTATTCGTCTCTGTGAGATCCGAAATTTTAGACAAAATAAAAGAATTGCTCTAAATTTCGCAATTTTTCTTTTAATTTTAAGCTTCCTATTTTACGTATACCTTCTTTTACGAAAAAAGGGATGATAAATATTGTATATGCGATTATTAACCACGGCTAGTCTTGATTAATTTCAACCCAAAAGTACTTGCACATCCAGTTTGGATTGAGCCAAAAAAAGAAAAAAAAGTACTAAGCGTTTTTAAGAAAAAAGACTCTTTCAGTTTTAACAATTAAAAGTCTCCTTTTTCTCTAAAACGACGCAAAATATGAATATCACTTAATAGTTCAAATTTTGTCTGCTTCCTCAAATCTATTAAATTGTACCCTTTTGAGATGTTTATATGGTTTAATTCAATACATTTTTCCAAAAATATAGAAAAAATCGACTAAAATAGCATATAGTTTCACAAACTTTAACATTTTATTTTGAAAAATGCTTGTTTCTTGTTAACTGTGTAAAAAGGTTCCTCAGCTTGAACGTAAAGAAAAATTGGTTTTTATCTCTAAAATTGAAGAAATATCATTCCACCGATTCAAAATCTTATTTTTCCCGAAAAGGACCAAAATATTGTTTAATCCAATCGATTTTTCCAAAAATATTGATAAAAATCGATTAAAATAGCATTTAGTTTAACGAACTTTGAAATTTTATTTTTTAAAACGTTTGTTTTTAGTTAACTAACTATTTACAGCACATGTTTAGGAAATTATAAAGGTTACTGAGTTTCAAAGTAAAGAAAAATTGGTTTTGTTCTCCAAAATTAAAGAAATATTTTTACCGATTCAAAATGTAATTTTTCTCGAGAACTATGCAAAATATGAATAGCAGTTCATAGTTAAAAAATGTTCAGCTTCCTGAAATCTATGAAAATGTACCTTTACCAGATGCATATGTTGTATGATTTAACAAAAGTTTAAGAACATATATAAAAAAATCTTTTAGGGCGAATAAAATAGCATTTACTTTTACGAACTTCAAGATTTTATTTTTAAAATAGTTTTTTTTTACTTGAGTATCAATATTCAGATCCGTTGCCTTTCCTGAAATCTATCAAATGATACTTAGAAGGATAATTCGAAAAAAATAGAAAATAAAAATAAAAATCTACTTGTGTTTGTTCAAATAAACAAGATAAATATCTGGTGAGCGTATCATTTTATAGATTTCAGGAAGGTGGACGAGTTTGAATATTTAACTGCTATTCACATTTTGCTTGTTTTGAGAAAAACGAGATTTTGAATCGGTAAAAATTATATTTCTACAATTTAGGAGATAAAAACCTATTTTTCTTTATTTGAAACTCAGAAACCTTAATAATCTCATGGAACG
>JAWWLR010000034.1:37877230-37889390 GCA_035041075.1 Acraspis erinacei
TTCCCTAGAAATTTTAACTTATTCTGTGGAAAATGAGTTTAGTGAAGGTAAATTGTGGCCTGCATTGCAGCTGGTTCTAATTCGCGGTAGCCATTTTGTCGCGCATTGTTATCGGATAAACAAGTTCTTGTGTAGTTGTGTCGTGTTGTGTATGCAGTGTGCAGTGTGCACCGCGATGTGCACCAAAAAAACACAAGCGCATCCAACAAACGCTGGGAGACTCAAGAGCACTCTTCATTTCTCGCGTGACGTGTCTCCGGTTGGTTAGTTGGCAACAGAATCGATCTTGCACCACCAATAGAGCACTAGTTGCTTCGCAAAACTAGGAGAAACTTAAAGTTAGAGAACAACTATATCACGTGATTTCTCACACAATTTGCGCGTTGTTTGAATTTTTAAACAAATTTTTTCAGCCCAGGAGGCTTTGTTTTGATTTTTTTCAATGTATTTTTTAATTAGGGATTGATAGAATATTCATTTTTCAAAAACTATTGTGTCCTTTAACCATTAAAATATTTTTCCTTAGCAGAATTATTTTTATTGCAAATATAATGTTGCATAACAGATAAGCAAATCGGTTTGATAATTTTTCAACCATTCTTTTCCCAGAAGATTCCGCAAATTGTAGTATGTTAAATTTTTCAACTGCTTAAACAATTTACAATAACATTTTTACGTTTGAATAGCACTTTTTCAAAAATGGCCTTTATTCAAAGTTGGTTAACTCTAAAAATAAAACTTTACAGTTAAACGAATTACGTTTAAAGAATGCGAAATAACCTTATGATAAGGCACTAATCACAGAAAATTTTGAACTTGAGGTGAATATTTGTATGAGAAATTTGGCGGATCAAAGTTCAAAGCACAATTTTCAAATCTCCTTTGATAACTCAATGTCACTTACCATGGAATTTTTTTTGTGAAATAGAAATTTTCATAATTTGTAATGGCAGATCCAATATAGCTGACCACATATTAAAAAATTAATGGTCTTTCAAATTAGATCAGTCCTTTTGAGTTTTTTAAATCTGACTCCTACAGACCACGAAGTAAGTAATTTTAAGTTATCAAAGTAAGTTTCATGATAATTAAAACATTTTTAGGCTTGCATCGCCATATTAGATAAGTCATTTCGACTTTTGAAAATCTGACTTCAGATTTGTTATGCGCACCCTAAAAAATGCCAGGGTAAGTTATATAAGGTTATCCAAATAAATATTTTCCTTTGGTGCCTCATCGTAAATTATCGTTTGGCATACAATCTAGTTTTAAAATAGTGGGCCCAAAAAGGAGGAAAACAGACACAATTAAACACAATTACGTAATTCATTGATTAAAAGCTAAGAATCTGCATTCAAATTTAAAATGTTGAACTCTTTCTACTTCAAACGAGATTAAAATTTAAATGCCTTTGAATTTTGATTCTTTGAAATATAAATTTTGCTTTATGCTTTTCTTTAAATTTAATTAAAATTTAGAAGGGTCGAAGTTTATGAGATTCCAAATTAAGATTATTAATAATTCAACAGATTTAATATTTTTTTAAAGTCAAATACATCCAAATTTGGCTATTATTAGGAGTGTGCAAACCAAACTGACCAGTGCGTGTTTGGTCGGGATTTTAATGGGCAATTATTGGATTTTTGCATATAAATCCAAACAATCAATGTTGAATGTGCCTTAATATTTTCGAAAAATATTAATTTTTCTGATAACAATGCGAAGTCTAGCAATATTTGAAATCGATCGTGGCATAATTTAAAAATTTGGATCATGGACACCTGAGTTGTGACACAATGCAATAATATGAGTTTTTTGTTAGCCTGAGTGATTGAAACTTAATGCTGACAATTGTCAGTATTGAAAATTATCAGTTATCACGTCTTTTATTTTTTGTCAGCAATAGTTACTCAGGTTTAAATAAATCAGATATCCACAAAGTATACTTTCAATTTTTGTATTTATCGGGTCGTTTTTAGTTTTTGATTGCTTATCAATTTATGAATTTCTAAAATTTGCCTTACATTTGAAAACGGTTTGAAATCTTGTAAATTCTGAAACTCGTCAAACTCTGATATTCTAAAACATGCGTTTATATTTATTTTGCAGTGATAATAAAGACATCGAGGAACGAAAGAGAATGGCACCTGATAGGCCGGATACATCAAACATGGAAACCGTTGTTGGTTTGACTGTTACGCATGTACTCGACTGTGGAGAAGCTGTTTATTCTGTGAAAGAAGAAGACATCCCGACTGAAGGCAGCTCCACGGACGATCTAACCGAAGGAAGTCCTAGAAGCGAGAAGTCAATCGAGAAAAGTAATCAGTCTGATGACGATTTGACTTCTCTTACTTGGCTCCATCAACAGAATCTGCTGAAGAGTCTCGAGATTTCGAATCCTTCCAAGAACGCCAAAGTCGAGAATGTCTTGAACAACAATATTTGCGAGGACAGCGCTGACCTCTCAGAAAATACGAACTCTGTATCGAGTCTGGACGACAGCTATTCACCAGGTACTAAAAAAATAAAATACAATTCAGGCCTCACAGACCGGCCCCAATATCCCCCTATTGTATCCTATATTCGGTTCAGGTCCCTAAAGTGCCCTATTTTCAAGATTTGGTCCCTATGATACCCTATTTGCAGCCCAAAATGTAACTTTAACGATATTTATAACAAAAACAAAACTTCTAAGAGTGAGGCATTTTGAAAAAAATAGCATAGATCAGAGAATTTCTGTAAAAAGTCAATAAAAAAATAATCCGGGTTGGTACACATTCACTGTTGGTCATTTTTTAGTCACTTTTTTAAAGTGAAAAGATCATATTAGTCACTTTTAATTCAATAAATTATCTCATGGGTTAATCACTATTTTATTCAGGTCTATACTTTTTTTTGAATTGGCTTGAATTCTTTAACAATATGTATTATAAATTATTTCAAAAGATTTTATAACATTTTCGAGGATTTTAATTATTTTGAGGGATTTTAAAGCTCTTAATGTATTTCAATAAATTTCCAGGAAATACCATCAAGAATTTAACAGGATTTTAAAAGATTTTAGTGAATTTCAAAGAATATATTCATGAGCAGTGAGGTATTTTATAGATTTTCAAAGAATTTGAAATATTTTAGTGAATCTTAAAGATTCCAAGGATTTTTTCAAAATTAATTTAATTAATTTGAAGGGATTTCGAAGCGTTTGCAATATTTTAGGATAAAGAATTTTCAAGAATTTCGGAAGATATTGAACTATTTTATAGGATCTATAAGGTGTAAACATATTTTGAAAGACTTCGCGGGATTCTCTAAGGTTTCCGAGGATTTTTCAGATTTTCTACAATTTTACAAAATTTCGCAGGCTTTCAAAGATTTAAATAAATTTGAAATTATTTTTTGGAGTTCGGCCTGCATTCTTATTAATTTATCCTTAATTCTTTTAAATTCTTTGGAATTATTTTGAATTTGTTAAATTAATTCGAATTCTTCTAAATTTACTTTATTCAATGGATTTTTTTGACTCTCTAAAAGTTTTGATTTCATTTATTCAGAGAATCAATTGATAAAACGATCAACGGATTAAAAATATTTTGAGGTATTTCTGCAAATACCTTGGTATTTTCAAGAGCTGTAAATGTCTTTTAATGATTTTGATAGATTTTAAAGGATTTACAATATTTTAGGTCATTTCAAAATATTACAACTAATTCTTTATTGATTTCAACAATTTCATGGGATTTCAAAGGATTTGCAATATTTTAGGGCCTTGTAAAATATTCCCAGGGGTTTTCAAGGTCTTGGAAAAGTTTCAAGGTATCTCAAAAGAAATCAAAGGATTTGAAATATTTTAGGAAATTTTAAAAGGTTCTCAGAAATTGGGATTTCCAAGGGTTTGAATCATTTTAACGGATTTTAGTATTCTTCTGAATTTGAAAGAAATCAGTCATAAGAAGTGAAGGATTTCGTAGTGTTTTAAAGATTTCAAGAGAATTAAAAATAAGTTTTGCAATTTCATGTGGAACTCGCCCTGAATTCTGATTATTTTATCCTGAATTCTTTTAAATTCACTCAATTTTACTCAATTCAGTTGATTTAAAAAAAGTTTTTGTTTGCTTCATCTTGAAGATTTTAAAACTAACCTGAAATCCTTACGCATTTCATCAGATTCTTTTATTTTTCTAAAGTCATTTCAAATTTACTCAATTCAGTGCATTTTTGATATTTGTAAAGTGTTTTGAATTCACTTGATTGTTTTTTAAATTTAGTTTGATTTTTTATGAATTTCATGGAATTCTTCTCTTTTCCCTTAAATTTCTCTAAATTCACACTAATGTTTCTGAGATCAATGGAGTTTTTTATTTTTAAAATATTTTCCAATTCATTTAAATTCTTTTGAATTCTTTTGTTGTCATGAGTATTTTTTTTATTTGAAAAGTTTTGAACGTATTTTTTTTATTTCATCCTGAATTCTTTTTAATTTACCCTGGATTCTTTTCAATTCTTTGGAATTCTCTTGAATTTTTTAATTCGCTTAAATTTGTCGAAATTTACCAAATTCTACTTAATTCAAGGGATTAAACAAATTTAACAGTTTTTATTCAATTTGTCCTGAAGTATTTTAACCTTACCTTGAATTCGTAGGCATTTCATTAAATTCTTTTCAAATCCCTTGAATTTGAATAAGCTCATTTCAATTTTTGTGATTTCAATTAATTTCCTTTATCTTTTTTAAATTATTTTTAATTCATTTGAATTATTATGACTTTTATCGAGTTCTGCTCATTTACCTTAAATTCCTCTAAATCGCGCCCCAAGTCACGAAAATCAATTGAATTATTATTTTATTTTTAAAATTGTTACCAATTCGTTTGCATTATTTTGAATCTAACTTGAATTGTCTTGGAAGCTTTTTTATTTATCCTGAATTTGTTATCGTTTGAACGTCACAAAAAGTACCCTTTGGTCCCTAGATTTTATCCCTTGGGGGCTGAGGTCTGAAAATGGTGTAGAATGTAAATCTAATATAATAATTCAAGAGAATTTATTTAAGACACCATTTTCATTGGCTTTTCAGACAGTAATGGCAAAAGTCCGAGTTCAGTTCAGAGTCAAAGCTTTCAATCCTCCAGCAAGAGTCATCAGAAGGTTTCCCAAATCTTCCAGGAAAGGATGCAATTCGAAGGAGCACAAAGTAATCAGTCGAAGATTTCGTTGAGCAACAATAATCTTCCCGTTTCTAATCGCAACAAACACCCAACCCACATACCCTATGATCCTCATCTCCATAGAAATAGCAAGCCTCCCTATTCTTTCTCATGTTTGATTTTCATGGCGATTGAGGACAGTCCAGTAAAAGCTCTACCGGTGAAAGAAGTTTATGCTTGGATTCTGGACCACTTTCCCTATTTTCGGAATGCGCCGACCGGCTGGAAAAACTCGGTGAGGCACAATCTGAGTCTCAATAAGTGCTTCCGGAAAGTGGAAAAGGCACCAGTAAGTTTCACTGACTTTTAACGAAAATATTATTCTCACTTTTTCAGTTTGATAATAATAAAATTAATTAATGTTCAGAATTTGGGAAAGGGTTCGTTGTGGATGGTGGATGCACAATATCGACCGAATTTGATACAGGCGCTTTCTCGTGCTCCCTTCCCTCCCCCATCTGCTCAAAATATTTCGTCTCCCGAAAAAATTCCGAGGAAGAGTGTCAGCACACGACTTCCGGATCCAGTCCTCTTTCCTTATCTCTCAAAAAGACTCGCGTCGAGCAATATCTGCGACAGTACTGAGGCCGAAGTCGACAGCGATGTTGACGCCGCAGCAGCTGCGATGCTATCATTTAAACACGGACCTATTATTTTGAATCACAATAAAGGTATGTGGAATTCTTTTTTTTTAAATGTAAAATGCCTTCGGATGATATATAAAGGTTTATTTCAATGTCTAGATCGCAAGAGAAAGCTGCTGGAACCGGAGAAGCTCGTTCCGGTGATCACCAGGAGTTCTAGTGAGGATCATACGTATAGTTGCATTACGTCTATCAAGCTCGAAAAGTTCGTAATGATTTTTACTGTTTTAAGTAGTTCCTTCTGTAATTTTAATTACTCTCGTTAACTAACTGATAATAATTCATATCAGTATAATATGTCCACTAGACCGGACATCCCGGAAGTGGCCGAGAATTTTTTTAAACCGGGAATAAATGATAGAGAAATTAATTTTTTTACTGGGAATTTAAAAGAAATAGAAACATTTACATTTACTAAAATCAGATGAAATTATGCAATTTTTGACGAGTTATATTTGAAATGAAGGGTTGAAATACAAAAGATATCAAGCGCCAAATTTATGAAACTATTCACTTTTAAAAATAAGAACTTACATAAAAAGAATATATAAGAAAAATAATTCCAGTAATTGTTTTCATCGAAACTTGGATAGAATTTTAATTGTCAGTTTTTTCTTTTAACTGCAATTTCACTTCGATGGTGCCTGGAAACGTCTCAAAAGTGATTTATATTTATTTAATGGTTTACTGCATTTACAAACACGATTATAGTCTACCGAAAAAAGTGGAAAATGAGTTTCAAAACTTCAATCTGTAACATATTCTCAAGTCTTTTACTTTTTGATTTTTTACGATTTTAAATTCAGTCTAGAAAAGTAAACAAGGGTAAAGAAGAATTTGTATTGAACTATGGAATTTATATTGAATAGTAATTGACTGTAGTAGACTTTTACAATTATTAATTTAAATCTGTTAAAAATTAAACGATTTGAAGGTTAACAGATTCAAAATTGCAGTCGTTTCAAATTGTTTGATTACAGCTTCATCAATTGAACGTATTTTTAACTTCAATTTTTAACCATAGAATTTCCATAAAAAAAATTTCCTTTGGAATTTTTTTAATTTTCAGTGGAAATTGCTTAATGAATGAGGAATTTAAGATACATTTTTGAGATTTTCGCTAACAAATTTCACCAAAAAAAACCTTTAAAATTCCGTCGGAAATAATATTTTTTAATTCTCACTGTTGCCATAAACAAATCATTCACACAGCAAAACTGTAAGAATTACTGATACATAAGTTGTATTTTGTGAAAAATCCGAATTTATTGACGCCAAGCCTGTCTTCCAATCAAATTCATTTTAAAAAATGCACTTATTTGTAACTTTTTTTAAAATTAGGTACTTAGATTTTGAAGGTTTAAAATTGCAAATTCTTCAATTTAAGGATGGCCGTTTTAATCACATAAAAAAAATTCGCGGTCAATTTCCAGTTCGCAAACATTTTTCCCGGTTAATGAAATAAACAAATTCGAACTCTAAAGCTAACTTTTTTCCATTTAATTACTGCAAATAATTTTAAGCAATTTTAAGCTAGAAATATTAAAAATGTAATGATTACATTTCTGTTATAAAATGCACACTTTTTAAATTAAAAGTTAAATTATTTTAATTTTAAATAGTTTATAATTCTTTAAAAAGCTTCAAAATTTTATTTTCAAATCTTGAAAAATCTACATGTTGTTTTACACTTATTCAAATTTTAAGTTATTTTTGATATTTTTTTAGATCTTCTAAACATCTTTTAAAATTATTCGAATTCTTCCTAAACATTTTTTTAAATCCTGCAAAATAAAAGTTTGTTTTCAATTTTCCTGGAAATCGTAAGAAAATATTTTTTATTGTTTTGAAGTCTGTCGTTATTTTTAAAAATCTTCTAGATTTTTGTTCGAAAACTGAAAAAATCTATATTTTGTTTTAAATCAGGTCGCGAGCTATTTGCACTGCAAATTCGATATGAATAGTCGGATTTTGTCGGTATAGGTTAACACTTCGTTTAAATTATTTGAAATCATTTCAAATTTTTAATTATTTTTAATCTTTTCAGACCTTCTAAATATCTCTTCAAATTACTCGATTTTTTCTACGAAGTATAGATGTTTAATATTTATTATGCATCAAAATACAACCATTTGACGTATAAATAAAATATTTCTGAATATCGGGAAATTTTTATTATTTTTTTTAATTAAAAAATTAAAATTTTAGACTAAAAAAATATTTTTAATTTAATGAAAGCCTTTAATTATTAATATATTATTTTAAGGTTATTATAAATTTGAAAATAGTTTAGAAAATTTAAATTGAGCGTTTACATTTGTTTAACTACTAGGATTTTCCAAATGAAGCAGTTCAATTTTTAATGTTAAAATCTGGAAATTATTAAATATTGAAGTGATTCCCAATCATCTTGCAAAATAAATTATTATTCACTTGTTAATCCTCAAATTAGTTCAATTTTGAAAATCATTATAATTTATATTTGTTTGATCAACTAAAAATGATTTTCTACCAAAAATCTTCGATTTTGAGCGCTACTAATTTTTAATTGTTTTATAACTGCATTTTAAAATTCTTTAAATGAAAAATGTACGCTTAAAACTTAAAATCCAAAATGGAAAATCTGTCAGGTGAAGATTTTCGAATTACGCATTGTAAACTGAATGATACCATAATTGAAAAATATAGCAATTCAAATGATTATTTAAAAAACGTTTGAAATCAAATTTAAGCTTTTTTTTAATTTATAAAATTCACGGTCATTTTCGGGTTTCCCGGTCCAGCAGCCGCTCTGAACTTCGAACGATTATTTTTATTTTTGATCTTGAAAATATCTTCAATTACAAATTTTGGCTATCCTATATTAGTTTATATAGTATTTTATATTTGGATGTCACCGCTTTTAGATATGAAATCCTGCAAGGTGAATATAATGAAAAAAAAATCTTTCCAGTAGCAAGCGGTGTCCGAGTGTGGAGAGTTCAGGGGCTGATTTCGACGAGCAGCGCAAGATCGCCGAGGGTGCGGACGCGCTCCTGAATCTCGCGGGCGTCAGCACAGTAATACACCAAAGTCGATCGCATCATTCACAAGGATTCAGTGGAGGTTCGAAACCCGAGGGTCCCCCCAAGGCCAAAAGGAGATCCACCAGCAACGACTTTTCAAACAGTGACAAGCGACGTCGGCGTTGGCGAGAGTGGGGTGAGGGCAACCGTTATCTGAAACAGGTCAAGGGGTAATACATCACAGGGCGATGTCTGTTCGCAGTCGCGTCAGCCAATCGTCGAGTTCTTGGTGATTACGCGAACAAATTTCGAGCGGAGCACCCGAAATAGCAACGGAACTATCACAAAGCAATCTGCTTCAAGACCTGGGTTGATTTTCAAAAAAGAGGTCCGAAAAACCACCTCTCCGGTAGAAAGGAAAACCAGTTCTGAAAATAGGCACTTTGTCGTTGCCAGTCTCGCAAAAATTCGTCTAGGGACCTAAGTGAACGTACTATTAAATTTAAAGATAACGTTTCACGTCTCACAACCGCACTATATACATCACGAGAAAATCGCGATTCTTCGGTATTAGCGGTTGCTCAGGTTTTGAAACTCGCTAAATGCCAAAATGAAAAAAAGTAGCACTAAACTGGAAGCAATATTAGAAATGTAACATTTAAAGATTAATATCTGTATATCAACCTATAAATATTATAAATATTATATATAGATATATTTAACATATATCAAATTAAATTATCAATGGACTTGAATCCGCGTGATTCGAGTTGAGTGTACAGAAAAGATAAGCGCAATCGCGTAGGGGAAGGTTTGGCAATCTTTACAACTGTTGCGAGCGATTATTATATAAATATTAATTCATAGAGAGTTTAATTATTGAAAATAGATCTATATTAGATTCCTTCTGTAGATATGTATAGAGATACAATTGATAACTATTCATTAGAGAAATTGATAATATATTTAAAGAGAATATATTTAACGTACCGCGTACACGCGAATTTATCCAGGATGATTACTGAATCTGGCTCTCAATTTTCGAGAAATTTTGTACGAGACGAGGATTGATTTCAATACTCGTTTGTATTATTCGATGCGAAATATTATTAGACACCAAAGTACTCTTGTGCGAGAACTGTTTTAATTTTAGGACTAATTTTTTTGTTTTGTTTGTTTTACCAAAGAGGAGATGAAGTCAGTTTTGATTCTGGATAAAGATTAACATGACAGTGTGCATGTGGCAGGTTATATCATCACTATAATAATAATTATTAACAAAATGACGATTAAAGTACCATCGTGAGACGCTCATTCGAAGTCTAGATTTAAATTAAAAGATGTATCATTTTCGCCCTTTTCTACTCTTCGTGGCTTTTTAGATCTTTTTTAATTAAGCTGTATATAATTACATAGTCCCCGAGAGGCGAGTACAGGCACTGAATTCGGACTCGTTTCTAGATCTCTTATTTTTCACAAAGAATTGCAGGCCGGGATTTCGGCTTATTTTTGTAATAAACGCATGGTAATAAGGTTAAAAAAATAGAAGAAGGAATTTTAAAGGTAGAGGCGAGTCTCGAACGGCAAGCCTAGTATGTTTTCTTGTGTAGAATACACTATTATATAGAGAGAAAGGTATATTTTTACAGGGCTCCGCCCGTGTGATACAAGCTCTTCCTAACGATTTTCTGGTATACAATTTATTAGTTTACACCATTCAACAATTATAAACGTAGTGCACTCGGATTTCAGTATATACCGCAGCACGTCTCTTTTTTTAGAGAGAATTCTTGATGTTTTTCAACTAATGCATTTTTTATTATTTATTTTATAAGGAATGTTCTTCATGTGGCTTTAAAATAATTGGAACTGTGGAATTTATAATGCTTCAAATTTAAATTTCTAGCTCTTCCAAGTTGGGATGATTAAAGTTCAAAACGAATTCTTTCAAATTTGAAAAATTGAATTCTTCTAAAATTTAAAAGATGTGCTACAAAGACCTTTTTTATGTGATCACAGCTAGTCCAGCGACATAACTAGTTTTCGGTCTAGGCCGAAGTGCAAGAAAATATTGTCATATATTAAAAGAACACAACGAGCTTCAATTTTTCGCAAGCGCGTTTTGCTGAAATTTTGAATTGAATTTACTGTGCGATATTCTCTTTTAATTTATCCATTCACGTATAAAATACATTTTTCTTTTAATTTCCTGAATCGTTTACATCAGCGAAAAATCGAAACTTCGCAAAGCAGAAATCTTTAAATTCTCGAAAATCGTAAATTTTAAGTTTTATATGTACTTTTGAAAAGTCTGCTTCTAAAAGGAAAAGTGTTTTCCTTGTAAAAATATTGTAAGCTTTCTCCACTCTTGGTATCCTCATTTTTTTCCAAAACGTACCATAAATTAAATTCTTTTTGTTTCTTTTGAAACCGAAATATTATTAAAAGGAATTTAATTTACTTTGGGAGAGGTTTATGTCCCAGAAAAGACTATGAAGCATTTATTTTATGGTCAATTTTACCAATGAATTTTTTTATTTATACAATCTAAAAACGTTTTGCCGTGCTTGCATTATTTATATTGAGTGCGTTTTGGAAATTTTTTTATACTTTTAAGTACGAAACAAAATTAGGTTTTAATTAGGGATTGATGGGCAAAGCGTCGTCGCGTTAGGGGAAGTATTTTTTCGAAATTTCTATTGTTTCGGCGTAACATTAACAAGATTTACGTGTATTAACTGTGATATCGTAAAAATGAGTATATTGTTAAAGTTATCGCGTCATTATAGATTTAATTTTCTAGTTTCGTAGTACGACTCTGGCAACACAGTGCACTCTTGTCCGCTTTTTTCCACAGTAAACAAAATAACAATCAATTAATTAAAAGCCGTACTCGCACCGTCGATTTTTCATTAAAAAAGAAATCGAGTCGGAACCACACAATTTGATGATTGGTTTAAAATTCTAAAACTAGCTTCCGTTTGCTACGACTGAAGGTCTGTTCTTCCAAGTAGCTTATTCTAAACTAATTGATTAGGGGTTGAAAGCCATTTATTGTCGCACTAGTAGTAGCTAATTGGTAAGTTAATGATAGTAAAAATATTAGCGAGAAAAATACAGCAAAAGCAATACACCAGTAAAACCTGATACCAGGATAATACTCCAATCAGCTGGTTTTTACAAACTTGATTTTCGCATTTTTTGCTTTTTTGTATTCAGAATGTAAAGACCGCCATTTATGCTGATAAAATTTATGATTTAAATTCTAATTTACAGATTTTATCTCGTTTTAATCAATGTATTT
>JAWWLR010000034.1:37904780-37915170 GCA_035041075.1 Acraspis erinacei
ATGAGAAATTATTTATAATAATAATAATTTGTGTTTAAAGGAACAAGATTTACTGCAACAGAATCGAGCTTTGGGAGGGGCGAAGCATCATTACATGGTGATGAAGCTTTTCAACGACACTAGACAAGATTTGGCTGATATTCTCTACATGTGGTCAGCGCAGTCATCCTTACCGAGCACTATTACATTCCGGCTATTAACATTGTTGCAAAATCGCCAACCGGAATCCGACGCTGGGGAAGGAAAACCAGATGATGTTACGTTGGCTCTGATTATGGCTGTGTTAAATGCTATTAATCTTAGCCCGCTTCATAGTCGCGAGGATGGCGAAGGTATAAGATAAACTGTTTCTACTTTCAAATTGTTCAGACTAGAAAACTAGAACACTGAACAGTTTCAGGCTTCACAGCGTGTCCCCTATTTATCCTGAAAGTCTATTTTTTTATTTTTGACCCTTAAAAGTCCCCTATTTGGAGAATTTGGTCTAAATGTCCCATTATTTGCATAAAATTACCCAAAATTCCTGCATTTTAGATGAAAATTACAAAAAAGTCTCGAGGAACTTATCACTCCTGAAACATGGTATACATTCCCTGATGAAGTCTTTGGAATTATTATTGGCAACTAAAAATGACATTAAACGCGAATTATTCTTGAATTTATTAAATTTTGAATGAAATATAAATATTTTAAAACGATGGATTAACGAATTCTTTCTCATAAATTGAAACGGAAAAATAACATAATTATAATAAACCAACTAATTACTTCAGAAATACAAATTTTAATTTTAAGTCTGTCAAGTTTTAATACGTATTTTTTATGGAAAAGTGTATAGAAAAAATCTTTGGGAAATCTCTGGAAATCTTCGGAATTCTGTGATATCTTGAAATTTTGGCAAAATCTTGGAAATATTTTCTCCTGCAGATATTCTTTTTAGTTATAAATTATATTATTCGGTTAAAAATCGAACAATTTTCGTAAAGACATTCTTTTTGGTTGCAAATTCAACCGTTTTCTTAAAAATACGTCTTTTTGGCTTAAAAATTCAACTCCTTTCGTAGTGCATTAACCTTTTGTTTAAAATTCAAATTTTGTTGCTACTGACTCATTTGAAATCTTTTTGGTCGAAAATTAAACTTTTTTTTGTTGAAAATTTGTCATTTTGATTTTAAAATTCACTTGCTTTAGCAAGTGACCAAATGTGTTTGGTTGAAAATTAAAGTATTTTATTAAAAAGTCACACTCTTTGGTTGAAAATTCTACTGTTTTGTTGAAATATTAAATATTTCATAGAAAATTTACTTTTTGTTTAAAATTTATATTTAGGTGTTAAAAATGAACTGAAATCTTTTTTAGATAAACAACTTAAAAAACATGTCGTTTTTTTTATTAAAAATTCCTCTGTTTTAGTACAAATTTCATCTTTCTCGGATAAAAATGCAACTATTTGGTAGAGAATTCACTATTTCGTTAAAATCTCAATTTTGGTTGAAAAAATTCGTCTTTTTGAATTGAAAATTCATGCTTTTTCGTAGAAACTTATTTTTAGTTAAAAAATTCATATTTTGATCTCAATAAGTGAACTGGAATCTGTTTTGGATGAAAATTCAACTATTATTTTTAAATAAAATTTCATTTGTCGTAAGAGAAATTTCATTTTATTTGGATAAAAATGAAACCATTTGGTAGAAAATTCAACAATTTTGCTAAAGTCATCTATTTTGGTTAAAAATTCGTATTTTTGGATTGGAAACTATTTTATTTGTTAAAAATGTATCTTTTTGTTTCAAAAATTCATCTCTTGTAGTAGAAACTTCTTTTTTTTTAAATAAAAATGCCACTTTTACGTTAAAACTTACGCTTTATTGCTTGAGTATTCAACTATTTTTTTTTTTGGAAAGATTCGGATGAATCAGTTTGTTAAGAAATAATTGTTCTGTTGGACATTTATATTTTCAGTTGAAAATTCATCTTCTTCGTTGAAAGTTGAACTATTCTGTTGAAAATTAATATTTTTTATTTGAAAATTTAACTGCTTGGGTAAAAGTTAAACTATATTGTTAAAAATAATTTTTTTTTCGATTGAACGCTTATGTCTTGTTGAAAATTTCACTGTTTAGTGGAAAAGTCTTTTTTTGGTTTAAAAGTAATTTTTTAACTGAATATGTACCTTTAAAGATTCTTGGTTTGAAATTTCGTTTTTGTTGAATAAAAATGCATCAGTTTTGTGCAGAATTAATTTGTTGTCGAAATATCATATTTTTGGTTTGAAAATTCCATTTTTTTTAGAGAAAATTTGTCTTTTGGCTTGAAGGTTCAACAATTTAGATAAAATTTTCTTTCTTTCTAAAGTGAACAATCTTTATTTGTTAAAAATTCGTCTTTTTGGTTAAAAATTTTTTTTTGTATAAATTTAATCTTTTTAGGCTGAAAATTCAACTATTATGTTAAAAAATGTAATTATTTTGTTGAAAATTTAAATATTTGGTTTAAAACCCATCTTTTACAGTAGAAAATATATTTTTTTCTTTCTTGTGAAATGAAACTGAAAAATACCATATTTATAATAAGTAAACTAAATATTCGAGAGAACATTATAACTTTAATAATTTTAAGTTCTCCTATAGTTTTTATTTTTATTTTATATATAAACATGTATAAATCAAATATAAAAAAAATTTTGTTGGTCTAAATAACTGTGAAATTCTTGAAATATCTTGAACTCTTTTGAAATATTTTGAAGTTTTTAAACTATTTGTAAATCATTTCAAATCTCTGGACAATCCTTGTAATTTTTAGAAATCTTTCTTCATCAGCTAAACACTTGATACTGTCATTTAATTGAGAAACCATAATAGGTAGCATAGAAGGTAGAAATACGACCACAAATGTTGCCATCTTAATTTAATTTTTATCACATCAATTTTAAAAGATGTAACATAAGTACAGTAATGCATGGTTTCTAACTTGTTCTAAGTTGTATTAAACTCGATTTTTCTTACAAATATGTATATTTATTGTAATTTATGTACTTTCTGGAATCCCCTCAAAGTCCCTTACTTTTCTACTTTAAATTCCCTATTTCCCCTAAAATATTCGTTTAGATCACTGCCAAGTCTGCAATTTCCAATTTCTTGTTTTAGAAATCGTGAAATCGATGCCACTAATTTCCGAAAGAGGAATGCTGGAAGAATTGGTCCAGAAACTAACAACAGGAAACATCATCTGGGAAAGTGCAGGACTCCGAGGCCTGATTCAGTTTGTTCTGGCGATAGCAGTGACGACAATAAAGTCAGCCCCTAACTTGTGTCCGAACCAGAACATCACGAAAGAAGATGAGATTCTAGTGGAAGCAGCTCTTTCCAATAAAGCGTTTCACTTCATCGCAGAAGTCATTTTCAGAAGCGACCATTTCCATCACGAAGAGTTCTTCGTTCGCTATTTCCATACCCTCATTTCTGATTTTATTCTCCTGATGCCACTGAAAGTGAAGGAGTTGAGGAGCAGAGCTGATGAGTCCATGAGGTTGATTCAAGCCTATCAGCAGGAAGGAATTGAACCTCCGATGAATTTGGACGATCACTTTGAATTCTTGATGTTGATGGTCGCAGAATTGTACCAAAAGGACCCGTTAAATTTGAATTTGGCAATGGATTACTGGTGCCAGCATTCTGATTCTTCACACGTTCCAAGCGCACTTCATAGTAATAGGCTGCCTTCGAGACAAGCGGCTTTGTTCAAGTTTGTTCGCTTGGCGGGGGAAATTTTACCGGCTGGATTGTTCGTCCCATATTTAAGGATGCTGGCTTCTTTGGCTTCTTCGCCTCAAGCTGCTCGACAAGTTTTTAATTTTCTTAAACCGAATGGTAAGTTGTTTTCATTTCCAACTTTTTATTGTAGATTTAACGGAGGAAGTGGAGCCCTAAAGGGTACTCATTTTGTTTGAATATTGATCTGCAGCTAAGAAATGATAGGAAAACTCCTGGCCTTGGGACCGTCTATGTTCATAATCCTCTTTATCCTTTAAATAATACTCTATTCTACTACCGATTCATAAAAAACGTAGCATCATTAAAAATTCTTGAACCCAGTCATAATCTTAGCTGGGATGGATACTTTCATGGTCTAATTATAAGGATAATAGAGGGATATATTGCGTCGGAACTGAAAATCTTTCAATTTTTTTTCTTTCCTTGTCCAATCTTTGAAATCTATCTGAAGTCTTCGTGAAATAATATAAAAGTATTTGTGGAAATTTTTTAATTTATCAGAAATCTTTGCGAAATATTTGTGAAATCTTTATGAAATATTTGAGAAATCTTTGAAAATTTTTGCGAAATATTTGGTAATATTTGTGAGATTAATTCAATCCTTCTGAAATCTTTGGGGAATCATTAAAATATTTTTAATCTATCCGAAATCTTTCTGAAATCTTTGGAAATATTTGAAAATTCTTTTAAATATATTTTGTAATATATTTGAAATTATTGAAATCTTTGGTGAAATCATTGAAGTCTTTGTGAATTGTTTTGAATATATACAAAAATTTTCGAATCTTTGGCAAATCATTGAAACTTTGTGAAAATTGTTCAACTCATTCCGAAATGTTTGAGAAATATTTGAAAAATCAGTGAAATCTTTCTGAAATCGTCAGAAATATTATAAATATTTTTGAAACATTTGGTAATATTTATAAAATTATGGAAATTTTGGAAAAATTAATAGTCATTGTTAAGTCTTTTAAATATATCTGAAATCTTTAAAATATTTGTGCAATCTTTAAAATTTATCTGAAATTTTTGCGAAATCTTTGTGAAATCTTTGGAAATATTCGAAATATTTGGTAATATTTGTGAAATCTTTGGGAAATCATTGAAGTCTTTGTCAAGTGTTTTAAATCTGCCCGTAATCTCTATAATCTTTGGCAAATCATTGAAACTTTGTGAAATTTGTTAAATCTTTTCGAAATGTTTGCGATATATGTAAAATCTTTGAAAAATATTTGGTAACATTTGTGAAATTATTTAAATCTGTGGGAAGTCATTGAAGTCTTCGTGAAGTCTTTATGAAATCTTTTGGAAATCATTTAAAACTTTAAAATTTATCCGAAATCTTTGGGAAATAATGGAAATATTTGTTCACGCTTTGATATCTATCTAAAATTATTGTGATATAATTGAAGGGTCCGCGGTCTGAACCTGTTAACTGACATTTTTTCCGAAATTATTTTTGTTGTATTTTCTTAATCATTTTTTATATGCAGTTAATATCCCGCGAATGAAAAGCAAAAAGGCTTTTATTATTTTTTTAAAAAGAATTTTCGAAAATCGCGTTTTGGTATATACAGCATAAATTAGTGGAACGATTTTCCTTCACCGTGTAAAATGTCTGAAATGTCAGTTAACATGATTAGACCGCGGAAACTTCAATTTTAAGTATTTGTGAAATCTTTGCGAAATATTTTCGAATCTGTGAAATCTTTTAAATCTATTTGAAATCTTTGCGAAATATTTGAAATCTTTGTGAAAAATTTGGGAAATCATTGAAAACTTTTTTGAAATATTTGAAATATCTGTTAATATTTATGGAATTATTGAAATCGTAACATTTTTGAGTAATAATTGAAGTCTTTGTGAAGTCTTTTAAATCTGTTCGAAATCTTTGAAATCTTTATGAAATCTTTGGCAATATAAATTTTATACCTATATTTAATATTTATTATTTATTCTTTATTTATTACTTATGTTCAAGTTTTACATAGTATAATATTATTATAATATTATTATAATATGTAAAAATGTTACCATTTAATATTATAAGTCGTTATGCCCCTGCCCCCTTTAGAAAAAAGACTCCGCTGCTTCTGAGATTTAGAGAGGTTTTCAGGGTAGTTATCATTAATTTATTTTGTTTCATCAAGGAACAACCGGGTCATCAACCATCTCGTGGGATCATTTCTTCACCTCTCTTGGTCGTTATTACTACAATCTTCGGCAGGAATTACCACCAACCCAGGATACAGTCTACCGTCAAAGAATGCACACAAGAGGAATAACACCTCACGAAGTGAAAGGACTGGAATCAGTTCTCTTGGTCGTTCAAGTAGTGGCAAGGAACGATGAAATGTCTAGAGTGGCTTTGTGTGATCATCCAGGTTGGAAAGTTCTGCCTTCGTTGGTAGGTTTAGTGAGTTGTGCGATGCCAATTCCTCTCAAGGGAGTTTTTATTCGAACCTTAGCAGCTCTCGCAAGATCTCCCGAAAGCGCAACTACTGTTTGGCAAAGTCTTGAAGCTGCTCAAATTCTGTCGACGATACCAAGTACTAGCAGTTACCAACCACGAGGTGTTCAAACCGAACTTGAAGAAATTGAATCTAGAAACGAGGAATATCCTTTAACTAGAGCAATGCTGGAATTGCTTGATGTACTCACCGACTTTCCTATTCCTAGACTCCTGGGAGTCGGTCAGAGAAATCCTGGATTCGATCCGTATTTGTACTTCATTATAAATACTGTCTTTCTGAGATTCAACACACGTTCATACAAAAATCCTGTAGAGAAATGGGAAGTGGCAAAGGCTTGTTTGAAGATATTCAACAAGTTGATTAAACAGTATGAACCAAGTGTTGAAGACTTTGTTGGATGCAAGGTAGAACTCCAGGGTGGTGAATCTACACTCGTGAATCCAAATCCTGGGTATCACTTGCTGAAGCAGCTGCATTCGAATTCAGAGCTTCTTCATGTGATTCTTTATATTCTGGATGAAGGGTGTCATCATTTGGATACCTACGATTCCTTTCCAGGTGAGAATTAGAATCTGAAATCAAATTTACAAATAGTTAAGCGTCTAAGTTTATGGAAATATCGAAATCATAATTTTAAATCTTTATTTGCAGGGAAGAAATATCTGGAACAAAGTACCCTCCATTGTCTAGAGATATTGGAACAAGGTCTTCGTCTTCAACATCAGTACATGACAATCGACTCATCGTCAATAGGAACTCCAAGCAATAAAATTTCGACCGGACTCTCGCGTCTTCTCCTCGGAGTAAATCCTCGAACTGGAAAGCCAGATCACATGATCAATGTTGCAAAATACGTCTCCTACAATTCATGGCTTCGTAGACATGCCTACGTATCTGTGGGAGTGATTCAAGCCGTATCGAGTGAACCTGGTGCAGATTCTGAATTGCTTTCGACTTTCACGTGTACACCTGCTCTCTCAACGAACATCAGACATGGATTTGTCGAGTGTCTGGATATGGATGATAACACGGAGTTTGAAGACGAAATGAGTAAGGAAAAGCAGCATATGGGTCATTGCAAGGAGAGGATTTTGCTCCTGATGATGCAGAGTATTACCCGTCCGGCTGCAAATCTAGCCCACTTCCTTTTGGGATTCGATATCAGCAAGGATATCAGGAAAACGGTGATTCAGCAACCTGGAATTCTTGGCTTTCCGAGAACGTGTCTACATTCTATATTGGGGATTTTAGAGTTGTCTTTGGAGAGGGGAAGAGATAAAATTACGGAAGCTTGTTACTGGTTTCTTCATACTTTAGCGGCGAATAACAAGACATCTACTCCCGTTTTGAGATTTTTGAGGACGGCGACTAATCAAGATTTTGTGCAAAGGCATCTGTCGAAGCTACCGTTTCAGGTAAGAATTTTATATATAATACAGGGATTACAGTCCGTTACCTTTTTTTTTTTATTTTTTTCCCTTTTTCCCCGTAAATTGGAAAATTCCTTTAAATGTCTAAAATTCTGACCTCTTTTTCCTTAGTTCTTATTTTGAAAAAGTTTCGATGCATTTTTTACGATTCATCTGCAGAAATTTTAAGATGTATAAAAAGAAGATGCATTCAAAGAGATTCTTTTTGATGATACCGATTTCAAGTAATTCCTGCAGAATTTATTTGTTAATTTTGTGGATTTGAACAACGACGACAGCGAAGAAATTCACTCGAGAAACTAAACAAAAAAGAGAAATAAAGTATAGAGTTAAAAATAAAAAACATACTACTCTTAAAACTAGACTTAAAAAAATTGGAATATTTGAAATTCCTTTGCCCAGAAGACACTAAGAAGGTCGTTTAACGAAAAATTTTTAAAATGTGTAGGAAATTTTTTCTGATATTAGACGACATCCAGCTGATAAATATTTTATAACTCTAGGTAGTCAAATATAGAAATTTTATCAATTTTTTTTAAGTGACTCACGTTTTGTGTGTTTTTATATATTTTTTTTTAATAAACTATAATTTTACTTAGCTGACATTGAACAAATATTCAGAACATTGGAGGGTTTTCAACTAATAAAAATAAATTCTAAGAAAAATCAATAAAAAGGAAACAAAAACAATATAGTATGAGATTTTTTCAATAATCTTTTTTTGTGTTATTTCAATTATTTATCTATTTTACAAGATTTTATTTTCTTGATTTTTTTCTTATTTTTTTATCAGTAATAAATTCTGAGGCGTTGACCAGAGTTTTCAAAGCTAATGAAACAAATAATTTAAAAAAAAGCATCGTAATGAAAAGAAACTTTCGATAAACAGGGTGTCTACCCTACGAGAGCCTGGTAATTTTTTTTAAATTGTCATAAAATTGAACAAGAATGATTCCTCATTTTCAAGAGTAGCTTTATTTTTATTACTGTATTTAACTATTTTGTTGAAAATTTCTGGTTTTGTTTCGGTTTAAAATTAATGGTTTAATCCGAACATTTAACTATTCCATTTTTGGTTAAAAATGGATCCTTTTTAGTTGAAAATTAATGTATTTTGTAAAAAATGCAACAGTTTGTTTGCAATTTTTCTCTCTCTTGACTGAAAAATCATTCATAGTGAAAAATTCAACTCATGTTTAAAAGTCGTCTGTTTTGGTTGTATTCAATTCTTGTGATTAAAAATTAGAATATTTTTTGGTTGAAATATCAACTCGTACATTTTTCGTTCGAAATTGATCTTGTTTTGTAATGAAAATTTAATTGCGTGGTTGAAAGTTATACTCTTTTGTTAAATGCTAATGTTTTCGAGTGAATATTTATCATTTTAATTGAAAATTCATTTCTTTGGTTGAAGTTTTTTGAAGGTTCGTTTTATTTTGGTTGGAAATTAATTTTTTAAACTAAAAAAAGTAAATCTTACATCATTATAATTAAAAATGCATATGTTTGTTTGAACATTAATATCGTTAAGTAAAAATTCAATTATTCAATTTTAGTTTAAAAAATGATTTTTTTTGTTAAAATTAATCTCCTTAATTGAAAATTCATTACTGTTTGAAAATGTAAATAATTTTTTGAAAATTAGTTTTTTAATTAAAAATACACTGATTTTGTTGAAGATTCGTCTTTTTTGGTAGAAATTATCTTCTGGGTTTAAAAATGATCTTTTTGGTTGAAAATGTTATTATTCCAGTTAAAAATTGATTATTTTAGTTTAAAATTCATTTTTTTAGTTTTATGTTTGACAATTCGTATTTTTTGTTACAAATTAATATTTTTGGTTGAAAATTCATCTTTTTGGTTTAAAATTCAAGTATTCTAGTTGAAGATTTATAACTTTAGTTGAGAATCCATTCATTGAACATTCCATCATTTTAGTTGAAAGTTCATCTCTTTGGTTGAACATTGATTTTTTAACTGAAAATTTAATTATTAAATTTTTGGTTGACAGTTTATCCTTTTAAGTTAAAAATTCGTGTCTTTTTTAAAAACTTGCCTTTTTGTATAGAATCTAATCTTCTAGGTTTAAAATTAATTTTTATATTTTTATATTAAAAAATGTGGTTGAAAAGTGTTTTTTTTTCTACTTGAAAATTAAAATTCAACTCTTTCGTTGAAAAATCATGTATTTTGTTTACAAAAACTTCTTTTTCGGTAGAAAGTTAAGGTTTTTGGTTTCAAAATTCAACTGTTTACTTGAAATTAATTTACATATTTTGTTGAAAATGCAATATTTTTACATGAAAAGTTAAGAATTTGAAGCGGTTTATATTGAGTTTAATGTAACACTTACATTCATTTTACCTAAATATGCCCTGCATTTTAAGCACATATAAGATCAAATATAAATTGGTTTGAATTATTATTTAATTATTAAATTAATTATTGGTGCTAATATATTTAAGAATATCTTGTAATATAATTCGCCAATGCATTCTAAATTGAACGTATTAATTGTACTCCTAGAAAAAAAAAACATTATTTATAATAAACGCGCTAAATTGTGTACATGTTCCGAGTCGATTTCTTTAGAAAATTCGAAATATTTCATTGGCTCCGTACTATGAAAAATTATACCTGGAAAAAAGGTGAAATCAGAGAGAAACTGAGAGTGAGTCGATTATTAGGCACCATCGCTACTGACCGTTCTCGA
>JAWWLR010000034.1:37974467-37987886 GCA_035041075.1 Acraspis erinacei
TTGCAAAAAAATGGTTAAAATTAATGTTTTTTTTTGTGTGAATTAAAAATTTTGTAATAAAAAATTATATTTTTAATTTGAAACGACATCAGTTACAATACTTTGCTTCTTAAAATCATAGAAAAACTATTTTTTCAGATATCTGACTTTTTAATATTTTCTTTAATGTTTTCTTCGTTGAAAATGATAATTTTTGTTTAAAATTCAAAATTTCAGGTTTATAATTTAACTATCATTAAAAAAATACATATTTTTATTCTGAATATTCATAATTTTGTATTCATAATTCAACTAGTTGGCTAAAACTTGAATTTAATTGTTTGTTAGAAAATATATCTTTTTTTAATTGAATTTTTTGTTTGAAAATTATCTTTCGGATTTGACAGTCAACTGTCTTTGAAGCCATTTGATTTTTTAACTTGAGAAATCAACTATTTTGATAAAAATCCGTCTCTTTTTGATTAAAAATACCACAACTTTGTTGAAAATGCAATATTTTAACAATTTTAAATCTCATAAATTTAAAGCCTTTCATATTGAATTCAATATTGCATCTATAATAATTGTATTAAAATGAATTTATTCCCCTATTCTCGTGACAAAACGCCCAATTTTCCCTGTTTCGAGAGCATGTTTGGCTGTGAGTCTGATTTTCTCCACTTATAAATAGATGTTTAATATTTCCCCTTTTTTTTAAATCATTTTACGCTGTGATCTCTGAAGTCCATAATATTTTAAATCGTTTAATTTTTTAGAACTGGAATCGATGACAAACGTCGACGAATGAGAGCTTTTGTAACTTGCATGATGTCAGACAATCCCCTCATGTTGAATCCTTCATATGTACCACAGCAATTTCTGATCATGGCCTGCGTATTGAGGTAAATAATTTTTTGTTTTAATGATTAAGAAATGTTAAACATTCTCTAGAAAATCTGAAAATCGTTTTTTTTTCAGATATATAATGATTTTCTCTGACAAAACGAAAATTCTAAGACGACAAGAGTTGGACGCGTTCATTGCACATGCTTTCACTCCAGAATTAATGAACTCCCAGTATCTCCAAGATCTGCAGGTAAATCAATGTTCCGATTTTTTTTTAATTTTTGAAAGCCGGGAATTTTAAGGATTTTTTTTCATTTCTGCAATCAATATTTTATGTTTGGGAACCAAATTTACAAATTTGTAGAAAAAATAATCTGTCGAAGTTGGATTTTAATAGTTTTTTTTAAATAATCAGTTGAATTTTGATATTTTTTTCAATTATGATATAATTCAGTTTACAATGGATTAAAAAGTGAATAATAATTGATTTTACAAGACGACTCGGTATCAGTTCAAAATTTAAGAATTTTCAGATTTTAGCGTTGAAAATTAAACTGTTTCAATAAAAAATTCTTCGTAGTTAAACAAATGTAAATGTCCGATTGACACTTTATAAACTAATTTCAATTTTTAAATAATTTCAAAATAATATATTCATATATTATAAAAGCTTTTATTAAATCTAAAATATTTTTTTAGTCTAAAAATGGAAATTAGTTAATTATGAAAAATAAAAATTACTTAATATTTAGAAATATTTTATTGTTCATGTACAGTCAGTAATTATAAATCAAATATACCTCTGTGAAAAATGCAACTAGTTTGTCAAAACGTCATACTTTGAAAATTCAACTGTAATCTTTAAAATTTGTCTTTTTGAATAGGAAATTCTCCTTGAGTTAAAAATTAATCTTTTTTGTAGGATCGTCATTTTTTGGGGGGTTTGAAAATTGATCTTTTTTGTTTTAAAATTAAATCAAAACTCCAACCAAAACTCAACCGTTTTTGTTAAAAATGTATCTTTTTGGTTTGAAAATTGGTCCTTTTGGATTAAAATTTAAACTTTGGTTGAAAAGTCGTCTTTTTTGTATTTTAAGTGAATTTTCTTCTCATTAAAAAGTCTACTATTATTTGTCTGGTTCGGAATTCATCTCTTTTGGTTAAAGATTATACTATTTATTAAAATAGCGTCTTTTTTATTGAAAATTCATCGTTTTTAGTTGACAGTTAATTCTTTTTATTTGAACTTTTTACTATTGTATTGTTGGCTCAGAATTAATCTCTTTTGTTTAAAAATTCTACTATTTGGTTGAAAATTTAATTATTTTGTTCAAAGTTCAACTATTTTATTAAAATATCATATTGTTTGGTTGAGAATTTATCTTTTTTAGTCGAGAGTTAATCCTTTTTATTTAAAATGTCTACTATGATATTTTTTGTGCAGAATTTATCTCTTTTGGTTAAAAATTCTACTATTTTGTTGCAAATACAACTGTTTGGTCGAACACTAAACATTTTTTATTGAACATTTGTCTTATTTTTAGAAAAAAGACCTTCAAGTTTGATTTTAACAGTGTTAAAAACTAATTAATCAAAATGTTATATGTTTTAATTAAAATATCATTCAGTTTAAAATGCGTAATTCGATAATCTTGCATTTAAAAAATGCCGATTTAAACACTTAAAATTGTTTACATTATACGTGTTTGAAATCGACAATTTTGGATAAAATTTTTTTCGTTTGATTATCTGTGAGTATAAATTATAAGGAATTTTAAAATTGAACTGTACCTCAAGGAGTATTAATTAATTATTATACCTATTTAAATTTATTAAATTTCGGATATTGTTTAGATGTAAAATTCGAAAATTTCCAATTTTTTAATTAAGAAAACGAGCAATTGCTTAATTTTTAGAAATAATGAATTGTTCGTATAAAATGAGAAATTAGAAAACCAATATTAAAAAATAAAGAAGGAATGAAAGTAATACTTTGGTAAGTAAAATTGTTGAATTTTTTGTATTAATATTGAGCCCCTATTATTCCTAGAAAAAATTGAGTAAACTAAAGAGATATTTCTAAGGTCTACACACCGGCAAAATGTGATTATTCATACCGACATTTAAATCAAATTTAGAAGCTTTTAGAAGAATTTTGAAAGGCTTCAAAAGAAAAGAAAAATATTTTTTTAATAAATTTTATAAAATTAATTTTAAGAGCATATTTAGAATGTTTTCCGAAATTGTAAAAAATGAATCTGAAATATTTTAAGGAAATATTTTTAATTTTTCAGGATAGAAATAATATTGAGGAAAAATTCGAATAATTTAAAAAGATGTTTAGAAGTTCGCTAAAAAAATTCAAAAAGAATACAAAATTTCAACAAATGTAAAACAACATGTAGATGTTGCAAGAGTTTGAAATAAAATTCAGTAGCTTTTTGAGGAGTTTTAAACAATTTAAAATGAAAATAATTTAACATTTAATTTGAGAAGTGATCAGTTTATAACAAAAATGTAATTGTTTATTTTTTTAAAAATATTTCCTGATTCAAATTGCTTAAAATGATTTGTAGCTCAGCTATTTTTACTTCAAATGGACAACGTTTGAGCTTTAGTGTTCCAATTTTTTAATTTCATTGACCGTGAAAAATGATTGCGACGCAGGAAATGGCCCGGAATTTTTTAAATGTGAAGATAACAGCTGGCCTGATATATAAAATTAAAAATTTTAAGGATTCAAATAATTTAATGGCATGTACAAACCCCAAAATCTCCATCGATAAACTTTATAATTGGGAATAATTAATCATGGGTTTTAAAATTTGAAAGTATTTTTTTTCAAAATTAGGAATATTATGCATTAAATCGGTTATAATTTTAATATCTATAGACGATAAAAAAACTGGTTTGCTGCAGACAAAAAGACAGGGAAAACCCGAGTCAGCACATTTTCGATACTGAAGTTGAAGTTTCTAACAGTCTGTATGACTTGTCTAAATTTAAAATATTTCAATTTGAAAGCTTTAGATTAATGGTTCTTATCAAAATATAAAGTTTTCGTGCCACTGAAGTTAACATACTTTATAAACGAAAATATAACACTTTAAAATTACTCAAATAATTTGTATTACTGTTATTTGATGTCAGACAACATAAAAAAAAGATTGATCCTAATATCATTAATTCATTATCGGAAGACTGCCATTTGTCGCCCACACACTAAAATTTACATGCAAAAAGTCGGAAAAAGTTGTAACTTTTCTCTAAAGTGAAAGTAATAAATGAAAATTTGGGTATTGGACGTTTAGAGGAAAATTCTAGTTTTTTACGAATTTATTCCTGTATATTTCGGAGTGCATGGGCGGTTAAACGCAGTCTTTCGATAAAGATATATGTGTGAAATTTTTTCTTGTATTATTAGATATCCAGTAAAAGTAATTAGCACAATTCCATGTATATTTCAGAGTGCGAACAAATATGACATTATTAGTTATTGCCATAAATATTATATTGCATAATTCTTTAAAAAATTGAGCAAACAAACAGTCGATTTGAGTAATTTGTAAAAATTGTATCTGTTCGTTTATAAAATTTGCGAACTTCTGCGACATAGGTTTTCTGTGTTTCAAAAATTGAAGAATGATTTCCTTCTCACTGAAAGATGTCTTAAGTCGTAAAATTATAAACTATCGAAGCTAAAAATATTATCAATTAAATACAGGTTAATTCTTTTACAAAAAATTTCATAAATGATAATCTTATAGGAGTTAAAAAAAAAACTTTAACCAGTTTGAATCTTTTAGTGGGTCCTGTAATCTAGCCCTTTTCCTAATTTTTAATTTGAACTTAGATTCTGCCTGAAATAAAAATCACCCCTCTAATTGTAATTAAAAAAATCCTTTTTCCCGGTTTGGGACGTAGCAGTGAATAAGGACGTGGCCAAACTCGACGGCCACAACGCCCGTGTTGGAGCTTTAGCCTGGAACGGCGAGGTCCTCTCATCCGGGAGTCGAGACCGACTGATTCTTCAGCGAGATGTGCGAACCCCCTGCGTCGTAGGCGAGCGTCGCCTCGGCGCCCATCGTCAGGAAGTTTGTGGTCTAAAGTGGTCACCCGACAACCAGTACCTAGCTTCCGGTGGAAACGACAATCGGCTCTACGTCTGGAATCTGCACTCCCTTTCTCCCGTCCAAACCTACACCGAGCACACAGCCGCCGTCAAGGCCATCGCCTGGTCTCCTCATCACCATGGCCTCCTCGCTTCCGGAGGGGGAACTGCTGATAGACACATCCGCTTCTGGAACACCTTGACCGGACAGCCGATGCAGAGTATTGACACCGGCTCCCAAGTCTGCAACCTCGCCTGGAGCAAACACAGCTCCGAGTTGGTCAGCACCCATGGCTACTCGCAGAATCAAATTCTCGTCTGGAAGTATCCGTCGCTTACCCAGGTGGCAAAGTTGACTGGACACTCCTATCGAGTTTTGTACCTGGCTATGTCTCCAGACGGCGAAGCCATTGTCACCGGCGCGGGCGATGAGACCCTCCGATTTTGGAATGTCTTCAGCAAAGCCCGGAGTCAAAAGGAGAATAAGTCGGTACTTAACTTGTTCACTAGTATTCGGTAAAATAATTGTAAAAGGGGAGAGAAACTAAGAAAAGAACAAATTATATTCCCCACCGAACTTGGACCTTCTTCAGCGAGGGGATATTTATTCTGAGGAGGTTGAAGCTCGCTGCTTTATTGATGTAAATAACGAAAACCTAACGATCGTTATATATTCTTTAAAAGAATTTTCGAATACGAGTTTAGTAGAGAAAACCATACGTGGTTTATACTTTAGAAATAAGCTTACAGGCCTGCAAACTACCGAGCCTTTGTGCAATACAACACAGCACTTTTCGTCTTTAGATTTCAAGAATTAATTTGAAAATAAAACCTGTGTTTTTTGTTTTATGTCTGTTTTTTTTTTCGCCAACGCAGACTTTGTTTTCATTTGAATTTTATTTCGATATGTGGGAAGCGCAAAACTAAGTAGAAAACTGCTGTGTCTGCTCATTGTTCGCAGGTTGTCCCTTTGGTCTAGATTATAAAACGTTCGTCTTTCTATCGTCGGGATAATGATTCTTTAACTTAAAAAATTGTCAGTAATATTGTTGCGAGATCGTCTACCTCTAATCGGAATAATTAATTAGTTTACGAATAATCCGTGGAAAACTTGTGCGTCAGTCATGTACAAAATAAGTTGACCAGGATTACCGAAATGACTAATTTATATTGAAAATAATATATAAGGGGTTCGAAAAGAATGAAAGATAGAACGGAGTACAAACAAGGGACAGGCAAAGAGTTGAAGTCATTTAGATTATAACTGGTTTTTGTATCTAGATTTCGAATCGTCTAACGCTTCGAAATCTGGTAAGATCGGTTTTACGATAATGCTTTCGAGCATTTGTAGGTTTATGTGAAGGCTGATAAGTTTTGTATTAAAAGAAAGAGCAAGACTATTAACAATTATTGTACTATTGAAAATCGGTTTTATATTATTATTTAAAAGGAACTATCACGCAAAATCCCGTCGTATTATTACTAACTTCCTTTTTTTTCTACAATTCCTTTTCATTGTGCGCTTTCTCTATCTCTACTTTAACAATTAAACCTAGGCGTAGGTTTAATTTGTGATTTTAAACTTCTCTGGTCATAGGTTGCTTGTTGAAATATATAGTATAATTTACAATGTTATAAACTTGTACCGAATCAAAATGATTTCGATACTCCATAAATTTCGTTGGGGGTTTCTGAAGTCTCGGAATCAATTTGATGAATGAAAACGTGAAACGTTTCGATTCATGTACTCGAGAGTTATATTAATTATCGTCTTGAAATGATAGTAAAAATAATAATTACAAAAAAAAAAACAGTGAAACCAATTTCAAGTTGTTAGACGACATAAGTAGATGTAAATCGGGTTATTTCCATGTGTTGTGTGCAAAAAATGCGTTTATATTCTCTTAAGTTGAGTTTCTTTAAATTCGAAAGTGTTTCTCGTTCAGAATTAGATTTAATCCCTTAATTTCTATTTCTTGTACAATATGTAGCTTTTTCGACTTTTGTGCAATCCCATAATCCTGAAATATTTCTGTATTTTAATCAAATTTGTACATTTTTCGATTAGGAGTCGTAAATTCGAAACGTTTTGACACCGAAAATATGTGTAGAGAAACAATGCGTGTAGTAAATTTATCAAGTTTCTGTCGTTTGCATTTTTTCTAATTTTTGTACTTCATCGCCCTGCAAAGTCTATGTACAAAGGATACCCTTTTTCCAAACATGAAACCTAGATTCGAACATGTGGAGCAAGATTTGCAACAAGATATTTATAATTTTCTTTATAGGATTACAAGGTCCTATTTTTTTGTAGACGTTTAAAATCATATTTTATTTTGTAAATGCTTTTTGGAATGGATTTTTGTTGCACAACTTCGGCCTACTGAGATTTTTTGTAGAAGTTTAGAAAGCACGGACACCAATTCAACTTTGGCAAATCTTAAATATTCGATGTTGAATATTTAACATTAAAAGCAGACGAGTAAAAAAATAACTTGGGTAACGACATACCACTAATTGTAAGTCTGTACGGACGACTTGGCAGACTATAATACTAGGCGAATAATTTAAACTAGCGTGATGCAATCCTAGTAGTATATATTTTTTATGTATTTGATTTATACAGATATATCGAAGCATATTTTCTCTTCGCAAACAATAAATCTAATAAAGAAATCTTGCTCTTTTATTTATCTCTGTTCTCATTCCCAAGGTACATTTTTGAAAGCGATTTTTTTTTTTTTTTTTAATAATCCAAATTATGTGATTTGACATCTTTTTCGTATATCAATGTAAATAAGTCGTATAAAAAAGAACTTATTCAGTATCTAAAAAATATTTCAGTCACTTAAAAGTAGATTTCCACGGACTTGAAATAAATCTTCAGTTTTTATTTTTCTTTACATATTTTGTTATATAACAAAGTTCTTGTCTGTAGTTTAAAAAAAACACAGTTACAAGTACTAGAATATAAAAATTATTTTGATATTTAACAATGAATTGCAGACATCAGTTACAAAAATATATTTAGGCACGAAGTGTAAAAACTTCGGGAATTTTAAGCAAGAATAACATTTTAACTGAAACTGCTATAAAAGAATTTTCTTCTTTCTAATGTGCATAAAATCATAAAATTGAGAAAAATCGTGCCATTTTTTGCATTATACGATTTTTCCGACTAAAGTATAAATCCAACTTTCGGCTAACATATTCTTAATAATAATTAATGTGTTGCTATTTATACATGTGTTCACGATTGACGTGTGATTTACAAAGAATGTCAATTCTTTCACGATTCGCTGCAGTTGAAAATAGAATTATTTAAATAGTTACTAGGCGCTATTTACGTATCAGGATCTTCATTTGACTGGGATTTCTTTTTCTTCTTTTTCTTTTCGGTTGTGCTGGTCTCCATCGTTTGCATATATTCGTCTGGAATTGCTGATTCTTCTAGTTCCTCTTTCACCTTCTTCTTCTTTTTCTTCTTTTTGGGCTCTGAAAAAACAGGAAAAATGTATTAGTTGTTCATAATTTGTTAATGACATTTTATACATCAGGCATTCGAAAAGGTTAGTTAAAATGAAGGGTGCCTACCCTACATGAAAAACATGGAATTTATTCGAGAACGTGTTTAATTTTTTTGTTCAAATTGCAATATAAAATTGAATAACAATGATTCATCTGTAAAAAAAGTAGCTTTGTATTACTGTATTTCACTATTTTGTTGATAAATCGTTTATTCTTTTGTTTAAAATTGACCCGTTATCAGTTGAAAATTTAAGTATTTGGTTGAAAAAGCATATTTTTTATGAAAATTCACCAGTTTCTTTTTTGGTTAAAGTATTAATTACTACTTTTTCGTTCAGAATTCATTTTTTTAAATGAAAATTTAATTAAAGGGTTAAAAGTTAAATCCGTTTGTTAACAATTAATTTTTTGGTTAAGGACTCACCATGTTAATTGAAAATTTATCTCTTTAATTAAAAACTGAGCTGTTTTGTTGAAAATTCGTTTTTTCCTTGGCTGAAAATTACTTTTTTTTACAGAAAATTTAACTATTACAGATGAAAATTTAACTGTTTTGTTGAAAGTCCGTTTTTTTATGTCGAAAATTAACTTTTTAATTGAAAATATAAATAACTATTTTATTTGATTAATGTATTTTGATGGAAATTCGTCTTCTTTGGCAGAAATTAATCTTCTTAATTAAAAATTCATATTTTTGGTTAAAAAATGAACCATTTCAGCTCGAGATGCATTATTTTATTTAAAACTGATCTTTTTAGTTAAAGTTATCTTTTTTGTTAAAAACTCAACTATTTTAGTTGAAGATTCATTATTTTAGTTGAAAATTCATCACTTTGATTAAAAATGTAAATATTTCGTTAAAAATTCGTTCCTTTTTTGTTGAAAATTAATTTTGTTTAAACTGAAAATGTAAAAAACTATTGCAATTGAATATTTCAACATTTTAGATGAATATTTATCTTATTGGTTGAACATGAGTTTTTTAACTGAAAATTTTACTGATCAAATTTTGGGGAACAATTTATCTTTTTCCGTAGAAAATTCAGATATTCTAGTTATATATTAAACATTTTATTTGAAAATTTTCTTTTTATGTTGAAAATTTCACTATTTCAGTTGAAGATTCGTCACTTTAGTTGAAAACTCATCACTTTGTTTAAAAATAGTTTATTTATTGAAAAATTATTAATTTTTTAACAGAAAAAGTAACTACTCCAATTGAATATTCTATGATTTTATTTGGAAATTCATCTTGTAGTTAAAAAATCATCTTTTTGGTAGAAATTAAACATGTTTGAAATTTTTTTCAATTCAATGTAGTTGAAAATTCAAATATTACAGTCACATAATTTTAATAGAAAATTCATATTCTTGGTTAAACTTTGATTGAAAATTTAACTACTTTGTTGAAAATTCGTCATTTTAATTAAAAAATTCATCACTTTGGTTGAAAATTTGCTTTTTTGTGTGGAAAATTTATTATTTTAACTGAAAATTTAACTACACAATTTTTGACTGAAAAGCGTCCTTTTTTTAGTTCAAAATGTAACCATTTGGTTGAAATTTGATCTTTCTTTTCCGAAATTAATTTATTTGGGACTTTAGATACAAATCCAAGAAATTAATTTGTAAGTTTTTAGTATTATTTAATGAATCAATTATGATGATATATTTAATTTAAGTTCATTATTTTAAATAATGGGAAATATTTGAATGACTTCTTACTGCGAACTATTATACCTGGGAAAAACTTGAGATTCCGGGAAAAAAACCTGGAATTGTCAGGGAATTTTCGAGCAGGATTTTACAAAACACCCTGACATTTCAGACGGTTCTAGATAAAATATAAATTTGGGAAATAAAAAGAATGTAAATTCAAACCTGAGCACTCTGGTTCTTCCTCCACCTTGACTGAGACATCAGCGTCTCCTGCAGGTTCTTGCTTAATCTTCTTCTTCTTCTTCTTAGGCGTGACTCCCTCATGTTCTGCCTGTTCCACCTGCTCCGCCTCAACCTCCTCAGTCTCCTTCTTTTTCTTCTTCTTTTTCGGAATATCTTCGCTCTTCACCTCCTCAATCAAGATTTCCTGCTCTTCCATCTCTGAGTGTCTTCTCTTAACCGGCATTGTAGAATCAGTAGCCGCCGGATACTGAAGAACTTCACTCTTGGTGTGATACTTCTCAAACTTCGCTTTAGCCTTTGCAGTTCCACTAATCCTCCTCAAGTTTCCTTCCTCCATAATCCTCAGTTTGGCTTCGAGCTTTGCCTTATGCTCCGCTCCAAAGTCGAAGCTAACATCTTCACCTAAAGCATCAACCCTAATGGCGAGGGAGGACTTCGCCGCCAACATCCTGGACATCTTTCCCTTATTTTTCGTCGAACACTGGCCCACCAGTGCTGCATGGTAAATCAAACCATACTTTGGAGTGTCTCTCTTTGTCTTTAAGGCTCTGAAAAGTGCCTTTTCTGCTCCAAGAATCTGAACAGTCGAAGCTGGATGCTTCGCAAGATTGATCAGTGACCCGGCGTGAGAAATCAATCTTGCTCCAACTAATTCTCCAACGAGAACAGTTAGATTTGGAGCCATGGCCGTCATCCTTGCATTCAAATAATCGTACAATTGCGTCCTGTATTGTGAGATCTCAATCACTTGATCGCACAAGTGTTGGATGTTGATGATATCATCGTTGGAGATTTCAGTTCCCATGGAAATCTCCGCAGCTTCCTTCACTTTCTCCTCAACTTCTTCAGGCAAAATGTCAGATAAATCGCAGGAAGATGTGTTTTCCCTTGTGCCGATGATCTTGACAGTTTTAACGAAGGAGGTATTGTCGGAGATAAGCTTTCCCAACTCGGGGAAGTGCCATCCATACCATTCTCGGCAACGCATTACATAGTTGTTCAGTTCCTTGTCCAGGTCGTCGAGAAGACATACTGCCTGGATGATCATGGTGTCGATTTTGTCAGGGGAGAACTTGAGTTTATACCTAGAGAGACTGTGGGCCAAACCAAGAGCCATGGCAGTCATTTCCTTCTTGGGGAATCCAGCCAAGAGACTGTCCATTTGGCTTCTGATGCATCGCATCAGTTCCTGGATTGATGTGTTGCTGATGCATGACAGGCTCAACTTGTCTTTTATAGCGTTTCCTAGCTTCGCATCTGCAACGGCAAGTTGCTCATGGACTTCGGAGCAGTGCTTCTTTAAAAGCTTCTTCAGGGATTTACTGAGTTTTCCCTCGACTGCGGCGGTTGTTGCTGCTAAGGCTTCGGTAGTGTCAGCAAATTTCTCAAAGTGCTTTAATTTGACTCTGGAAAATTAAGCAATTTAAATATTGAAGTTTGAATATGTCATTACAGCCTTGCTTCTTAGGTGTACGGTTGACAGAGGCAATATGCTAATGGGATTAGTGTCATAAAGAGAAAATTTGGAGTTTTAGAAAACTCCAAATCGTAATTATGTAATCTGGTTTTTTATTTGAATGTGGCCTATATAAGATAACTTTTGTTCATTTTTTTAAGGAATGAATGAAGATATATTTTCTTTAAACATCCGTTGTTTCTTTAAATTGTACATTGTTATTATTTTTGATGATAAATTATGACAGGGTAATTAAAAATCAGACTCAGAGCAAGTGTGACATCTATATTTTGGTTTTTATTTTTAATTGTGAAATAATTAAAATTTTTAAACTTTTATATTTAAATAACTTTTAATCTAAAGTCAAAAAATTAATGGAATTATTAAAAAAAACGTTTACAATAAATAGAAACTTTAAATGTGAAACATTAAAAATGAAAAGGTTTCTACATCGGAATGTTGAAACTTAAAAGAATTCAAAACTGAAAACAATCGTAATCACAAAAAATTGTGAGATTAAAACTTTTTATACTCAACTTTGAACATGAAAAGCGTCGAACATGAAAGTTCACAACTATAAAATTGTAATCAATCAAAATTAAATAAATTATTGAATTACTAAGTTATCCATTTCAGACATTTGGATTTTAAAAGACACAATTCTTTAATTTCAAATTTCTTAACTTTTAATACTTCATTTAGAATTATTATTCATTCCTGAAATTTTCCAAACAAATATTTCTCCATTTGAAATAATGTACTTGTTTAAATCTTCAACTAAAACCAGGTCAATTTTAAGATACTATATTGAAAATTGAAAAAGCAAAAAAAAAGAATATAAAACAAGATTGCTATAATATGATTCCAATCATATTTGAATTTGAAACTACAACATTGTGAAACTTGAAATTCGAAACCTCCAAAAAGTAAGAAATTTCTAAATATTTTCGCAATGAAGATTTTGAAGCCATAAGTGGACGCGTTATACTTTTTATGCGAACATAAAATATACCTACTTCCGGTTGCAATCGGGAGATGAGAACAGTGTCAATAGATTCGGTACAGGTCCTACTATCATTCCCCACTCAAATCCAATAATAATAATTTTGACCCTGACTTATAAAAACGCTAATATCTAATAAACCAGGATAAGTTTTTTAATCGACCGCCATATGACGCATGATTTTTCTTTTTAAATAATATTATATATGTTATATATCTCTTATGACCTAATATTCTCAATATATTTTCATATATTATGAGCATAGATGACAATTTAAGTCATATAATAAATTATTAATTAGGTGTACCTAATTTAGTCAATAATAAATTATTTTCAATTTAATCGAATAAACATTTTAGCCCTTTTTTTGATTTACAAATTCATCAGTAAAAAATTTCGTTCGTTTGAACGTTGAGAACTTCAAGCACATAGTAATTACCTCGCATTGTAGAATTGTGCGGTTGGGTGCAAGAACGGCCTACTTGCATTTTGCGTAAGGTCGAAAGCCGAATCCAGGCTAGTCACGTGACTAAACTGCTCGAGAGATAAAACAGTGCGATACGGAAATACACAATGACAGCCGAATGGAAATTC
>JAWWLR010000034.1:37989538-38006793 GCA_035041075.1 Acraspis erinacei
ACCAGGGGCCCTCACACTCCTCGAAAAATATTTTATATCCCGTTCTACGATGCGGCGGTTCAATTGTTGAATTTTAAAGCCACTAATACGAATATCTACAAAACGGTTGAATTTTCATCAGAAAATATGACTTTTTAACAATGAAAAATAACGTTTACCAAAAAGTTAAATTTGCATTAAAATATCTCAATTTTTAACAAAAATTTGATTTTTCAACATAATAGTTTTATTTTCTAGGAAATGGTTGAACCCCCAAGCCAGATTAGTTTAGATCTAAACAGGATGAATTTTTCATCAAGAAAATAATTTTGAACAAAATAGTTACATTTTCAACAAAAGAGATGAATTTTCAACTAAACTGATCAATCTTAGATTAGATTGTTTGGATTAGATATAAGACATCTTGTTCCTGTGACTTTTTTTATTTTGATAAATGAGTGAATTGGTCATGTCTATTCTAAAATTACATGATTTATTAAAGCACTTGGTTTTTTTATAAATTTGGTCAAACATATTTAGTGTCAAACACGACCAATATTTGATTTATTTCAAGAGACGATTTTGAATTGAAAAATAGTAGAAAAGGACCATTTGTCACATATATAAGGACGATAATTTATCAAATATATTACAGAATCAAAAGCCTATAAATATATTACAAAAATCAACTCCCGAGTCTTAATATTGCCAAATAAAAAAAATGGGAAAATTAGTTTTTCAAAACAAATGGTAGATCTGCAACAAATCACAATAACAAAAATATTAAATTGAAAATATTCAAGTGTCTAACAAATGCTAAGAATGAAGCTTTCAGTCAAAAACATTGAAAGTTATACTTACATTCTGCCTGCAGCTTCGGGCGTTTCAAACTCATGGTACAGGTCGTCAACTTCGGCAAGTTTGTTTTCGTTCAACACCTGTCAAACAAACATCGGTTGTTAGAGATAAAATTTTTGAACTAAATTTACATCTATCTTTCAAAAAATAGCAACAAATTAAGTCTATTTATTATCACTTTGTTATAAGGACCACGTGTTCCAAAATTTTGTGGTTATTGAGGTTATCTTGCAGAGCAGTACAACAGTAAATTACACAATAAAATTTAGTTACTCACCTTAAATATCGCATACCCCGCAGGGGTTTCGAACAGTAATAACATGTTATCAGTGTTTTTTCACTTTTGCACTGAATGTTTATTCCTATTTAACAAAAAACGAAAATGCCATGCGGACGCAAAAGTTTTACAAAGTCCGCTTGCACGCGCCGCCAGTGTTGCCATTTTATCGAGCGCACGCGGCCTGCCTGGCCTGCGCAGTTGCCAAAACGCGGATTATTCAAATTTCATGAAAAGAAAGTTTTTATAATTGGCAGTCTCTTGTGACAATTGACTTTAAAAAAAGATCCTGAATTTCTTATTAGAATGAATTTTTGTTGCAAAACTTATATTTTTGTTATTTTTGCTGCAAAATACATTTTTTCAAAAAAGTTATTCCACATATGCAGATGTCGCTGCATGCTGCGTGGGGTGTGCATGTGTACGTAGGTGTTAACCGGCATTCATTACTTCATTATCAAGTTATCAATGAAAAAACTAGATTGACGGTTTTGACGTACGTCTAAAAAACATTGTTTATTGTGACTTTTGCACGAGAATGCTCTAAGCAAAACAGTACCCAAGTCAATTTTGAAATTTCTCTTGTTTCAAAAAGTCGAAATGAATCCAACTGAGCCAAACAGTGCAGAAACTCTCAGGTAGGAAAGCATTCTGACACGCACACTCTCTTTTAATTTGTGTTTCGCTTCGGGTACGTATTGCACGCCGGAGTTCTTTTTTTGCATGAATTTTGGCTACGAGTTTTTTTGCTGTTTTGTAAACTAGCAACGTTCGTTTTAGGTCGTTTTCCGTGCAATTTTGTTGCAATTCATTGAGCTGAAGTTATTTTTTTCCGCACCCGACTTCTTATAGTTTTTTGAGTACGTTATATCATTCATAACCTCTTACAACACTTGTAGTTCGAAAATGAAGGACGTTATTGACGTTCTCGCTATGCAGAGGGAGAAAAGAAACACCCTGCAAAAGAGTATCACGATCGATTACAGCGTTGCCACTGACGGGTTCACAGTCTCTAGGTTCATCTTTGAATGCGGTTAGTACATCCAATTTTTATAGGTTATGTAACTTTCCTGCATTTCAAAAGTATTAATTATTGATATATTGTAAACAAATATATGCCTTTTAGATGATATATCATTGAAAATAAATGATTTATTCTAAATAGTGTAATTTCAGAAGAAAAATAGGACATTTTGTTGATTTATCAACGTAGACAATTTAGAATAACGGAGTGTAATTTTGATTGTGTTTACAGCGTAAAAATATTGTTAGTCAATTTTTTAAAAGTATTTTTTATTGCTAAATTTTATGTAATTGGCAGCCTTGTTGAAATTTCAAAGGGTCTCTAGAAAGCCTGGAAAAGACCTTGGATTTAGTTTCTATTAATCGCTCGATATCCTGTAGTAAAATATTTGAATAATTCGAAAAGGACTGAATTAATGAGAAATATTTTACAGGATACAAATTGGAAGCGCATCCTTTGACGATTGCAACAGCTGCAATTTTGTATCATAGATTTGTGAGAGAAGCTACCATAAATGGTTATGACAATTACGTAAGTATGGAATAAAAATCTTTCTATAACATAATTAATTTCTTCGAACTTTCTATTTTAGAGTGGTTATAGCTAAGCGATGTACGCGAACGCGAAGCAAGTTCTTCAAATATTTTGGCTGAGAATTCATATTTTCGGGATGAAAAGTCAACTGTTTTGTACCAGATATAAACATTTTTCCTTCCTTAACTGACAACATTATTATTGAAAATTCATCTCTTTGAGTAGATATTTCTTCGTCGAAGTTTCAACTGTGTTTTATTTAAAATAAAATATTTTTTGGTTGGTATATATATATATTTTTTGTTCAGAATCCATTTTTTATTGCAAATTGAACTATTTGGTTAAAAATTCATTTTTTTCTTCAGTTGAAAGTTAATTTTTTAAACTGATTATTAAATTATTTAACTTTTGGTTGAAAATTTATGTGTTTTTTCTTTTAAATTCTTAATTTTGCTTTATTAGAAATTTCAAGTAAAACAGATTCAAAGTTTTAGTTTCCAAGTGATTAAAATTTTGTTCTACTAATTTTTTTCAATTAATACGGTTTTCAGTTGAAAAATTTGTAACTCTGAACAATGTATTAAACAGCGATTTTGAGTATCACCAAAGTCGACTTAAATTTCGGCACAAAATTGCCGTAGGAACTTTTCAAAATGTCTTTAAAAACCAAAAAGCTTAAGTTATCGTTTTCAAACGATAAGGGCTTAGGGGATTATTCTAGAGGCTCAATTTTTCATATTAAAAATAAATTTATTATTATAACTATTTCAAAGATAATTTAGCTGCAAAGGTTTTTAGTTAAGCATTGTACAATTTTAAACATTTGAAAATGTAAACGTTGAATGGCTAAGTACTAAATCCAAATTTGTACAATTTTGAATTATTCAAATTAAAATTAAACTATTTCGGATTTTGTTAACATGTCATTATCACGATTTTAACCATTTTTATTTTATAATTATTTAGCTACAAAGGATCGTAATTAAAAATTGATATATCAAACAACAAAAAATTGAACTTTAAATTCTACATTAAAATTTTTCAATTGCAGTTATTTTCAGTCACCATGAATTTAATATTGTTTACTTAAATATTAATTTTATTAACTCAATTTATTTATACGAGAAATTATAAAAGAATAGTTATATAAAGTGGCGCGTAGAACACTTTATTTCCACTTCGCGTAGGTTTAGCATTTTTAATTTCTAAATCTTAAGAAGGTTCTCTTTCTTTGGTCTTACGAGCCAAATTAAGGAAACTACAAAAACGATTCTAGTGGTTAAAAAAACATAGTTTTTATTTATTCAACTTTTTGGCTCTCAATGCGGTCCTTCATCAGGAAAATTTTCCTCCCTCGAGTAAATAGTGTTTTTATAGTTAATTAAGACTGAAATACGAATAACCTACTTAGAATCATAAAAAACCTCGAGCTCGTTATTATGTGACGTTAATTACGTAGGATCAAAATTACATTTAAGGGTCGAAAAAAAAGTTATTTTTAAAATTGGAGTTTTAAATTTACATTTTAGATTTAAATTAAATTTTAGGACGAAGAAAATTTCAAATAATTATTAGGAATATAACGAAACAAGACATTGAACTGACATTGAATTTTTGTTCTTCTTTGTTCTTTGTTCTGAACAAATAAAAACTATTTTTCTAATTCACTTATATAGAAAAAATTAGTTTTAACGAAGATATTACCAAAATAGGGCAAACATGGACCAAATCCCATGCATTTAGTCCCTTGTTTCCCCGTCAGCAATCAACGAAGTAAATTTAGCTGGTGATTGAAGTAAAAATACCTAATATTTAGTTTAATGTACAATTTTTGATACATCCGGTTAATATTTAATGCTTCCGCCTGAAGATTGATTTAAAATTTAGTAAGTTTATTGATAAAAATGGATTCAATATTTCTCCGTTTATAAGTTTTTGTTCTCTTGTTGAAATTCTAATGTTATTAAAATAAAAATAAAATAAATGGTGAAAATTCCATCAGTGTTAAAACAAACCTGTGTTTAAATTTCCGATTTCGCCATCTCTTTTATTCGAAGAGAGGTAAAAGAAAGGGAAAAAGCAACTTGGAGTCTGTCTCCAAATGTTGATTTAGATCATTTATATTTTGAATTTATACATGAAATTGTGTATATTTATAGTTAATTGGATCGACATGCCTTTACCTCGCTGGCAAAGTAAAAGACGACGCATTAAAAATTCGCGACGTAATGAACGTGGCATACAATACTCTTCATAGGGGTTCCCAGCCTTTGGAACTTGGAGACCAATATTGGAGTATGAGAGACGCTATTGTTCAAGCGGAACTTCTGATTATGCGAATGCTGAAGTTTCAAGTCACTCCCGAACATCCACACAGGGTAAGAAACAAAACAAAAAGTCACCCCGTCCAGGAATAGAGTTGTTTAGCGATATTAGATAGCAATTTTAAACAACTGTTTTATAATTAGTAAACAATAAATCCCGATAAGTAGGTAATAAAATCCATAAAGTAATTTATTTTTATTTTCAGTTCATCCTTCACTATTTGAGATCGTTGCAAGCCTGGTTCGGAGAGGAGGAATGGTCCAAATATCCCGTGGCTAAAACGAGTATGGCTTTGCTACAAGACTTTCATCACTCACCATCGGTTCTCGATTATCCTCCTAACCTCATCGCCATCGCTTGCATAAATCTTTCCTTGCAAGTTTACGGCGTGGTAGTTCCTTTGATGGACGAATGCGATCAGCAGCCTTGGTTCAATGTAAGGAAAATATCAGTTACTAGTTCTGGCCTATATTCAAGATTTGGTCCCTATGGTACCCTCCTATGTGCAACTCATAATGTAATTTTTAATAATTTAACTTTTATTTTCATAAATTAAATCTTGGGTTAACTATTTCTGAATTGTCTTGAATTTTTTTGAAATCTATCAGGGTATTTTTGAATATTCAGGGACATTTTTAATAGATTTAAATAATTTGAAGAATTTTTTTAAAGATTTCAGTGTATTTTTAAATTTTCTAAGGCATTTTCAAAATCTTTAGTTAATTTCATTAATTTGAAGGGATTTCAAAGCGTTTGAAATATTTGAGTATATTGTATTTTCTAGAATTTTAGAAGATATGGAAAGATTTTACAGGACATAATAAGTTTTTAAGAAACTTTAAAAGACTTAGTAGGATTTTATAATATTTCCGAGGGTTTCAATGATTTTAAAGGCCACAGGGTATTTTAATACATTTTTCATGATTTCAGGAAATACCATCATGGAATTTAACGGGATTTTGTAATATTTTGTAAATATTGAAAGGATTTTTTTATTCTTTTATTAATCTGAGGGAACTTCAAAGCGTTTGGTATATTTTAGGATAAAGAATTTTCTAGAATTTCGGAGGATATGGAACGATTTTAAAAGATCTATAAAGTTTTATGATATTTTAAAAGATTTCACGGGATTTTTTAAAAATACAATTGAATTTTTCTAAATTACTTTAATTCAATGTGTTTTTTGACTATTCAAGTTTTTATTTAATTGATCGTGAGAATCAATTGATAAAATGGTGGATTAAAAAATTTGTAATGTATTTTTTCAAGTAACATGGCAATTTCAAAAGCTTTAATTTTTTTTTAAAGATTTGGCAAGATTTTAAAGGATTTAAAATTGCATGCGGTTGTAAAGATTTTCCGAAGATATGCAAGGATTTTACAGGACGTATACGGTTTTAAGAGTTCTTAAGTTATTTTAATAAATTTTCCAGGATTTCAGAAATTATCATCAGATTACATGTAATTTCATTGGATTTTATTATAATATTTTAATGGATTTCAAAGAATTTATCCATACGCAGTAAGAAATTTCGTAGCTTTTTAAACATTTCCAGAAATTAAAAATTTTTTTGCAATCATTTGGAATTCGAGATGAATACTTTTAAATTCACTCTATTCTATTCAATTCAATGGATTTTTTCAAAGTTTTTCTTTAATTGATCTTGATGTCTTTAAAAGTTGCGTTATATTTTTAGGTATTTCATGAAATTATTGTAAATTCTCTTTAATTTTTGTAAACTTATTTTTAAACTTACTCCGTTCAATCAATTTTTCCATTTTTTTAAAAATGTTTTGAATTCAATTGATTGTTTTTTCAACACAGTTTTATTTATTTAAATGAATTTCATCGAATGCTTCCCTTTTCCCTTAAATTCCTATAAATTCACTGAAATTTTACTGAAATAATTTTCCAATTTATTTTAATCTTTTTGTAGTTGTTAGTCATTTTTTTGCTAGAAATTAGTATGGTTTCAAAGATTTGAACAAATTAAAAATTATTTTATGGAAATCACCCCGAATTCTTATTAATATATCCTGAATTCTTTCTAATTCTTAGGAATTCTCTTGATTTTTTTAATTCAATTGAATTCTTCTGACTGTACTCAATTCTAGTCAATTCACTGGAGTTTTTTTAATTTTTAAAGGTTTTTATTTTGCTGATCCTGAAGTCTTTTCACCTATTCTTTTGAACTTCCCTTGACTTTTTCTAAGTTCGTTTTCCAAGTTACTGAATTCAATCAAGTTATTCCATAATTAAATTTTTTTTCAATTCATTAAAATTTTTTTTAATTCGACTTCAATTTCTATGAATTTCATAGAAGTCTTCTTCTTTACCTTAAATCCTTCGAAATTTATTCAAATTTTACGAAAATCAATGGATTTTTTTTTATTTAAAAAAATATTTTCCAATTCATTTGAATAATTTTTAATTCAAATAGATTTTTTTTATAATCTTATGAATTTCTTACCCTTTGAGTGTGATAAATAGTGCCCTTTGGGCCCTCTATTTTGTCCCTTAGGGACTGTGAGTCCTGCTAGTTGAGAAGTTTTCCAGAATAATTTAATTTTAGATTGGTTTTAACTGAATTTTGTTTGTTGATAGGTTTTTTGCAAGGACTTGACGAGAGACAAGCTTTGGGAAATCATGGAAAAGATTATGGCTGCTTATGACGATGAGCCAGAGACGAGAGATAACTAGCAATTAAAAAAAGTCCATTCAATGATGAATGGCAAATGACTTTTTTTTATTCATATACGATCTCAAATCTCGAAATAGCTAGTTTCTTGTCTACCAAATACTTGTACAACCTTTAAGTTTGTAAGATAAGAATAAGGAACATTCCGTGGCCATTGGAGTAAGTGTAAAATATTATTTAAATTAATAAAATGGCTAGTAAAGCAATACAAAAATTAACTATCTATTTTAATTGCTGTTACTAATGCTAAGTAACTTCAGAAAGTACGTCTAAAATCTTTTTATTTTGTAATGTACACACAACTGAAGTAGGAAAATACATTATTTGAGACAGGTTGTATATAAATCACAAAAAAATTATTTGATGAGCCATATTCTCGTTTCGTTAGCTAAAACCAAGAAATGCGATTTTTCCTTTAGGGTTTTCAACTCTCAATGCATAATTAAGAATTGAAAGCCCCTTTACAAATTTCGCATCTATCCGTTAAATAAGTAGGACATTTTCGAAATATTTACAGAACTATGTTTGGTCCAAGTGCGCTAAATTTGAAGTTACAAAATGCTTTTTAAAAAGGTGGCTGAATCGATGTTTGCAACCCAATACCTTATTTCAAAATTGTTCCTCCGGCTGACATAAAATTTAAATTCAATACAGAACTCAAGTATTTACATTCAATAAATGCACTTATTGCTTTTATAAGAGTCCGTTGTAATTAGAAATGTGATAAAAGTATTATTTGGAGTATTAGAACTTTTCAACATTTTTTAAATAACTTAGTCTAAAAATATATAATCATCAGAGAGAACTTTTCGAGTGAGAAACTAAGATTGCACGTTGAAATCACATTTTCATCATTTATTAGTTTACAAGTTTACAGACTTTCATTCATTCTCATTTTTTTTAACTTTTTTGATTTTTAAATTAGAAAGACTTTGAAACAGATTTAAAATGTGTGCCGTGAAAAAAATATTTTCCCGTAGTATGGCTTGTTAGAAAAGAAACCAGTTTTTTTCGCGATTTCAAACTCTTTAAAAGTGATCAGCAAACGATTTTCGTGAATTACATAAAAGATAGGTTTTCAAACCTCTGGTATTTTCTCTCGCTTATTCGATAGCTAAAAGTATGAAAAGCCAACACTTATTATTCAATATACAGACTTAGATATACACGCCCGATGTTAACACGTTGAATTTATATTAGTTTATTATGTGTAAATAATCGTTGACAAATTTTCAACAATATTTCCGGCTTCCATCGATTTAGACATGTTTTTATTTGATATATTTATAAGTCGACGAAATTGACGATTTCGTTTCTCGGTTTGATATTCAATCTTTGCATTTAAATTTTTAAACTTAAACTTGAATTGGAATATTTTCAATGTAGAATTTTTTGATAGCCGATTGCAAAATCATTGAAAGATGAATAATTGAATATGACTGTCTTGCCTTGGGCTGAAGAAGGCCCTGCAGTTTTAAATTGAAACCAGAACCTCCAGCTTTTTAGGCATAATGCCTCTAGTTTGTTATTTTTTTTTATAAAATTTAAAAAACTCTAAGTATGACCAATTGAAATGAGTCAAAAAAAACTTTCTGGCTCATGGCAATCAATTAGAACCCAAGAGATCTTGCAAAATGCCTTCAAGTTTACCATTGGTTCAATTTTGGTTGTTTAGTCGGCAAATTGTTCAAAATATTCGTTTAATATATCCTTGGCATCGCAAGCTTTGAGAAAGCTGTGTGCCGTTGGACGAATATAGTAGATTCTAGTTGTAGAAAGTCTTTCATTTTCTATAAAAACCTTTTTGCGAGTATTTGCTACGCAAATTTGCTTCAAATTTGGTGCGCAACTTCGATTCTGTTTTTGTGGGAAGTCTTTCTTTTTTAAACGACTTTCCGCGGTGTGTGCAGGTACATGACTTTTCACTGAGACTGGTACTGGATTTTTCTCTGAGACTGGTACGAGACTATTTTCCGGCTTTCGAACAGAATTTGAAGGTTTCTCCAAATTTTGTGAGCATTTCTTCTCGCGATTCGAAGGGCTTTCGTTTTATGTCGAATGCACCGCTTCCTTGGCTTTCATAAAGTACGTTATCATATCGATAGGCAGTGGGAATACTATGGTCGAATTTTTCTCTGCTGAGATTGTGTTGAGAGTCTAAAATTATTGAAATTAAAATTCAATTAATAAAGTTGTTGATATTAGGCTGAGAATTCAATAGGTACACACAACATTTCTTGATTTTTTTTACCTGGAGATAGCGAAGTTGCAGTGCCGCCGGGGAATCGCCAATCACTTCGGAAGCCTCTCGTAAAGCTCTGCTCGCTTTTTGTTCTCCTTCAGCAGCAATCACCTGTAAATGAATTATAAAATTAGAGAAGGAAATTTTGAACTCCATGTTAATTTCTATTATGATTCTATAGTTGTTTAAACACAAGTTCACTCAACTCTCGATATAATCGAGAGTTGAGTGTACTTTAGTACTGATTAGAAAATATTACTTTAAGTAACTAATTTCTGAAAAAATGATATTTTTCTTTAAAATCTATCAAACGCACCTTAGCTCGAGCTTCTCGTGCAGCTTCTGCTTCAGCAGCCATGGCCCTTTGCAGTTGGACTGGTAGACGAACATCCTTACTGTTGCAAAAAATTCATTAATTTTTGCAACAAAATTTTTATTTCTCGTGTTAGGACTTACATGTCTACACTTTGTAGACGTTTTGTGAATTTTTCTTATCCATTTTTTATAAATTACTTGTTATATTCATCCATAAAAAATAATAAATATAAAAGAAATATACTTGTAAAAAAAGAGAAATTGAGTTATTATTATTTGTGAAACTTTTTTTCTAAATACTATAATAAAAAAAAATAGCTACTATACTCACATCTCGACTCGCTCGACTTTGATACCCCAAGTGTCAGTAGCTTCATCTAATGAAATCTGCAACCCAAATAATTTTCTTATTCACATTTAAACTTATGCAAGAAATACTGTGAATGTTCCAAAAATGCATTGCAGATTTTGTGAGGTTCCCGAAAAGAGAAATTCCGTTTTTATTAATCTACACCGGGCTTTTGAAATTAACGTGGGTTTTTAAGTGGGAAAAGCTCAGGTTTCTCAAAAATGGTAAAAACAACTACTTGTTAACAACATTTTTGAAATTTAATTTCAGTTGCTTTCTAAGAAATATTCAGAGAATAATGTTCACTCCATTACTTTCTGTACTGTGCCCGGAAAACTTCCCCTAAAAATTCAAAATAGCAGTTACATGTAAACTTCGAGATAAAGACGGGGTTTTTTGTAATTATCACAACCTGAATTCCTTGTATTCTGTAAGTGACAAGCTTTAGAACTAATTTTAAATTGGTTAAACAATTATTACTCCTTTTTTATTTTCCCTGTAAATCATGATAATTTAATATTTTTTGGTATTCATGACGCAGTAAGTGAACGTTAAAAATAATATTTTTTCTTCAAGCCATTCTTTAATTGTTTACACAATTTATAATTGTTTTAATTTTTGTTGTCATGCCAAATCGTGAAGAGTTCGTATTTTCTGGAATAAATGAGACACCGAATTCATTTTAGTAGTAACATTTTTTTGTTGATGTGTTTCAATTGTTTGAAAATTTTCCAGTTGTTTACATTTTTTGCACCGCATCATGAAAATCTAGTATTTTGTTGAACTAATCAAAAACTTAATAAATGATAGGAATAATTTTGTAAGTCAATCTTAATTGTTTGTAAAAGTAATAATAATAATGCACATTTGTCCTTTATTGAAAAGATGGAGAAAATTCTTGTTTTTTAAATCACGTTTGAAAAGAATATAAACAAACAAACTTTGTTTAAACAATCACAAACTGTCTTCAACAAAAAATATTCATTCTAAAATTCATTAATTCTGTCAATAATTCCAGAAAATATAAACTTTTAATGATTTGGTAGAAAAAATTGAATAAAATATAAGTTGTTTCAACAATTGAAAGATAACTTCATAAAAAATATAATTCTAAACATTCATAGTTTAAAAAAATCTTCTATAGCATGCATTTTAAATAAAACTACAATACAATGTGGTTGATGCATCAAATTTAAACGTTCTGAAGTGGGAACGATTCCCTGAATATTTCTTAAGAAGGGACTGAAATTATATTTACGGAAATTAATAACAAGTAATATGTTTTTCCATTTCCCCGGATACTGTGCTCTTCGCATTTAAAATCCCATGCTAATTTAAAAGGCTCCGGGGTACGTCTTAATGTTAATGAGTTGGAAGAAAAAAATACAATCAGCCATACTCTCAGCGCGTTAATTGCATCATGTTGCACCATGCGTCCAATCCCAACAGAAATGATTTATGCGGCCCTGTCTGTTTACGTTTGGATTCCCCCGATTTAGGAATAAGGCCAAGGCAAGCTATGCTCGTAACCGTCATTATATCGGGAGTTGAGTGTAATGCAATTTGTTTTTCCGAGAATCTCACAAAATAGGGGAAAGTGGGTTCGACTAAAAAAAGGTGTTTTTAGACCATTCTAGTGCTTCTAGTACAATATTGAACAATCAAATACCAACTTGGGAATAAAAAGTTATAATGAATTGTTTTGTAGTTACTGAAATCGATACAGATTAAATATTTACTTCAAAAACTAGAAAAACTAGTTTACAAAGATTATAAAATTTCTCTTGGTCGAATTTTCAGATTTAAACAAGTTAATTGATTCGTCTTGGAATTTGATAATGGTAACAAAAGAGTGATTAATTAAATTTCTCGCAGAAGTGAAGATTTAAACTTGGAAGATAAGAATATTTCTGAATTTTGTTGAAACTTTGTCTTTTGCGGTAGAATATTAATCTTAATGGTTACTTATTCACCTTTTTAGTTGAAAATTGAACTATTAGGTTAAAATTCCCTTAAACATTTAAAAATTAGTTAAAAATTAATCTTTTTTGTTAGAAAATTAATCTTTCTGAATGACAGTTCATTTCTTTGATTGAAAATTAGTTCTTTAATCAAAATTAATTTTTTAAACTGAAAATTCACCTGTTTTAAACATTTATTTAATTTAAATAATGCAATGGAAATGTTAATAAATAAATGGTAATTTTTCAACTACTGCAAAAATACAACTTTTGATTGATATTTCACAATAAAGTTACTTCGCCCATGTCAATTACAAATTTAAATTCTGTCGAATATGTTTGGCCTTATTTAAATAATAGAATTTTATATTAATAAATCTTTAGTTTTTGTCAGTTTTATTCTGCACGCAAATTTGATATTATTTTTCACGATCCTTGAACTGATACTGAATTATTAATTATGTATGTAAATTTGAAAAAATTCTCTCCTTACGTTTTTTATATTACCCAATCAGCATTGACGAAAAGCGACAACAATGCTTTCGAGATTTTCGTGACACATCTATTTTTTAGAGAAGGATTCTCATGATGATGATATAGGTCACCAAGAAATAGTGCTATTCCTTCCTGATATAGTATAATATTTTTCCATTGCGTGACTGAAAATTCGAATTAAAAACTTACCTGCATGGTTCCTGAAATAGTTTCTCGCTCGCTTAAAATTTCATGAAGAGGTCGTGTACCCATCGTGTTTCGCAAAGTAGTTTGAGCAAGAAGTCTCGTGCTGTGGTGAGCATTTTCCACGTTTGCAATCGAAATTGTCGCGTTGTGCACTCTGTAGTACACAACAGCATCAACCGAAACTGTCACGCTGTCTTTTGTGAGAACCTATTAAAAATAATGACCTTGATTTATTTTGCACTAATCTTAGAAAATGTTTGGAAACTAGATTGAAATTAAATTATACCTCTTGTGGTGGTACGTCGTAGGTCCGAGTTCGAAGATCAACTCTTGCATAAGCATCGATGCAGGGTAAAATGAAGAAAATACCTGAAAATGAATATTAATATTTTGTTAACTATTAACAAAATTCACATTTTTCCCCTTTGCTTTAAATTTAAGATGACTTATTTTTATTATTACCTGGACCTTTTGCCCCTCCGGACAAAAGTCGACCTAATCGGAATATTACAGCCCTTTCGTATTCTTGAACCACCTGTGAATAAATCATTCAAATGAATAATTTCATTACATAAAATACTTTATATCTACTTATTTATTCTTATAAAAGTTCATAACTAAATATTACCTTGAAGCATACAAAGAGAGAAAATGGCATAGTCAAAACTACTACAACCCATGAAAGTCCTACCAGAATATTCCCACATGATGTGGCATCATCTGTATTGGCACTTTCTGCTGAAAAAGTGGTAAAATTTTCCAAAGTAATTTCTGCCTTCAACACATTAATAAAGTTTAAATTTCAATAATTTATTTCTTAATAGAGTTTTAAGTAGACAAAGTTAGAAGTTGCAAGACAAGTTCAATTCATAATGAGTCTTCTACTTGCAAAGCTTTTTCAATCAGAATTTACTCTTTTCGTAATTTTATTTTTCTAACTAAACTCTCTAGGAAATAAATTATTGAAATAAACTTAATGGGAAAAGTTCTTCAAGATTGAAAAACTCTTCCCATCGATTTGTTATAAAGTCTCAGTTTTTCGCTTCCTATTTAATAATAGAAAGAAAAATAAATCAGAATTTAAATCCTTCCTGTTCTGTAATACTTCTATGACCTTCAGTCTATTTTTAGGAATCGAACCAATAGACGTATTTTTCTACCCGGAAAAATCAAATAAAAGGGAAGAAAAACATAGTGGAAAAATATGTTTGGTGCTAAGCAGTTATTCCACTTCCTTATGGGATGAGAGATTAGGCTTCAAGATAAGGGCTTTTTATCCGGAAGATGGCCGCAAATATAAAATAGGTGGATGATAAAGATATTTCTCTGACTTATATGTGGGTGATTTAAACGTTCTTCAAAAGTAATAAGTTGATTTGCGCAAAATTAATTTTCAAAAATATTGATTTAGGTCTCAATTTAGTAGTAGTTTTATACTCCGTAAGTTATAAAATTTTTTTATTGAACAGATTTTCACAAAAATTAATATGCAGGTAGTTTTAAAGGTATAATACCATATTTAATTTAGAAAATCTTGAATATTTGCCAGACATGATATAAAGTTGCAGAGAAGAAATGGAAATTTGATTCGCGACAAATTTATGATTGCAATTATTATAGGTGAATCGTATATGGACCTCTGTTTCACTGGAGTTTTAAAATGAAAAGCCATAGTACAATATGTTTGAACCGTAGTGCTACGAGACTAAAATCAGGCCGCCTTACAAGACAATAGTAACAATAACAATAATAATGGTTGAAAAGGGTTTGTGCTGGGAACTTATTTGGTACCTACAATTTTAGCTAAAAGTCTGTAGTTTTAGATCATAGCGCTTAGAAATTAAAAAATTTCATTAATTTTTTAGCATTTCAACGAAGTTTGCTGTGAAAGCTATACACCATGTGAGAGACATGGCAAAAAGGCTTCGCAGATGAAAAGCTTGAAGCCCCACATAAATTAAACTAATGGGAACCAGTTCGAAAATTCCCGTTTTATTAGACATTAAAGTCGATCATTAAAGTCCCACAATTTTTCTTCCTTATAAAGTGCACTCTGCGCGTATCATATTAGTACAGAGTATAGTAGTCCAGATTAGATAGTAGAATAGTCCAGATTAATTTCAGAACTGAATAATAAAAATGCTTTCATGCTTTATTTCCGATCAATAAGATCGAGATCCGAGTCTGTGCTAATAATACATTTTTGCTGACCTTCTATACTTAGAATTATTAATTTTCAGTTCAAATTTATTCCTCATTATTTCTCTAGCCGTTTTGAATAGAAACTACTTAAAATTAATGAAAAAATAAATCCCGAATTGATACATTGATGAATTATCAAATTTTCGAAATTGGGAGTCTCCTAAAATACAAATTTGTAAATCCATATTTTTTTATAGATTTCAATTTTTAATTCCCTGAAGTCTTAGTGAATCAAAATTTTAATTCTGAAATCAGTTTTGTGATGATATTATCAGTTTTTGAACAAATTCGTGGATGAAGATACGGGGCAGTTTCAGGTTCAGTGAATAAATGGGTAATCGGGTAAAATTGAACGTACACGAGACAAGATGCCTGTACGAGTAGTTTTTCCACTAGATTACTACATTATTCATAAAGCACGGAAGTTCGTTTAGCAGTATTCAAACACCTGTCTCGTGCAATCGATAATGTCATTTCCTTGTTAATATTTGAATGCTAATAGCCGACAAAGAAAACACTGTTTCTTTTTTCTATTAGGCGCTATAAATATTTCAGATTATAAGAGAATCTATTAAATATTTACTATCACTCGTTTTGAACTTTGAAAAATTAAAACACTCAAATTTCTTTAGAGTTTGTAAATGATAAATCTTATTACTAGAATATGTTTAAAGTTAGAATCTTCCTTAAATTTAAGGTCCAAGGCACACTGAAAATATTTCTTCTACGCTTACCGAATTTCGGTGAAGTATGAAGTAGTTATCAATTATTTAAGTCTAATATTTATAGAATTTTTAAATATATTTTGTCATTAGAACTCTATGTTTTGAAGTTTTGAAAACTAGGTTTTCGTTAAATTGCAAATTGAATGAATCTGTAAATCACTGGCGAAATTCCAATATAAAGGCAACTGGTGTCTTCAACGCGGGATTCTAAATCAAATTTATTGCATCATACGTTGTCTTTATAGCAATTTGAGGACGATATAATTTTTCTACTAGACTCCCTAATACGTTAAAAATGCAATATTTCAAGGGATGTAGTATAAGTTTTATTTTTCATAATTTATAATCATAAAAAGTGCATTTTTTAAATGTCTAGATACTTTCATATATTTGCTGAAGGCGAATGAATTAGGCATATTAATTTTATGGCAGCCATAAATTATAAATATGTACGAAGGTGTTTTTTGCGTGCACACTTCATTCTGGATAGTGTTTTCTATCCTGTTGCGCACAAGCCATTTACAAGCAATTTATTATTCTTTCCCGCCGGATGCATGCCATTTTTCAAACGATTGTGGAAAATACATCATACGATTTTTTTAAATCTCGATTCTGCCACTTACATGATTATATCATCTTTAAATTGGAGATCCTGCAATTTTAATATTTTTTAATTTTACAAGAACAAAGTAAAACAAATTAAAGTATTCCTAATTTTTTATTACTTTCAAAATTCAAAAATGACAGCATAAAAATTTTAGTTTTAATTTTTCAGGTTCCCAAAAGTGAAAGTTCTTATTTGTTGAATTTCTGATTCTGAAAAGTGGCTTTTTCCAGAGCAGTGAATTTCAATATTTTTAATTTTGTAAATATAATCAATTTACAATTTCGCATAGTAATTGCAAATTAAGACATAAGAATGGCAACTGGAAAATAGCATTTTAAATTGGAACCTCGAATACGTTATTTTAAAAGTATCAGGAAGTGAGGCATGGGGCTATCAAGAGAAAGATAAGAGTAAAATTAACGCGATTGATATGAGATTCCTGCGCATAATATGCGGGAAAACTCTAATGGACAAAGT
>JAWWLR010000034.1:38012877-38023327 GCA_035041075.1 Acraspis erinacei
CCCCCAGAAGAGCTAAAACTTGATGAAATCGTTTATGGACGTTCATGTACTTTTTTCAAATCCATATTTTTCGATGCTCTGAAAAGGAATGTGACGGTTTTTTAACTTTTAATTTTGCGGGACTTTAAGAAAAAAGGCTTTAAAGATATAGCGGTCGCTAGAAACATGGCCAAACATCTGGTAGAAATGCATTAATAGGACACGTGTGCAGTATATTTATTTAAATAAAAGACATAAAATGTATAATTTTTCTAAATATACTACTTTAAATTACGTTTTTTTTTTAATTAAAAAAATTTGAACTTAGTGTTATTAGCATTTATTCCTTCTAAACTATAAATTTGACAAACAATAATATAAGAGGCACAAAAAATGTTTCTTCTTCCTTTATGACTCAAAAGAATCTTTTTAAGCTAAGAAAAGTAGTTACATCAAAAATTAATTAGCTACTTTTAATAACATGTCTATTAGTAAAATAATCTTTTATTCTCAAACTTGCTACTTTTCTTACTTGGCTGTATTTTGTGATTTCACAACTTTAATTACCTTTAACATAAATAAATAAAATATTAAAATTTATGCAGGTAATTCGCGGAGTTTTCTCCATGTAATGCTTTGGTTAGAATTATATCAATTTCTTTAGTATAATACAATCAAATATACGTACAGTAATCAATTTCTCTGCATTTGACTTTTTATTAAGCATTTTGTTTGAATTTTGAGGGTCGTGGATTTCTCCCATTTTTAATTCATAGTTCATTCAAGCAATTATTTGTACTTTAGTAGGTTTTGCATTTCCACAAAGTTTGGTTAATATATCTGAAAAATTCACCGAGATATTTCATAGTATCGTTTTAAAAATGATTTAGGTACGTTACCAATAATAATTTCCGGATGCGATTTTTGAAGTGAATCTTCTTTTGGGACGGCAGTGAATTGAAACAAATCAGTCGAACTCTTTTTTCGATATCCCCACTATTCCCGCGCTAAGCAAAGCATGTATATACCCCTTTCCCACACCCACTCCACTCACCTATCCTCTTTCTCTCTCACCCCCCAAAAGGGCTTGAGGGGTTGAGAGATTGATTCAAATGAATCTTAAATGAAATGTAGTTTTCTAAAATTACGCCCCTATACAATTTCTCCAATGATCTTTCATGTAATCGCGAAAAAATGATAGAAAAATCATTATTGGATTATAACGGTTTTCCTGGAAATAATTTTTATAATGAAAGCGTATAAGCCTTCTGATTACAGGAAAAGATATAAATATGTATTTTTCTTCTTATTTGGAAAAAAGGATTTCGCATCTTTTTAAATGCATACAATTTTTAATTCAGATAAAAATTTTAAAGTGATCAAGTTATAATACTTTCGGATTGTTTGAAAATTATAAACATTCTCATTTAGAATCAAATAATTTGTTCAATTTAAAGAATTAAAAGTATTTAGATTCAGCTTATATAAAAGTTAGAGTTGTTTAAATTTGTAGTTTGCAAGTTCACACTCAAGGCCATGGCACCATACATAAATTCGTGAGGCTTTTGGGGAAATGGGGTGTGGGATCGCCAATACCTTACGCTCATGTTAAAGTTTGATACATTTACTTTAAGAAAAAATCTTGCTTGGGGAGAGGGTTTCTAAGATTTCGAAAATTACCCATAGGGGCCGATCCTTAACTACGTTCCATATACACTCTCTTTATACTTTATGTAGGAAATTGTTATGCAGTCAGGCAGGGTTGGCTATAAAATTAGTTGGAGCAAAGCAAATCAAGTTAAGAATTTAAAAATGGGCTGCACATTTAAAATAAAACTCCATAAGTCAGTGAAAGCACATTTTTTTTGCATTTTGAAAACAGTTTTCTAAAAGAATATTATTTCCTCGAATTTAGAAGAATCTTTTTTAATTTCTGCATTTTTAAAATAACTGAGATTATCCGGGCATATTATTTTCAAGCAAAATATAGCTTATAGAGTGAAATATTGATTTCCATTTTTGAAAAATAAAATAAAATTTGTTGTTTTCTTCTGTATACTAAAATAATATTATTATTTTCAATTTTTCAGAATTCTGAATTATATCATTATTATGAGAACTAGGAATTATTACATTCATTTAATTGTAAATATACGCCCATTAATAAGAAATTAATAAATTTTAATTGGTTCCGACACAATTTAAGTTATTTTCTAATAATTTTCAGCATTGCCACTCTAATTTTATTGAAACAAGCTCATTATCGGCTTTCAATCAAAACTAACCCCTTAGTGTCTTAAATAGGATCATCATACTTTGCAATAATTGCATTCATAACACTCTCCTGTAAATATAATTAATATAATATTTGAATTTGGAATTCCAAACGAAGAAACTATATAATGAGCTGTAGATATCCTAACATGAAACTAATTTGATTCATGTAGGTATTTATAAGCAAAAACCTTCTTTTTTTTTCTTGCAGATTATTTATTCACAATTGTATAATACTGTACGGTCTACAATATTGCTACAATTAATTATTATGTCAAGTACTGTTAAGTACAGGCAAGTAATTTATAAATAAACTTTATCGCCGAATTGAATTGATAAGATCTTTTTTATTTTTAGCAATGATTTTTAATATTTATAAATATCACCTCGCTCTTGTTTGAAGCTGAAAATAGGATTGAAATGAGGTATTTTTAGCACTAGTAGTAAATTCTTCCATGGTCAGACATTGTGCGGTTTGTTCTTTTGTTCTACTTATGGCTCACTATAAACCACGTCATAAACACATAATATCGTGTTCTCAATCAAGTTCTATGAACTATAACCGCATCTAAAGTAAACTACTTCAAATTTTTTTACAGTCAATCCAAAATATAAGAAAAAAGTTTTAAAAAATATATAAATTAGGAAACTAAAAACATAATTTAAGAAATCTTTCCGAAAAGTAAAAGAGCTTTCATGCATTGTTTAAAATCGGATATTTTATTTTTGTGAATGATGTTAAGACCTATTTTTATTATTAGATCATATTAGGTCATATTTGTAATAAAGCTTTGAATATCGAGATATGGAGTTGAAAAACTGTGAAAATAAATAAAAGATACTAAGTAATGATATTTACTAAGTCTCTAGAATTACAAAGTTTTTTTTTACTTTGTATTTGATTACATTTTACAGATTGTAAAATTAATATCTCATTTCATGTGGAAGCAAGTTGTTAAAAAAAAGAGTCTATTAAAGTTTTTATAGATGTTATGAACTGTGAATGTTAAAATGGGAAAAACTCTTTTTGAAAATTGTCATACGTGTATCAAATATTAGATGTTGAGTGTTGACCTTCCTTACATTATCTTTAATAATTCACTGATGACATAGTTATATCTATACTATTCTCTAAGCTTTTATACTGTGTAAAGCTAATTTTAATAGCTATTATAGAAGTGATAGCAATCGATAAAACGGTAATTCTCTAAGATTACTTCCTCTAAGTAAGAATATTTACAGTCCAAACAAAGAGAACTTTTGAAATTCAAAAAATTGGAAAAAAACCTCAAAATAATGAAAAGAGTCCGCAAATGATTCCATGTCTCTCGAAATAGTGAAAAGATATTCCGAGAGTCTTGGAATTATTAGCGGACGTTTTTAAGCTCTGGAGAAATGTTTTGGACCTTGTAATAAACATTATACGAAATTTTTAGAAATTTGTGGCCAATCTTAGAGTCTTAGGCAATCAAGAAAATTTTGAACAACTTATTTTTTCCGTGTAGGGAAGGGAGTAACATAATGTCGTTAGGCTTTATATTTAATTATTATGCATTGTTTTTCTAGACGTTACTTGATTGTTGGTCTACTAGTCACGTATTTGTATATGGAGAAGTATTTTTAAATCAATTCATCCTAAAATTATTTTAGTTATAATTGAAATTCTTATGAAATGCTTAATATTTTATTATCTGAATGAAATTATACCTTTGAATTATTTGAACTTTTAACAGAATCGAAAAATATCGTTCAGCTTTATACACATTCTAAGAATGTGTTTCATGCAATCTCAGGTTCGTAGCTACTTAGTTAATAAGAATATATCATATAAGTCAGAGAATTGCAAATTTATTGTTATATTTAATGATTTCTTTACAATGTTGCAATATAAAATTCACAATAACTGACAGATTACTATAATCTTCCATATTTTCCATCGGATTCAAAGTAAATTAATTTAAAGTTTTTCAAATAATTAAACAAATATTATTTGTTATTGTGAAATTAAAAAGGACTTTTATTTTAAAATGTGAAAAACTCACCTCCAATTATTCGATTCCGAATATCATCAGGTCGATCGGCTCGGTTCATTTGGAAAGTGGACCCATTTCCATTATGAATATTTGTCATTGGAAGTGACATTTCCGCAGGATTAATGCGGGACGTGAATCCTGCCAGCTGAAAATAAAAATGTTCAAATATTGCGAACAAAGGAAAATACAGACGAAAATTAATCGCACCATAAAACTGAAGAATTTATAATGAAAAGATAAATAAGAATTTTTGTTTAATAACATCATGAAGAGCTTGTAAAGTAAAAAAATTATCTTCCTATTAGTCAAGATTTTTAGAAATATACTCCATAAAACCAATGTCATCTTTCGATTTTCAAAATATTTAATGTAAAACTAAATAACTTTCAGATATATCTTAAGCGCTGATATGAAAGTCGTCACGGTTGGATTTAATTTTAATGCACTATATTTCACTTTTCACTTTTAAAACCGGGTAAAATTGTCAGAATATAGAAATTAACAAATATGAAACGGCATTCATTTTCATGAGTCTTTTACTAAAAACTTTTTTACTAAAAATAAAATACTAAGAACTTTTTTGGTTAAAAACTGAAAACAAATTTTTAACAATTTTTTTCTTTTAAAACGAGGAATGTGCAAACCGTCACCTTGTCAGAACTTCTGTCGACGGAATCGACACAGCGAGTGTAGACGTCGTCACGACGACACGACGTTCGTAGGCCACGGTCGACAAGTAATGAAAGTGTACATTGTTTTCATATGCACATAGTCCAATAAATAGTATGTGTAAAGGTCGACATAAAGACGGGGCATGAAGTTTCCGAATATTGCATTAATTCTATTACACTAAAAAACAATGATTATTTGTAACTGATATTATGAAATTCAAAAAATCGATTTTTGTGAAAAAAATTTCCATGCAATCTTTATATTTGCAATCGTTACTAGCCGCCTAAAATATATTTTTTTAAATCTTGATGCTCTAAAAATCAGGAAAGGTCCCACTTGATGCTTTTTAAAGTAAGAAAGTTCTCATTATATAGTCAAACGTGGATTTAATGTCAATTTTGGGGCTGACCATGACATTAAATCTAGAGTCTCGAAACTACTTTGTCTCTCTCTCTCTCTCTCTCTCTTATTTCTCTCTCTGTTTTGTGACGCCTGAGTGAGCACCGCACATCCCCCGCAGGTTGGCTCACCAGTCCCAGCCCAGCCGCGCGACGTCAATTCTCGGAAACACTAAATCCAGATTTAACTGCAATTTTTGTAAAGTTAATATGTTGTTTTTAAAATAACGTCTTTTTAATGTTGGGAAACTTTAATAAAATACATCTTCAATCTATTTGGAGAAATTAAAAAATGTTCTAATTGTAAGTCTAGCTAGAACTTTAAGTGAATTATAGAATCAATGAATCACGCGAAGCTCGTTTCGCTCGCACGTTTGAGCGCGCCCAGAGTGCGCCTCCGTTGATCCTCGCGCTTCGCGCTCGATAATGTATTTATCTCGAGCTACGCGCTCGGTCTTCGTGCTTCCCTCACATTTGCGCACAGACCTTTTAAAACTAAAGGTCAAAGCATCGACAACTCTATTTTGGTGGTTGTGAATTTTCTTTTGCTAAAGCTTCTTCGGCTTTAGCGAACACTTACTCATCAAGTATCTCGTGCTTTGCAATCGATTTTGTTCAATGTGCGAACTTTCCTATATTACGTTCAACACTCTTCTATCAAATGTATATTAACATTTAAAGATAAACCCTTATTTGAGCCTGATTTTGGAAAGGACTATCAGCTCCAATTTAAGGACTCTGAACTATTTTGTCTCTCTCCTGTCTCTCTCTCTCTCTCTCTTTCTGGTTTCTTACGCCTGAGGGAGCGCCGCTCCCTTGTCGCAGATCATATCACCCATCCCCGTGGCGTGGCGTTAATTTTCGGAAGGCTTCTATCAGGGTGGCTCAAATAAGAGCTCGACTGTATTTCCGTACCTCGGCCTGGATTGCTTATTCAGATATATATTTCTCGTGATTACTTTAATATTTGTTCCTTACTTTGCTTTAAATTTTATTCTCAGTTACCCTACAAATTTTCATTGTCTTGTTTTTGGCATTAAAAAAAGTGCACATTCTATAAAAAACAATTTTTTATTAACAATATTATTGCATTTTTTGTCATTTTTCCATAAATTTAATTTGTTTATTTTTAATTTTCTCTTCCTATTTAAAAATGATAAATAAAAATGCGTGGACCCTTTTGGGTGTCGTTTCTTCAAAAAATTTTATTTTTTATTTTTAATGTTATTTGTTATGATTAAAATAAGATCTACTCATCCTAGTAAAAATTATCCATTACAGATTTATAGCTCTTTTTGTTGTTATGATAATCTTATTGGGCTTTCAAAAAATAACATTTTTCTTCTCTTCAATTTTTTCATATCGTGCGTTGTTTGGATTAAAATGTTTATTTTCGATTGTTTTTTTCGAATTGTGCAAATGCTATAACTCTGGTAAATTTTTTTATCCACAAAAATCATTTAGTTAAATTGTTCGTATTTTTAAGTGCTATAAATAGCCGTAAATCGAACTTTTTAGCATGAAAAAAATGGTCCCAAAACGTCAACATACCTTCTCATTAATGAGAATGTAAAAAACTTCATGTTTTGATTTTTGAAAAATTAGAAATGTTCAAATTTTAATGTTTTGAAATGATTTTATGAATTATTGAGAAAAGCTGTTATTCATCGTATTGCATTATTGAACTAGTAAGTATTAAAAGTCTATTGGGTTTAATATTCCTAATTTTAGTATAGATTGAATTTCAAAACGGAATTCTCGAATATCTTTTGTGAGCGTCAAAGACAGAAAATGTGCAGATGAAAAGGGTACCCCTGGTGGTATTGTTTAAAATCGATAAAAGAACGGTACGTTGGGCACTTGGATTTATATACTTGTCTATGTGGTTTCTATTTATATTTAATCATTCAACGTAGCTAGCTGAATAAAGCAACATCACGCTACTGCTTGAGTCCCTACTCAAACGAAAAAGATAGCACCCTAAACTCAAAAACAGAGAGGAAGCTTCATGAAGAATAAGCAATTGATGGAAACCATTTTATTACTAATGAAACCGGAAGGTCACTCAAAAGAAGAACCATAACATCAAACAAATTATTAACATCCCGCCCGCCTCTTTCGCTGCATGAAACGAATTCCGCGTATGAAGGTCACGGGTTTAGTGCCGCCCGCCATGACGCGCACAACAAATTTACATGTATACGTAAAAAAATTCAGTTCGGCCCGCCATGGAGCACAATTGACCGCATAGAGGCAGCGCACGATTCGTAACCAACACAATTTGACCATGGGGCGATTCTGGATCCTAAACGAAGTTTCAACAGTGCCAGATCGCACAAGTCCTATTTCGAAGTACAGAAGGGTGAACAATAAACAGGGCGTCTCCAAATTTGAAGCTTACGTTTGAGCACAGCCCATTTATTTCTTTGTTGAAGTGCATATATGTACTCATAAGATTAGCGTTTCCAAAATTGATCTCGCATTGCTTGCGCAAGACGTCAGTGAGTGACATAGTTCTGTTCCTTATCCGAAGTTTTTACTTCGTGAATTCGTTCTAATGTTCTGCCTACGAGAACATGACCTATAGTTAAGCGGTCGAGATCTTCCGAATCGCTCGCGATTGGAAGTGGGGGCCGGGAGTTCATACATGCTTCAATCTTTACAGCGAGATGAGACAACTCTTCCAGCAGGAGGATCTCCCATAATTTGATCGAATTTTTGAAGTCTTACTCGAGTGCACGGAATGCAGTTACGGACATGCGCTTTAACAGAAATGCGACGGCGAATAATAATAATTCCGCGAGAAGGCTTTCGCCGTGCAAGATAATTAGGAGTCCTTGATCATAGGGCAAAGGAGATTTCGCTACCAGTATGCCGACTGTCAAGGTTTCAGGTGAATCTATGAATGGGCGTAAGGCTGCAGCCTTGAGCACAGAAAACGCAAGCTAAGAATGCGCTATGGTATTTTGGGAGTAAGTCGCTGATCCATGAGTTCAAAACGCTCTACAGCAGGCTTAAGAAGAAGTTTAATTTAAAGCGCAATGAAGAAAAATTGCTGATAATAGAAAGGTTGCAATATGCGTTACAAACCGCAATGGATAGCTACTCCAATTTCTTAAAATTTTTTTGGGAAGCCTCATCATGACAATAAAACGTTGGCCAGTAAGCTTCACTATGTGAAGGCTATTCGGGGTCAGTCACCACATACTCTGCTGAGTTAAATCTCGAAGATCCATTTCTCGAGTGGCATTATCAGCTGAATTTTGCTTTGTAGGGACTTAAAGCCAAAAAGCGTTGGGCAGAGTTCGCTGCAACTCCGAAATTCGATTGGAGACATAAATCAGCCAACGGGCAGGATCATCTGTTCAAATCCAACCGAGAACGTTTGGTGAGTCCGACCAAGCGTAGGTGACCGCATGAGAGAGTCCCAATTCCTCGCATACGTAATTAATTAATCGAACCATAAGCACAGCAGCGTAAGGCTCGAGTTTAGGGATAGAAATGGTTTTAACGGGTGCAATCGAGTATTTGATGTGATAAGTTGTGCATTGCAGGATCCATGTGAATAATGCACTCGGAAGTAAACTACAGCAGCAAAGGCATATTTCCTGGTATCTCCAAAATCGTAGATTTCTATTTTATTTCTATTATATTATAATCAAAACAGAGATTTTTCTCAGGGTTTAATACAGGCTGGTCGACGAGGGAGACGTACGATGTATCTGCTCGTGTTGTAGCGTCTATGCCTGTTCGTGAAAATTCGCTCAAATTCTACATCCCCGAGCGAAATGAACGGGGGAATATTTACTTCCTCTTTTTCCTAGTATCATTTCAGGATGCTACCAAGGTCGCCCGCTTGGCGAAAACTTAAGGTCATCAGGGTTCTAGAGTGATCCGATTAGTCCGAAGATGTGGAGAATTCGGCTGGACCACTCACAACCAATCCGAAAACGGATCGGAAAGATCGTGATCCTTGACGAATTACATTTAGAACAAGTGAGCCGTAAACATCGGCGCCTAAAAGCACCTGAATGTGTTTGGGTACAATGAACTCTGGATCCTCTAAGGGAAGCCCCTGGATATGATGCCAGTTTTTATCGACAATTTAATCTGATGAAGAAATCATACCGAGATTTCTCATTGCCAAGATTCATGATGAAGGGTGACGCATGTACGAGCAATTTAGATTGGTTTATTTTCAACTTTGCTAATGGAAATATTGATAGCCTGTTGTGCTAAGCCAATGTTGCGAAATAATTTGGGGAGATAAAGAACTCGCCGAAGAGCCAGGAACGAGGCACGCAGAAGTGTTAGGAAGATGCCGAATAATCAGATTCCAAATCCAAACGAACGTACTCGGTTTTTTCAGTCGAAGGCCTTTTATAATGCATGTCTTCATGAAGTGTCCTATGATGCTGTCTATATCCTAGGCGACAACGAGCCTTCGAAGAGCAGTTACGACTCTAATGTCACATCTGGAGACAATTAACGCAGAAACGTAGTCGAATCGCAGTTTGACGCCTGTCAGGAGCATCAAGCTTTTGCCACTCTTGACAATGACCGATGTAGTGGTTTGGGTTGCTAGACGTTTCAGTTCGCGGCAAGGAACTTGCCCCTGGATTTACTTATTGGTGTATACAACGTTTTGGTAGCATTAAGTGCTCGAATTCGCTGTTGTAGGAACACATCAATATCTGAAATGTCAGAAGATGGTTTTTTATGTTTGATCGAAGTTACCAATGCCAATCTTCCTTTCAAAAGGTACATTAATCTCATCATTTGTAGACCCGCAACCAATGTTCAATGTAGATAAGTTATTTATGTGTGAGAGCCTATCTCACGGCGTTTGCAATGTTGCAAACAATCCCCCATCAATATGTCTGTCTTGCCTGAGAGCCTGTCTCGAGGCGTTTTGCAGCGTTGAGAACAATGAAACGGCAAGTGAGTTGGTTTTTTCATGCCTGAGAGTCCATCTAGAGGTGTTCGTAATGCTGCAAACAATCCATCAGCAGTATGGTTGTCATGCGTGAGAGTCTCTGTTGAGACGTTCACAATGTTGAGAAAAATCACTCGTCAGTGAGTAAGTTTACCATA
>JAWWLR010000034.1:38209467-38219494 GCA_035041075.1 Acraspis erinacei
ACGTACGTATAGTTATAAATTCTTATTTAAAATTATTTAAAAGAGTCTAAAATCATTTTTAAAGTAGTTAATTCATTTTCTTAAAGGACATGTGTATAAATTGTGGAAAGTGTTACATGGCTTGTGCTGACTCAGGATATCAAGCAATTAAATTCGATCCAAAAACTCATATTCCAGAAGTCACTGATGATTGCACTGGGTGCACACTGTGTTTGTCAGTTTGTCCGATTATCGACTGCATAACGTGAGTTTAATATGAAATTATAAATTGCCATTTACATTGTCTAAAGTAAAATACCCCTTTGACATACAAATTTAAATTAATCTGAAACTTAATTTAATTTCAGAATGGTGCCTAAGACTATTCCACATGTAATAAAAAGGGGAATACCACCCCAAGGATTAGAAGTTAGCTCTTCAGGAGCTTTGCTCCACAAATTGGACTAGACAGTTGCAATTATGATACCTTTATCTTTTTTGGCCATGGTTTCCACTTCTAAATTTATACTCCACGCAATAATTAATGTGCTACATAAAATAAAATTTGACAAGCAAAAATTTCAAATTAAAGAAAACATGGTTGAAGTAATTTTGAAAAATTACCAAGTTTTTTCAGAGATGGTCTGTATTTATAAATGCAAATTAAATTTGTAATCAGAATGCGGTCGTTAAATGAAATAAACATATTCCGAATATAAAAATAATGTCTGACTGCTCAAAGGTTTGCAATTAATAATTAATAATCTGTTTAACAAATCATTTGAATCCACTTTGAAATAATAGACACTTATAAAATTGAATATTATGGAAAGACAATTTTATTACAATCTATACATTATTCTGCTATATCATTCTTTATAATGATATATAATATATATGCCATTCAGCCACTTCCCTTGCAGGGTACGCGGAACTCACTCGGTAAGGAACGGCATAGATTTTTTCTTGTTGATTGATCTAGAATTATCGTGCTATTTATTTAAATAACACGTTCTTTCCGCAACACTGGTCCGACCCAGGTTGCTGATCAATATCTCTAGCAATCACTTCAAGCGAAGAGCCTCATAAAGTCGTAAATATAAAATACATACTGTAGGAAAATTATGGTACCTTTATCGGGCGAAAAATCGTTAATTTTCCTAAAGTAGTCAGCTTTGGTACAGCATGAAAGAAAAATGGTTATTTCTCGGTAAAACCATGGTACTGTAGAATTTTATTTAAAAATCCGGATTATCGAACCACTGCATTGTCTTATTCTTCGATTGATCCATTTTATATTTTTTACATTTACTGCGAGAAATTCGCAAACTGAAAATATAAAAAACAAAAAATTAGTCTGGATGATAAAATTTATATAAATAGTTTTACTGAAAAATTGTATTAAATAACTGACTGTCCATATTTTATGCACGTGGCTGGATAATCTATCTTAAAGCACTGAGGTCTCAAGATATTGAAGTAAGTCGTTCCAATTTTATTAGAGACTGAAGAATTAGCTTTTTTCAAACAGCTATGAAAATCGTCGTCACAGTCGCAGTGAGATCTGAAAAAATTTATTAACTGTGAACAAATTAATTACCCAATATAATTATGTTATAACAATGTATAAATGATTGAAAAACATGATTTTAATCAATAATTTTTTTATTTCTTTACACAAATAATACTTTATATGTATTTAAAAAGAAAATTCTGTAATTATGCATTAGCCAACTTTAAAAGTCACGGGGAATATTAAACGTTAAGAATTACCTCGTAAAAATGCCATCATTACGAAGTCCTTCCGATGATCGACCAGCAGTGATTGCAGATCGACAATGATCGTGATCTCTACAACAGGCATCAGTGTCTTTAAAGAAACCGATTTCTTCATCACTTTTTGCTTTATTTCCTGCTCCACACCATAAAGTTCCTATAAAATAAATGTTTAGTTAATTATTGAGAAGCTTGGTCGTTGTCATTGCTGAGGGGGTATACACTTATCGCGCAATAATGCGTAAGAGCGCGATTATTACTCGTAATTTTCGCGTAGAAATGAGTAAAATTTTCGTTTAGGCTTTACTTTTTATGCATTATTTCATACTCGATTCTCCACACTGTACCTCCTTACTTCCAGTGAAACTTGAAAAAAAGAACAATTTTAGATAATTTTAAAACTAATTATTTGTTAATTTATTTCAAGCACTCAAATTTGTCTGTACTTATATTTTCAAAATTTATCACAAGTTATACGACTTTGATCGTTCTGAAATTATGATTCAAGTATTAAAAGTCGTTCATTTCTAACCCTTCAGCTTTAAACGATTTCAATTTGTAACTACAGAATTTGAAATTTTTCATTCTGAAATTATCGAACACTTTTAATTTAAAATTCTCTTAAATTGCTTTAAATTTCCAATTATTCAATATACTGAATACTACAAATTTAAAATGTCTCAACTTTTGAGGCTTCAAATATTTTTCAAATTGCAATTAGCCATTCGAAAGGCATCGTAACATGACAACATAAAAAATAACTTTAGTTTTGCAATTTCCGGTGTACATTTTTCAAACTTTTTGATCATCTACGGAAAAATATTGATCATTTTCATCAGCAAATTGCCGAGTTTGTAAGCTGTTTCATAGGCTAAACAGCTCTTCCTTTTCTCAAAAAAATAAAACCACTGGGCACAAAATTTGGCGATGTCTTTACGATATATTTACGACAACTTTACGATATCCTATGTCCGTGTCGTTAAGCTGTCTTTACGATATCGTAAAAACGTCGTATGATCTGACGATGTCTTTACGATATCGGAAAGACACCGTAACGATACGGACATAGGATGTCGTAAAATTCTCCTAAAGATGTCGTAACGATGTCGCCAAAATTTTGTGCCCACTGGGAAACTAAATTTAAACAATTAAATTTTATAATTTTGCTTCTTTCTAATCTAAAGCAGTTATCAGGTCAAAGAAAGTTGCTGCTTATACACAAAAATTTGTTAAATTTTTTTTTTAAAAGCTGAGAAGTTTAAATTGTTAAATTTATTATACAAATGCTATTCATTTGTAATCAGTCTACTTATTCGTGTTTGGACCTACAAGTATTCAATTTTAAAGGTCATAAATTAACATTGTGAAAAATAAGAAAAATATTATAAGAAATTTTAATTTTAAACAAAAAACATTTGCATACTTCAATCTACTTCATTTAATTTAAAAATACAAATTTTGAATGTAAATACATTTAAGTCAGTGTGTTCTTGGGAGAAAATTAGTAGACAATTGAAATTGAAGACTTTAATTTTAATCTTGAAAAAAACGAGCAAATTAAATCTGGGACGAACAAATATTATTTCCACACTTTAATTGTAGTACAATGGAAATTGTTCAAGTTAAACCTTTGCAGCAAACTAATTTTACGGTATGCAACTTAGGAGACAAATTAGCGGACAAATTTTTAAAAATTGGTTGGATTTTCATAAAACGTGATACTCGGGGGTGCTGAGGTCGCTGATTACGAATCCAGAGCCCGATTTGTCAAATTTAAAATGGCGGATCCAATAGGGCGGATTCGTTTTTAAAATTTGTCCATCATTGTGGATCCGCCATGTTGAACTTTTAAAATCTTTCTTCTGATTCGTTATCAGTGACCTAAAAAAACCCAGATTCCAAGTTTGATGATCATCCATTATTTTTTTGAAAACTCGTCCGCCATATTGTACATGTCATTTTGAATTTTACAAATCTGGTTCTGGATTCATAATCAGCGACCCCAAAAGCCCCAGAGTAACCAGTTTTATTCTAATTTATTCAATACGTCATTCAAAAATGAACTCTTTCGTAAAAAAGAGCGATTTTCGAAATTTGTTTATTTATAATTTTACGCAATACGTTCGTCATCATTTGTTTACACTCTACAATGCTTCAAATATGATATAAATAAGACTATTTTATATTACTTCAAAAATATTGAATCTAGTGAAAAAAGTTGTGAATAAAAAGGGTGGTAATCTGGGTTACCACTATGCCCTAAAGGATTAAGGATTACAATTTTTATAATCGTTTGAAGATTCAGTTTCAAGCATAAAAGTTATATACAATTTTAAGCAGCATTTAAGATTTAAATTTTGTATGTGAAAAAATGTCAACTCAAAGTTATAAAAAAATTTGGGTACTCCTCGATTCGAATCGTCAATGCTTCAAAAGTTCCTTATATTTTTCTAAGCTTTAATTTTAAATACAATTTCTAATTCATTTAATTCAAAAAACGTATACATATAATTTATTAGTATAGATTATACAACTTTTATTTGAAGATGACATTAAAAATATATTTTTTTTGCATAAATAACTGGCTTGGAACCAGATAGCTAACAAGCATATTTGCATAATTATTATCACCGAATAAGCTATTTTGTAATCGATTAGATTGGCATTCTAGACGTAAATAATCCTCATAATATGTATTTGATTGGGAAAATAATGGAGATACTGACTTTTGGGAGTACACAATTATTTCCTAAACTTTTGAATACTAATTGCTAATTATAACCTTTGGTTATAATACATCATCATTATAAATTAAAGACGTAATTCCCATATTTTCTCTGATAAGAGATGTTATTAGGAATTGAGCTTGATTTGCATTTGAGGAATTCTGAATAACTAATTCTGTATATTTGATAGATACGCCGTTTTTAGGAATCTTTAATGCCATTCTGAAATTTTATAACAAAATATTTTCATACTAAAAAATGACGACCAACTTATTTTATTTTCAAAAAACAATTTATGTAAAATATTTGAAATCTTCGGGATTTAAGCTCAAATTTTCTAATCATAAAAAATTTACCTGGGTAAATCGCTTGGAATTTGTCTTTAAATGCATTAAGGATGTCTCCAAATCTAGAGGAATCTGCTCCTCTTGCAAGAGTTTTTCCAACAGGTTTGAGAAGACCTGTGATCGGTTTCGTAATTCCTGATATAATTTTTCCCACTCTTGTGTCATTTTTCTCTGGAGCAGACTGACCACCGATATTTTTAAAACTCCCGGCGAGTTTCTTCAACAATCTCTCAGCAGGGGGAACATACGTGGGAATTTCATCAATTCTGTTGTCCGCGAATTCAGTTTCATCCTCTGGAAGTTTTTCAGTTTCTGTTGTAGTTTCATCTTCTGCAGTTACATCTCCATCAGGAGTAGTTACATCTGGTGCCGATACATCCCCATTAGGACTAGTTTCACCTGGTTCAGAAAGATCCCCATCAGGTTTAGTTACATCTGGTGCAGGTACATCCCTATCAGGATTAGTTACATCTGGTGCAGTTACATCTCCATCAGAATTAGTTACATCTCCTGCATTTACATCTGCATTAGGATTATTATTTTGAGACCCGGTTTGTGATTCAATTAAACCGAATAGCACCAATAAGGTGAAGAACCTAAGAATATGTCTCCGCATTCTGCAACAGAAATTTTTCAAATAAAAATAATTATATATCTCATTTCACAATAAATTATTCTAGTTAGTCTTATTTAGATTTTGTGTTTAGACATTCTTCACTTTCAAATTTTAAATTCAAATTACCTATTGAAAACGCAGCCGAAGTTTAGAAGATAAATGAGGAATTTCATTAAAATTCTATTTAAGCTTTATACAAATACTTTAGGAAAATATGAGAACTATTTTTAGAGGAAGAGAAAATATTTGAAGATGTATGTTTTAAAGTATAATTCCTTTCACTCGATAATTATTGCAATTGAACAAATAATCTTTCTGTTAACGCAATCTTTTTCTAAGGTGGATTTCAATTAACTGAAGAGTCTTGCGCTAGACTCTAGAGGAGTGTTGCAATTTTAAGAAACCCACGTTTAAAACTAAAAACATTAAAGTATGTTCTCATCTTCATCAGATTTTATAAAGACATCGACAAAGTAACATAGGTTGAAACAAAGTTTACAACAGAATAAGAAAATTTGTTTACGATTCATAGGAAAATTTTTAATGATATTTTATATACAAAATTAAGTTTAAGGGGGTATTTCAAATAATTTCAAAAGATTTCCAAAACATTGAAAAAATACTCTATAAGAGTTTAACCTTTTTCTTAGCATTGCAGGATTTTTTTTAACTTTCGGAAAAATTCGAATCACTTTAACAGACATTTGGAAGATTTTAAAAAATTCAAACAAAATAAACTTTGTTTAAAGATTTGAAAAAAAGTTAGAACAAAATATGGATTAATTAATTTTCAATTAAAAAAATGGAAGATTTATAAGAAGTTTCAGACGTTTCAAGAGAACAAAATTGTTTCTATTGTCACACAATCGCGTTCTTTTATTAAATAGGATTGTTATATATTTTTGCGACATGTATCCTATTTCCGCAGCCTTCTTTTAATTAATTGATACACTTAAATACATTTATTTATTTTCTAGTGGTTTTCCGCTAACAAATTGTTAAATATTTCAACGAAATTAATGCGAGTAAGATATTGTAAACCAGAGCAAGTGTGTAAATATCTAATTATAATTTTTCATTTTAGATCGCAATAAAATGTTAATACGTCATATGCGTGGATTTGATGTCTATTTACAATAAGATTCGCATTATTATTTCTTATTATTTGAATAAAGTGTTTAAAATATTACACAATCGCCTTCTTTTATTAAAATGTTCTATTATCACGTATCTCATTTCTGAAACCTTCTTTTAATTAATGAATACACTTAGAAAAATACATATATTTTCTAGTAGTCTCCAACTATCGAGTTCGAAAATATTTCAACTAAACGAATTTTTTAAGATTCCTAGAAAAATGTTTAATGATTTTTACATTAAAAAAAATAATTTCAGAAGGGTATTACAAAACATTTCAAAACCTTTTAAAAGCTTTGAAAAAATAATCTGTAAGAGTTTAAGAGACTTTCATTTTTGCAAGATTTTAAAAAAGTTGTGGAAAAATTTGATTCAGTTCAAAAAACATTTAGAAGATTTGAAAACAAATTAAACAAAATCTTTATTTTGAAATATTTCAAAAAATGTAAAATGATTTCCTAAAACTTGAAAATGGAATTTAAAAGATTTTGTACAAAAAATGTTAAGTTTTTTAAAAATTATGAAAGATCTTAATATTGCTGAGAAAATGTCGTATTCTTCTTTATTAAAAAAAATTAATTTATAAAAAATCTGGGATATTTTTTTCATTTCGAAAGATTTTTCAAGTTTTAGGAAAAAGTCTAGTCAATTTAAAAGATATATAGAAATTTAGAACAGAATCAAAATATGTAAAAACTGGAAAATATTTCAAAAAATTCTTATAAAATATTCTTCAATTGTTTTCAAACTTGTAAAAAGCCTAAATATCTTTTTAACTGACTCAAATATTCCTTAAAAGTTTTATTTTCATACGAATTAAAAATTATAGTGATGCTAGTATCTTTGAAAAATGTGTGCTTACTAAAAAATATTTCTTAATATCTCCCGGCGTCATGGAAAAGCTGAAAAAAAAGCTTTTTGAACTTTATTGCAAATAAGCTATTATATCAGTTAATAATCAAATAAATGATGATTTAATTCAAAACAATAGCAATGTTTGATATTATGTTGGATAAATTATGTTGAAAAGGTATTCATTTGATACAAATAGAGTTGAAGCATTTCTTTAGTTTTTTTAGTTAAAGGAAATGTTTCTTTCTATCAGTACAATTAAATTATTCATATCAAATAAACATTTAATTTATCAATATCATTCTTTTATTAAATTAAGTATTTATTAATTTGATAATTATTGTAGTATATATTTTCATACTGAAGTATGAACTATATTATTGCACTCGCGCATGTTTTAGACCAAAGAAATAGTTATTTGAATCAGTGCACTTTTTTCCAATATGTAAAAATTTCATGCGGGAAAATAATTTGTTGAGCTTATGCAAAATTCGCTTGGCCATCCCATTCCCACTTATAGAAACGACATCAAACGTTATCAACGTCAGCAAAGTCTTTCATTTGGTCTAAAAGGTATATGTTTGTCTTTAATAATTATTTCTTGGATTCAAAGAAATAGTCTCCTACAAATAGCTCGTACTTTTGAATCAAACAATGTTAACCTAATCCTAATAAAATTTATCTGATAAACAGAAATACAATCCAGCAGTACAACGTTTACAGTTTATTGGGTTTCGAAATTTAAAAAATTACAGTTATTTACAGACTAAATCCATTTTATCTTATCGTATTCACGTTAAAAATATAACCTTAATGTGTGGGCCCTCACGGAAATACCACGAAAATCGATAAAACACAACAATTTTATTGAATTAGTCTGGGCTTCAGGGACACTTTTTAAGTGAACCATTTTAAGTCCCCTTGATAACTTGATTAATTTATTCTTGTGCTCACGGAGCAAATTCTTGGTCTGTTTTTTATTTGTTAACGTTGTCTAATTTTCTATTTTTAAAGAACAAACACGATATCTATAAGAACATTTTTACTTTCTCATCCTAATATGAAGGTGTTGGTTTTATATAAAATTAAGCTTTGTCGTTTTTCATTGAATCTCCATGTTTTGAGAACCCGGAGACAGAAAAAACGAAACGAAACCAATTTTAGTTCCTAAAAAGAAAATCCTAAAAAGATGTACAACTTTTTGTAGAAACATTTTTTATAAGATGCATAAGTTTTCCTAATCTTGAAAAATCCTAGTAAAAACAAAAATTCCATTTTCCAGAAGAGCTATGTCAAATGCGAAAATAATTTTGAGAAGGAAAATTTCGGGCCCGGATGCAATAAGAGGATGCGAGCGCTCAAAAATGCTAAGCAGTATTATTTTTTCTATTTGAAGGTTTTTTCCTCAATGCAAATTTTTAATAATAAAATTCAAAAAGTGAAATACATTTTTTCTCAAGTTCAATTACTTTTTAAAACATAAATCATCACTACTCAGCCAAATACTATTGTAACCGTTTAAAATTTAGTATGTACACGCAATATATTCTAGCAATGCCTAATAAGTAAAGAAAGAAATTAAAGATGACGCTTTTTTAAATAATAATAATTTGCAAATTGAGACCGGTGAACAGTCATGATTTTTTTGTTTCGCCGAATAAAAGTATCGAGGAAAGTGCAAAGTTGAGAAATCTTCCAGTGCGAAATTTGTTCTTCGCTATTGAGGTAAAATTTCTGGAAATTTTCAGATGGATTATTTGAAAATTGCTGGAATTAGATATTTGCTTTCTTATGAAATACCTATTTTCGTTCATTTTCAATACATTGATCAAAAAATTTACAAAAATTTTCCGTAAATAGTAACGAAAAAATTCTTCTCTGGAAGTTTTCTCATCTTTTAACTTTCCTCGATATTTTTTTGCCGTAAAACTAAAAATATATGATGTTACCGACTGGTCCAAATTTTCAATTAATTATTATTAAACTCTAGTCAATTTAAATGTGTTTGTTTATTTTAAAGGCAGCACCAGAGTATACTGCGCATGTCTACCAAATTTCAAACGTTTTCAAGAATGTTTTTGCCGAGTTATGACGATTTAAGTTTTAAAAAAAAATTGAATTTGAGGATATTTTTTCACTTTTTCAATTTTATTAATAAAAATATTTTTAATATTTAGAAAAACGCCGTTTTTTATTTTAAAATTTGTATATGACAAGATGGTTGGACAATATATTTTCGAGCGCTCGTCCACTTAGTGCATACGGTCCCTCAATTGTTCATCTTAAAAATATATTAATTTATTTCAAACCATTTTTATAAGACGTATAGACTTTATTTTAATCATGTTAACGCGTTGAAAAAAATATAAAAATTAATTTTCCAACCAAAACTAGGGTAATGTACCCAATTGTTGGCAGGTTAAGGCGAACTTCAGGATGTGAGAAAGAAATTAATGTCAAAAATTGTATGTGTGATAAATGTAATACTAATATTTACACAGCTAATACAATAGGATATCAAATTCTAAGCTTTGTTTACCTGAATATATATTAGAAACTGAAAAAATAATTAAAATGAGCTCTTTAGCCTAAAA
>JAWWLR010000034.1:38472423-38490546 GCA_035041075.1 Acraspis erinacei
ATGTATAATAAAAAGTCGTCTGCGAATGCAATTCCTTTAATTTTGGGATTAATATTAATTCCGAACAATCTTAAAATGTCGCTAAAATACAAGTTAAATAGTATCGGCGAATTTACAGCCCCTTGTTGTAATCCGTCAGGAACATCAAAATATTCAGATCTTAGAGAGTTGTCCATAATATCTGATACAAAAAATTTTTTTCCATGTAGCATCATCCACAGAAATCTTAGCAAATGTTTCGAGAATCCTTTCCTTAATAATTTGAAAAATAGACCATCCAACCAAACCGTATCCAATGCTTTTTCCAAATCAATGAGACATGCTCCAACAAACCTGTTATCATTTAGCGCCCAGCATATATCACCCGTAAACTTGCTGATTGCATGAATACACGAGTGTTTATGTCTGAAACCGAACTGTTGCTCCGGTATAAGATCTTTTTTCTCACATTCTCTAGCAATAGATTTGTTAATTATAACCTCAAAAAGTTTACTAATATTTGGTAATAAACTTATTGGGCGGTAGCTACCAATTTCATTTCCATTTTTATCTTTTTTCTTAAGACTTATTATTTTCGCTACTTTCCAATAATCCGGATAATAACAATTATTGAGCATATTGTTGAATAAGATCGCGTATTCGTTAATTATAAATAAGGGTAAATTTTTTATCGCCACATTGGGTATTTTATCCATCCCTGCTGATCTTTTATTATTTAATTTTTTTATAATTAACTTTAATTTTCTTACAGTTAACTCGAGCAGAAAAAGTTTTGATCTACTTCCCACTTGGGTTCATAGGCTGGATTGTTATCTCTAAAACATGTTAATGTTGAGTTATTTTCCAGATTATTACCCAATTCCTTTTTAAAAGAATTAACTTTTCCATGAATGATCTCATCAAGGCGTGGTTTACCCATTTATTTATTTTGAACATAAACACTGGAAAAATGCGCTCCCATAATATTTAGTTGCTTCAATTATTAAGTTATTCTTTTCAGGGGTTATTTTCAACTTCTCTATGGACTTGGTTTTTTTAAAGCGAAATACTTGGTTTATTCCCGAAAACCTTTTTTTTATTCCCGAGTTCGAATATTCTCTATTTTATTGCGCCAATATTTACTTATAACTTTTGAAAATTCAGCTATGATTTCTTTCTTTGTATCATCTAGTAAATATTAAACCATTCTAATTTCCTCTGTATATGCTCTTTGCTTTTTGAGTTTATGAATTCTTGTGATTAAGTTGCTCTTAATTTTTTGTAATTTAGTAATGCCCGGAGTTATGTATTTTTTAACGGAATCTAAATTTATAATCTTAGGAACTGTCGTCTCAGTCGCTCTACAAATCCAGTCATTTAGGTTAGCTAAATGTTCATCTATGTCTTGATTGGAGAGATTCACATTCCAAGGAATAGGCTCATTGTAGCTACTAAAATAGGATTGAAATTCCACCCAGTCAGCTTTACCAAAATTAAATCTGTGAGTAAGATTTGGCTTCTCTATCTCTAAATTTTTCACTCCCGAAAAAGAGATATTTAGGTGAATAGCATTGTGATCACTGTCATACGGGGTCTCTCTTAATTTATTATACACTGGATTTTTTATTTCTATCCTTTGGTCAATTAGACATAAATTTAAATACGAGTAACCTGTTGAAAGGTATGCTCACAAGGTCCTACTCTTTTTTTCTGAAATGTATGTCATTCTTACCTACCCAATTTTTTAAAAGCATGCCTCTATCATTGTTAGAATAATTCAACCGATCCGCGTGCTTGGCATTTAAATCCCCTGCTAGAACATATCAGTTTTGCTGATCATGTAGCTTCAGATCATTAGCTAAAGTGTTTAAATCATTGCCAAGATTACCTTCTAAGTGAACGGAAACGTATGCGCTAATAATAAATAAATTTTGGTTGTTGTTAATTTTTAGTTTTGTAATTTTTGTTTCCAGGCACTTAATTTTATGTCCAGATTTTAGATTCACTTTGAAGTATTTGAACTTATTACTAATTAGAATTGCAGTTCCCCCTCTGCCTTTATTATTTTCTCTGTCACTCCTAACCACATTATAGTTTTTGAACTCTATTCTATGCCTGTCGTTTAATTTGGTTTCATTTAATGAAATTATGTCTGGCCTAAAACTATCTATGAGCTCAAATAGATTGTATCTTTTTTGATTCGAAACAATTGAATTCACATTTTTTGAACTTATATTTATTTGTTTAATATTTTTTTTACCTCGATGTCATTTGAGCTATCAGTTTTACTTATTTATATAGAGTTAATATCTATTATTTAACTATAAAAAACTCGTCCGCTCGTCCGTTCTTGAACCGATGCTATGAATCTTTTCTTTTAGATGATTGAGTTCTCCGGATATTTTATTCATAAAATTTTTAGAGAAATTATTGAACAAGGTCGTTAGATCGCTACTAGAGACACTGTTCAGCTGAAAGTCCATGATTGGTTTCTGGTCAGTGGATGATGGTACACTTTTTTTTTAAATTTAAAACGTTCGCATAAGAGATATTTGGGTCGACGGAATTATTTCACTGTGTTGATAATAGTTGACGTGGAATGTTTAAACACGCTGTCTTAATTCTTTCAATCATGTTTTCTCTCGAAGTAGACCTCGTGCCGGGAAATATATCTCTTAGCTAACCCCACAAATAAAAATTGGGTGCAGCAAGGTGAAGCTCCAGGATTGAATAATATTCAGAATATTGTGTTAAAACATCACACGAAGAAAGCTGCTGTTCAACTAATGTTTATAATAAATGCATCTATCAGGTTATTATCCTTTCCAAATCACTGGAAAACTGGTATTATCATTCCTATTTCGTATTAAATCCGACATAAACTGAGCGTAGGAAATTTATTTACAAAAAGATGGAAAGAGGGAAAGAATCAGCATTTATTCGCTATTTGCAATAGCATAAAATTTTGAACAATGTTATTTGTTTGTCCCCACTAAAAGATTACTGTAAAAAAACTAGCAAAAAAAAGAATGACAACAGCACGCGGTATTCCCAAGCGGTCACCCATCCAAGTACTAACCGCGCCCAACGCTGCTTAACTTCAGTGATCAGACGAGAACTGGTGTGTTCAGCGTGGTATGGCCGTTGCCGATAAATAGTGTTAAAACCATCGAGATGAACAGCAAGCCTCAAGTGGGTAAAAATAATCAAATTTCATGACATTTTTGAGTGAAAAAGGCATTTGCAAGTGTAAATGCGCTATTTGACCGTTTGAGCTTTAGGACAGCTGGAAGTAGAATGGATACTGTTATGATTACATTTTATGGCGAGGCTAACCTTACACACAGGTATAAACCCTAAATATGCCAGGTAGGAAACTTATGGATTTAAGTCTCACGATAGTCACAAGACAATTATTAAGAAAGAAATATTGCCACACATATTTTATAGTCTACCTATACACACTCATCTTACTATCAGAGGATAGGATTAGAAAAATTCTTTATCAATGGTTGTTATGACGAATTACTTATCTTGCTACTTTTATCGTATGCGACGAGGTGCGCGTCACTAATGTCCTAATTCTCCGCTAGAGGCAGCACCTCGCGGGCATATAAAAGAGCGTATTACTGTAAGAAATTGGGATAAAAACAATATAATGATAGAGAAACTTCTTATAGAGGTAAAGATAGAGAAAAAAAATTTCCCTCGACAGATGCCCCAAAAGTGCATTTATTTGCTACATTTTATTTAAAAAAATTATGAAACGGGTCAAAAAATTACGAATTTTGGTGAAACTTTAGTGCAGCTCCCGATGTAAAAAGGTTACATCGGAAAAAATTAATTTTTTCTATCGAAAAATGCCGTATTACTGCATTTATTTTAAAAAATCATAAAGTTTATCAACAAATGCCCGAACACTGCATTTGTTTATTAAATAATTGGAATTTATCCTAATTGGAAAAAAGGTTACCAAAAAAAACCTATTATTGTATCGAAAAATGACTGATTAATGAATTTTTTATTGTATTTGTCTATAATATTAAAAATAATAATTTCAAGAAGAAATTTCTCCATTTATATTGTTTTTATCTAAGTTCTTGCGATATAACTTAAAAACACGTAAAATTATGGGAAATCGTAAAAAACATTCGTTTAACAAATAATTTGGTTATAAAGTTTTTTGTTTGTTTATTATATAATATGAAAATATCGTTAACTAATGTTACTCTATGGAACTTGGAAGATTTCAACAATTTGCATGTTATTGACGAGCACCGGGAACGCCAAATAGAAAAAATGGCCATTTTTTTTGTCATATTTATTTATTTATACAAAAATTAAAAGCTTATTTTAAAAATTAATTTTTTTCTGTTTGAAGTTTAATTATATAAATTAAAGATTAATTATTTGCTTAAAAATGTTACTATTTAATTGAAAATTCGATTTTTGTTTTTATTGAAAATTAATTTTTTCACTGAAAATTTAACTATTCCATGTTTGGTCTCAAATTTATATTCTTTACTTGAAAATTCAGCTATTTGGTTGCAAATTATTGTATTTTGTTGAAATTTCGTCTTTTTTTATATTAATCTTCTTGATGACTGATAGACCTTTTTGGTTGAAAATTCATTTCTTTGGGTTTTAACTATTTTTTTAAAACTATTTTTAACTAGTTTTTAACTATTTAACTATTATTTTAAAATTTTTATTAAAAATTAAAAATTTGGTTAAAAATTGTTGTATGTTGTTAAAAATTAATCTCTTTGTTGGAAAACTCGTCGCTTTTTGGGTAGAAAATTAATTTTTGGATGGAAAATTCAACTATCGAATTAAAATTTCATTTTTGTTTGTTTGTTGAAGAATCATTACTTGGTTCAATACTCTTTATGGTTTGATGATTAGTTTATTTTGGTTAAGGAATAAAATAGTTCATTGAACATTTGTATTTTTAGGTTTAATTCAACTGTTTTTAATTGAAACTGAAAATATTTTTTAGGGGAAATATCAACTATTATACTTTTTATTGAAAATTAATTTTTATATCAAATATTAATCACTTTGTTTAAAAATTTAACTCTTTTATTGAAAATTCCCTGTTTCTTGGTTAAAAATTAATTATTTCAACTGAAAATATAATTTTTTCATTTTTTGTTCAATATTTATCTTTTTGAGCAAGTTTTGGTTTTCCAAAATAATTATTTCAATTTAAATAATGCAATGAAAATGTTTAAAAATGGTCAATTTTTACCTGTTGCAAACATAATAATTTTGATTGATATTTGATAATTACTCGGATTCGATTTTCTATGCATATCGCTCTGAAATTTGTGCGATTCCATACAAAAATTAATTAATTTTTTTCTCGAAAAACTGACAGGCCAGTTATTTTCAGAATCGTTAATATTAGCTGAATTGACTTCAAATCAACATTTTTCGACACAATTAGCCATAGAATATGAATAAAATATGACTTTTTAAAATAAGAATTAGATTTTTAAATAAATAGTTTGAAAAATTTATTATCGTTCTTAAAAACTTTCGCTTAGCATGGAAATAGAAAATTTCAGTTTTTTCAAAAAAGTTCAAATTTTTCCAAATTTGCAATTAGAGGGGGCTAAAAGTTTATTACTGCTGGAAACTATAATTGTTTAAACAAAAAATTATTATTCTTAATAACATTATTTTTGAATATTAATAGAAATTGCGGTTATTTTTTATCTTTCAAAGTTTTGTCCAGTTTTTACTTGAAGTGAGTTAATATGTTATTTTATACAGCGACAATAATTGTTTAAAAAAATTATTATTGCTTATAGTTATCTTATTATATATTAATACTAGGTAGTTGCGGGTTTTCGGAAATTTTTACCTATTTATCCACTTCTTAATTAACGCGTAGTAATAATTAATGAAAGTTAACAAAAATAAGTGTTTAAACAACTTATTATTGTTGTTAACCATATTCTTTTGTGCTTAATGGTAGAAAAATGTGATATTTTTAAATTTCTAACCATTTGCTTGTTTCTTACTTTGAGTGACTTTATCATTAATTAAAGTTAGGAAAGTAATAATTTTTTGAACAATTTATGAGTTTTTATAAATATCTTCATCTATACTACACCAGACAGTTTCTGCTTGTTTGCGAAATTTTTAACTTTTTGTTCTTCTTGTTTTTCTAAAATGTTTAACTTTGATTTGGTTTTTTTAGTTATGAAAAAATAATTAATAAACATGAGAGAGTATCATATTTAAAAAAAATCACTTCTTTTTTGTGAATATATTTTTTTGAAATTTAACAAATATTTGAAATATTCTTTAAATTTACTGTATGTATCATATTAAATAAAAATTTTTCTTGAAATAGCTACTAAGAGACGCTTTGCTTAAATTAACATTATATTTATTATTTGTTCCTAACTTGTATTAATTTAGAAAAAAGCAACATTCTCTAGTAATTATCTAAGACAAGATGATTATGAAAAGTAATAAATTATTTAAACAACTATGCTTTTCAACTTGCATTAATTATTACTTTAATAGTCAAATAAAAATGTTTAAAAAGGAGAATATTTGCGAAATACCGTAATTATTCAGCATCACTATAGTAGAAAATAATTTGTTTAAACAATTATGTTTGTCTAATTTGAATAATATTATCACCAAATTCTAAGTGAAAAGTGGAAAATATTGAATATTTCAGATAAAATCGCAACTTTCTAACATTATTTAAAGATAATATTATTTCGGTAATAATAAATTGTTTAAACAATTAATTTTGTTTACTTTATTTAATTATTTACGTTATTTTGATTAAAAATTGGACCAAAAATTTACCTTATTCTAATCGAATACTGGGCAAAAAGTGAGAATTAAAAAAAAAACCGTTTTTTGCTTTGAATTTGTTTATTAAGTTGCCAATATTTACAGTTTATTACATAGTTTTCATAATAAACAATGAATAATATTTCAGGAAAGTAATACTTAAGACTCACTGGCATGTATACCGCGCTCCAAGTCATGCACAATTACTTATGCCTTCATGTTAGCATATTTAATTTGATGTAAAACTAGTTTCTCATTTTTTATTTAGATATTCATTTACGTAGTCGCAATAAAATCATGTACATTTTTCGATCACCTTTGGTCAGAAAAGTGGTGTACAAAAACTGACCATACTTGATATTTATCGAGTATTTTTTAACTAACACATAAAAATAAAATATAATAGAAATTAACGATACTATAACTAACTTAAAAAAAACTCAAGGAAACTTAATGATAGGAACAAACGGTGATTGCTTCATGCTTACTATTTTGAACATTCTGAGTATTGGTAATAAAAAAATATCATTTACCTAGACATAAATTCTACATGTAATCATTTGTCCAGTCGCTTTGACAACATATGTTATTTTATATATTTATCTTATTTACAGTACGATTGTACTGTACTTTTTTTTGCTTTGTTTGTTGTGCATGTTGTATATCTCCATGCTTCGTGTGGAGTTTTTGTGTTTAAGTTTTTTTCGTATAGAATAGCTTTTTGTTTTCGTCCTCTGTTGTAGTGATATATAATTGGTGCGTCATGTTTGTCTTGTATGTATCCGTTTTTGTCTAAATACATAAATGCTTCCGGTGGAATATGGTTCGTTTTTATTATTTTTTCGTAATATGCATCGTTTGGGTAATAAATTCCAAAAATCAGACTGTTATTTGTTAGTTTACGAGTACTGGCGAAATAGTTAATCGTTATTTTTAATATTTGTGAATCTATTTTATTAATATTAACCAAATTGTAAATTTTTTCATTTGATATATACCTTTTGTAATTGGACTCTATTGATCTGTGTTTCCCTAGGCAGACTCTCAGATATTTTCTTTCAAAAACTTTAAGTTTTTCCATTATGCTTGGATTGAGGTTATACCAGATTGGACAAGCATACGTTAAAATTGGCCTTACCAATAAAGTGTAGCATCTAACCTTAATTTTGGGATTTAAATGTGCATTATAAACTAACCGTTTGAATTTTGCAAAAGATTTTTGTGCTTCTTCGATTTGAATGTCCGCATTTTGATTGAAATTCAAATATTGGTCTAAGTGAGTGCCTAAGTATTTCACTAATGTCTTATTAGGAACAGGCTCTCCCCCATCCTTAGTTTCTTTTATTTGAAAAGTTTTCCAATTCCTCTTCACGCCCCTATTTTCTGAACTAAGCGGAGGTCGGAAAAAGATTGTTTCGCATTTTTGAATATTTAATTTTAGTTTCCAAGTATAAAGATAATATTGAATATTTTCAAATAAACCTTGAAGCTCCTCTTGTATTTCTGATGCTTTTTTACCTATGATGTAAATTATTATATCATCAGCGAAAGCTAATGCTTTCTTGTGAGCTTCTATATTGAGACCGTACATTGTTAATAATTCATGAATAAAGATGTTAAAAAGGATAGGAGAGAGTACTGCTCCTTGATGGAGACCATTAAGTACTTTGAAAACTTGATCAATAGTTATATTGCCATCCGTGATTATAAAACATTTTTCAGTTATCATTTCTTTAATTATTTTGATAAGGTGTTTGGGAAATTTTAGTTTCAACAGTTTATAAATAAGGCCTTCAATCCACACTGTATCAAAAGCTTTTTCCAGGTCTATTAAACAAGCTCCTACATATTTTTTATCGTTAATTGCCCTGCAGACATCCGAAGTTAATTTATTTATTGCATGGATTGTTGAGTGCTTATGTCTGAATCCGAATTGAAATTCCCGTATAACCTCTTTCTCTTCGCATACGTGCAATAAAGAATCTTTGACTATAATTTCAAAAACTTTGCTTATATTTGGTAATAAAATTATAGGTCGAAAGTCTGCTGGGTTGTTCCTATTAATTCCTTTTTTAAGTATAGGAGTTATTTTAGATTTTTTCCATCCTTCCGGAAAGAAACTAGTGTTTAACATATTATTAAACAAGATACAGTAGTCATGGATAATTGTAGGTGTAACATGTTTTAACGCAACATTTGGAATTCCATCAATTCCTGAGGATTTTTTATTATTTAACTTTCTAAATATTTTATAAAGTGCTGTGTTTGAAGTGAAAAAGTTCGGAATTTTTTCTTGTAATACAAATGAATCGGACCTCAAGTCATCACTGAAGGTGATTACTGTAAATTTTATTCTTTCTCTTTTTCCATTTCGTTTTCAAAATTCGATATTTTCTCGTGTATAATTTCATTTAATCTTTCTCTTAAATTTGCTTCCTAAAGAAGTGTAATATTTTGATTTTCGATTTTCAAGTGTGGAATGAATATTTTACCTTTTGCTCTAAAAATTTCATTTACTTGCGGAAACATATTTTTTGGTTCATTTTCTGGAATTTTGCTGACTTTTTCGGACCAATATTTATTAATTTAATTAATATTCTCTTGTCTCAGGAGAGCTTTTACTATTAGGAGTTTATTTTGCAGTAAATTTAATTGCCTGTTATTCTGTGTTTTGAAATTTCTAAAAATGTTATTAATTTTGGTGACCAACAGGCTTTTTTGTCTGTGTATTTTCATAATTATAAGCGTTTGATAACATTCCATAGAATTTTGATTTTTGATTTTAGGTACCGTATTATTGATAGCAATCGTTATGGCCGTCTTTATATCTCTCAAATATATTTCAATTTCTTCATTGGAAGTCTGTATTATCAAATATTGCGATTTGCAATCTGTCATCAGCTATGCATAGATCCAAATACGAATCTCCTCTAGGGAAAGAGGGGAGGCTCGAGCTATATAATCTTAGTTTGTATGTGATTCTATTATCGTCTATACATTGTCTTAAATAGGTACCTCTCGGATTATTTAGTGAATTTAACCAACTCGTGTGTTTAGCATTTAGATCCCCTGCAAGTACAAAGTAGTTATTCGGGTCATCCAGCTTCAGGACTTCAAATAATTGATTTATTTCTTCGTTAAAACTTAATTTTTCCCCATATGCTGCATACGCTGAAATAATATAAAGTTTTTGCTTATTTTTGAGTTTAATGCTGATAACTACCGTTTCTAAATTTTTAAATTGCTCGACTTCCGATATTATTACTTGTTTGAATTTGAGTTCTTTTTTAATTAATAATGCAACGCCCCCTCCCTGTATAGCATTTGGCCTATCTCTACGAATAATGTTATAATCCTTGAATTCAATTTTATGTTTTGCGTTCAATTTCGTTTCGAACAACGCTGCTATGTCGGGGTCATTCTTTTTTAGGAAATTTAAGAGACTGCCCTTCCTTTGATTTTGTATGATTGAATTTACGTTAATAGAGACCATTTTTAAATTTTAAATTTTTATATTTTGTACATTGCAATCATTATTGTCCCCCATTGTAAATGCTTATAAAGTTTTCCATCATTTGGAATAATTTTTGTATGTTCTCACTGTTTTTATTTATTAATTCAGATATTTGAGTCAAGTCTGTCAGTTGTGGTTTAGATTGTTCTTTCTGTTTTGTACCTTCATTTTTCTTGCTTGTATTGTATTGTGTTTGTGTTGAACGTGGAGTTTGGGTGTTTTGTTGTTTGTTATTTCCTACGACATTGGAGAAAGACAAGCCCCTTTGTACATAATTATTTACCATGCGCTCTTTGATGACCCTATTTTCTTTCACTGCCTGAATTTTCTTATTAATGTGTTATCGCATTTCAACCTGTTTTGAACAACCTCTGTAAGAGGCCGGGTGTCCAAAGCTCTCACACGTTACACAATAGAGTTTACTCCTATCATCTAACGTTTCAATCGATGGCTGTTTACATTTGCCTTGCTCATGATTTTTTTTTGCATTTCACGCACCTATAATCTAATCGACAATTTGAAGCTACGTGGCCAAATCTTTGGCATTTTTTGCATTGAACCGTTTCTGTTTTTTTAAGTTTTTCCCACCAGACTGTCTGATAGTTTAGATATTTAATACTGTGTAGTCGAGTTGATTGGCTATCTGCTGAAATTTGGATTAGATAAATCGGTAGGATTTTGTTTTCTTTTTTCGATTTAGCTGTTGTGAATCTAGATGTTGTTAAAAATGTCAGTTTGTCTATATTTCGGTTTTTCTGTTCGTCAAGTAATTCGTCCGTATTTTCGTTAATGTCAAGTCCTTTTAAGAGAAAGGATTTAGGTTTTCCTTCTTTAAGAGTATACGAGTAAAACTTAGCCTCCGTAGCTTCAAGTTGCTGTTTCGCTTGCTTAAAATCTGTCACGCTTTCAGTGTACAAGTTATGCTTGGTTGACTCCATATATGACGATGGGGGGTGGCTTTCTTCCATTCTGCTAGTTGACCCACTTGATGGTTGGTCCCCTGGATTTTGTTCTTGTTCCCTCTGGAAGGTGTTGTAGGGCTCAGCACCTGCTGAGTCAGTGGAATTTCTCCTGGATCCTACTGCATTCACAACTTTGCATGATTAATTCAGCTGCTTTACCTGGGTGCTCGATTTCTGCTCCATTCTCATCCTTTTCGATGCATTTTCTTCCACTGTTTCCATTTTGGAGTCACGTTCATCTTGCGTCTTTTCCAAGCTCTGTATCCTTTCCATTTGTTCTTGGATCGCTTTCATCAGGTGGTCTATTGTTTTTTGTTGCTTTTGACTGTTGGATATTAGTAGTTGGTATTCCTTCCTTGGAATCTCCATTATTTGCTGTTCATCCATGTTTTCGGGTTGTTGAAATTCTTCTATCGTTTCCTTTGGCATTTGCGATATTTTTTCTGCTGTTTTGGGTTCATTTTTATTTCCCGTTGGTCCCGTTCCTTCGACTGGTCTGCCGTATGGTTTGTGAGTGTTAACCTGCCTCTGAGTTTTTAGTGGATAAGGAATTTCTTTATTTTTCGTAGTCCTTGTCGTTGGCATCTTCACATCCTTGTTTCTGAAATCACGCATGGATCCTCCAGGTAAAAGTGTTTTTCACTTTTTGGGCTTACACTGCTGGATATATTCACTTGAGTTACAAGTTACAAGGTGATTTTTCAACAATATTATATTATTTTATTTTTGTGATGACTTAAAGCTGTCAGTAGTAGTTATTTCATATAGATGATTTCCAAAGCTTTCAAACTATTACGAGTTTTCTATAAATTTTTTTCTTAAGGCTTAGTGTGAAAGCGTAGAAGATGGTAATGTTAATGATGATTCTTCACTAATAAGAGGATAACCTTCCTTATCCTCTCTCAAGCTCTTTATTCTTTTAGAATTTTAGATCATGAACACGGAATTCTTAAAAATATGTGTATTCTTCGCTTTAAATATTAATCGATATTGTTATCAGATAAATAAAATTGGAAATTTTACAACTTTTCATCAATTTAAACTTTTGTTGTACCTTCGTTAATGATCATTTTATGTGCTTACTTAATAATTATTTTATGTTTTATAATTTATTTTGCATATATAATACGTCATCAAGGTACATGTACATGTTTAAACAATGTATGATGAATAAAATTAATTAATATCAAGTATTAAATAACATTATTATTATAGTTTTTTGAAGACCATATCAAAATTTATTTGAAAAAAGTAATGTTTGCGCTATGTTCAGAGTGTCAACATTCATAATTCAGCTGTATATAATATCTCTGCTTTAACTATTTATCTATTTGATTCATTAATAATATGTTGGTTCTTTTCTACCAATATTTGCAACTATATTAACGATAAGTGTCACAGGCCTAGCTATACAAACTTTAACGTAAGCAAATGTAATTCACTCATTTTGAGAAAAATTCTTATTTCAAGAACGTAACCAAATTGCTGCAGCAAAAATGATCCCACTGTTTTTCTCTGATTTTTTTTTAATTGACCAGAAAAAAAATACATTCACAGAGAGATTTCAATTTATTTTTCAGTGGAGACTCAATATAACTAAACTAGAACTTTTCTTGAACTTTGCTGTTAGCGGACGTTTAAATTTATGAGACGGTTTGAGCACTGAGGCTATTAAAAAGAAATAAGCGTTTTTGTCTCTTATATTTTTTTCTTTTCATTCAGCATCAGGTTGAGCTTTTCATTTTTTTGCAAAAGTGAGTTGTATACTTGCGTCATTCGCTGGTGTCAAATTTGATTTCATGCCACTTTTCTAAGTATCAGAATGCGTCTTAAAAATTTATAACGTGGAAATATATGTAGGAAACCGGCAAAAGTGAGAAGGTTCATTCTTTTAAGCAATATCAATATTTTTCTCTTTTAAATTTAAAATATTTCAATCTTGAAAGGTTAAATTTTACATTTTAAACAGTTATAATTTAAAATTATACAATTTTTAAAGTTTCAATTTTAAATATATTGCATTTTTTTTAATTTTTACTTTTATTCGAAAATTTGCAAAATTTACACGCTTGTATCATAAAATTGTTCCACCTAAAATTATTTAATTCTGATTGCTTATCAATTTTAATTATTATTTATTTGTGATTGGGTCATTTGATATTCTTAAATCTATGATAGTCTTAAACTTTAAATTCAAAATATTTCCATTTGTAAAGCTATATTTGAAATAGCGATACCTCCAATGCTTCTAATTTTAATTTATGTTTTTCTGAAGTCTCTAAATTCAAAATCGTTTAACTTTTTGAATTGTTGAAATTTAAAACTCTTCGATAATTTTACCATTTATTAATAATCAAAAGTTTAAACGCATCAAATTCAAATAAATAGTTTCATTTTGAAAGTCTAAGAGTGAAAACTTTGTAACTATAGATTTATGTTGAGAAAAAACGTTTCTCATAGAGGTTTTTAATATTTTGTTTAAAGAATCACTAATAACTGTAAAGCTTTTTCTCTTAAAATTAAATAATTTTCATTGAACCAGTTCACGTTTTTCTGAATTTAATTAATGTGATATTGCTCTCTTTTTATGTTGTAAGAGAAGAAAAATGTCAATTGCGCTTCGATGCACACGTGTGGAAACGATTCCACACGTGTTCACAAAATAATTTAACCCCTCCCAGGTGTCTGGATAGAAAAGTGTCCATATTATACGGGGTAAGACACGTGGTAGGTAAAAAAACTTTTTCTTCAAAACATAACAGAAATAGACGATTGACTACAGAGGGTTGCTTATTCAGGCAACTATAATTTCTCTGATTTGGCAGTTGAGGCAAATTAGCGGCGCCATCATCTGATTTCTGTTATCCAAATAATATATACACTTGTGCCATAAGAGAACTATTTTTAACATTAATATTAAATTATTCTTTTGACAGCAAATAGTACAAAATCATTTCACGTTACATTTTAACAGAAACATGTTGTTAATTAAGTTCCATCACTTTTTAACCATTTTTCCATGAAAAATGCCTATATCAAAATATAATTGAAAAGTATTTGAGTTTTGAGTAATGGACATAAGTAAGTTAACTTGACGTTATTCTAATACCCACGCCACACATTCTTGGTATCTTCTCGGTAAATCAGGTTTTATTGCATAATTCTTACTTATCCTACTCAGTATAAGTAGGTTACGTTACAAAACAAATACCCATGTTCAAATTCGTATATGAATACCATCGTTCGCTAAACTGCAAAGGCACCTACGATTTTCAAATGGCAAATTAACAACTACATTCAAAGCAACGTTTGACTTTTATATACCGAGGCAAATACGCTCTGTGGCTCTTGTTCAATATTTGCTTGATTCAAACAAGATTTGTATATCGAATACATTTGTGTCAAATATTGATTTAAATATGCATCAAGCACTATAAATAAAGTCATCGGAACCTTCGTTTATTATTAAAGTACATTGATCCAAGGGGTCAATAATTTGACAAAAAGGAATATTCTTTTTTTTAATTAGGTTTCTACTTTTAATACGTCAAAAATACCTAATAATGATTTGAAAGCTAAAAATAATTCTATTGCGAAATGTCAACTGCATTTATAACGTGATGTCAGTTGTCTGTCCAATTAATAGATCGAAAATCAGATATATATAAACTTGCACAGATACTATGCCATACATAAAAAGTGAAATTCGACATTGGTTCTGAAATCACATTGCAATATTCAGATATTTTTTTCCTTTCTTTGCAAGGGTAATTTTATTCTGATCGTATTTATTTTATTACTCATTCAATTCCTTGTACATGCATCAAAGAAACCTTCCTTTACTTCTCCCTCTTTATAGAATCGACCGTGAAATAAAAAAGTGACTCAATAATGTATTTTACTTTGTGGCAACCTGAATGAGGTAACATTATCATTTAGTGATATACATATTTGAGCTTCATTCCAGGAGTCTTGACCGACCCTATCTCAATAAACAACAATCGATAGTGTGCAATATCCAAGAAACACTGTAACCGGTTTTTGACGGATTCTCCAAATCGCGAGAACGTGAACGGACGCGGAATATCACGTCTAAGCTAATAAGACAAGTCTAAAATTCGTTTCCCACATGAAGAATGTCCGAAGGTGTCCCAAAGGGTCAACGTTTTGATGCAGGTGCAGCCATGCACGAGATGATCTTCGGGCTATGTAAACCGGATCATGAACAAAGAAAACAAAAGGGAAGAACCAACGAAGGTCCCAATGTCTGAATACGGAAAGTAAAAAAAGACAAAGACTTTGCGGAAGATTGTCGCACAAAAGAGCGTTACTCATCACGACGCCATATTTCTTCTTACCGAGTTTGTTCTACCACCCTTTGACACCAGACTTTGCATTATGCACGAGAATTCTATGTTTGTTTTTATTTTCATTTTTTATCAGCCTAACACATTCCGGATTCGCACTCTCATCCCGGAATTCAAATCAAAACAAATAATAGTATTAGGAAAGTAAATAAGTAGGTTTGTTTATATTTTTTATGAGGAAGCGAACATAAACGACCAATGTATATCATCAGAGCAATTAGCTTCTGCTTCTTTATATGTACAGTTGGATGTGAAGTAATTAGTTGTATTTTCTGCCTCTGACGTGAGAAATCATTTTCTTCACAATCATCACTTTCTTCTGATGTAGGATAATCAGATATTTTATAATCAACTATTTATGTATCATCTGTCTAATGAGATCATCTAAAATTAGTTGTTCCATTCTTATCTGGAAAGTTAGATTCTGGAAATTGAGATACTCTAAAATCAGTTGTTTCATTTTTATTTGAAAAATCGTCGCCTCTACAATCAGTGGATCTTTTCTTGTCTGGGTAATTGGGACCTTCACAATCTGATGATCACTATAATCAACTCTTTCTCCTTTATTTGGAAAGTCTTCCTTCACAATCGTATTTTCCTTCTATATCTGGACAATTCCTTCCTTTGCAATCACCTCCTCCTTTATCTGGGCAATCTGTTCCATCACAATCACCCTTTACTTTTGTATCCATAGACTCTAGACAATCATTTTCTTCACAAGCAGCTTCTCCTTTATCATCTGGAAAATATAGATCCACTAAAATCAGTTGTTCTGCCTTTATCTGAATAAACCGCTCCACTATAAACAGTTGTTCTTTTCTTATCTGGACACTCGGGAACCTCACAATCAGGTGTGTCTTATTGGGGCGATCTGTTACTTTACGACTATCCTTTCCTTTTCTGTGTAGCCCATCCTTTCCTTTAGAATCTTCCACCCTTTTTTATCTGGATAATTCTCTGCTTTACAATAATAAATTTTTCTTTGTTATCTTTTCTTTAATTTAATTCGGCATGTAGACCAGGGGTCTTCAGGGAGAAGAAATTTCATGTTTTTCACTCACGGGCCAGATGTCTCGTTTCCACCACTATGGCTCCTCTCTCAGCACGGAAAACTTCCGTCTCACTCCCTGAAGAGGAATAATTCAGAAAATCAAATCCAGGATTTGGACTCTCTTCCCGGGATTCAAATCAAAACTATTATAGTACATTATTAATTGTGAAAATTGAGAATAAATATTCTCTGCCCCCCAAATAGAACAAAGGACTAAAATTATAAATGTAAAACAACTATTCAGTGCTTTCGATGGTATAGATATGCGATAATTATTCAGAGTATCGAAAATAATTAAATAATTGCTGCACGGATACACGCCAATAAAAGCTAAACGGACAGCAAATAAATTCTAGATAAATACAATACACAATACATCTTGACAAGGATGTCCGGTAACTCTATTCGCTCATTTGTTCACTCGATATTTTCCCCTGGAGTCTTGTCAGAACATAGTACTAAATTCCAACCGAGCAGAGTTTATGGTCGACAATCTCCGGGAACCGATAAATTAAAATACTTCTTTATTTTGACTCCCTCGTGTGCAACTTTCGAAATATGTATATCTACGTGATGTAAAAGCAGATGTTAAGCAAGTGTGCACCTTTATCACTTTATAGAATCTATCTACACGATTCTGGCTTGTACCTGATCTAAACTTTATTATTTCGTAAAATCATCATAATCAGTGAAAGAAGCTAAGATTCAGTATTAAAATTTTTGAGAGTGAGTCAACTTTACTTTTTAAGTAGAGCCTTTTTATCAACAAAATTTACGGCGTTATAATTTATTAAATGTCACACAAAATACTTCATACTGAATAAATTACAGTTGTGTTGTATATACATACATATATGTATATGAATATTGAATAATGGGTCATTCTCCAGAACATAGGACATCTTTGACAAGGGCATAGTTTTTTGTTGAACTTAACACATCAAAGTGAAAATGATGTCATCAGCATATATTCTTATTGATAAATAATATAAGTTGTATTAAAACTTCAAATATACACCAGGATAAACTCTACTACGCTTTGGGTGGTCATACTCAATGGACCGGCGAAAACAGGAAATGAACCGAGCATTTTTAAACCACGAGAACCAACAAATAATAATGCATTAGTTCCGAAAAATTAAAGATTTGTAGTGGTATTCACGTTTTTTCAAATAATTTTTAGAAATATTTACTATTTTCAAAATGAAAATTATAACTTTTTAAGAACTGTTATCAATCGCAGCTTCGCCAAAAATTAGAATATGTAGTAAATTTTGCCGTTGTACCCTATACACAGAAAGACTTTCTTTTTCAATTAATGATAAAAATATCTGAAACTTTAGTATTCTATAATATCAAAACACGGAAAAAAGTGACTTTGTTTCAAAAATTGATATAGTGTTTTCAACCGGCGAGTTTGATATTTTT
>JAWWLR010000034.1:38502268-38523223 GCA_035041075.1 Acraspis erinacei
CAAATATCAAATTAATATATATATATATATATATATATATATATATATTAGTGGTGAAAAAAAGAAATACTTTTTACCTTTCGATATTCTCTTAATTAGGATTTGGAACAAACGGATGAAAGTATGAAACGTGTTGGTGGTGGATTGGACGAATTAAATAGTATATTAAGTGCTACGCAGAAAAAACTCAACAGGTTTAAGGTAATGTTAAAATCAAGTAAGATACATAGAATGAGAAAAACCAAACAAAATGAGATAAATTTAAAAGGGAAATCACGTTATAACATTTTTATTTACAAGATCCAACAATTGAATAAATTTAAGCAGATGAATTGAAAATAAAACAAGCTTTTATTAAAAGTGTACAAAAATTCAACATTTAAATAAGAGAGTAGGACAAATTGATTAATCTTTAATTTTACTATAAATTAAGTTCAAAATTGAAAAATTACAAATTAAAACCTATTGAAATTTATCAAATGCAAACATGAGGTATTCGTAAGTTAAAAAAAAATAGCGTACCTAATTAAGTTTTTTAATTGATTGTTCAAATTTGAAGTTATTTATAGTTTTTAAAGCATTACAATTAGAACAGATGAATATGCAATATTGACTAAAGTATCCGCCTCCAATTTTGATGAAACTGAAATACCTTGTAAAACATAATAAACTAAAACACATATATTTTTTTATCTACAGAAACGCGCTTCAAGGGGTTGAAATCACGCTTCAAGAATGGGAGTTTCACATAACGATTTGATTGTTTGATTTACAATAAGCACCATATTTTGCTTAATTTCATCCAAAAAAATGCATGGGGCTAAATTGCTTCCAAAAATATTTACAATCATACAAAAAGATGGTCCAAAAAATCTAAAGTCAAGCGAAAAAATTTAAAATATAAATGTTATACATCTACACGGAAGTAAGTTTACATTCTTTCGATTTCAGGAAAAAATCCTATTTATCTAAACAAATTTAATGTTATTGTGTGTAATGATATTTAATTGGGGACAGCAAAAACAATTGGAGATGGCCTCTAACAATGAAGAAAAAACAAAATCATTTACTAATTCTTTTGAAAATGTTTGCATTGGTAAGCAGCCTCCAAATATATTTGAATTATTGAAAAAATAATCAAATAAACCTAAATTCAAGCCGAAAAATTAAAAAAAACTCATATATATATATATTATATCTGCACAAACATAAGTTTAAGTGTTTTGCGAATTCCGGAAAAAATCATATTTTAGGGAGTAATTATTCTCTCGAGATTTTTTATCATACACATATTTTTGACGTCATATGCAGTATTTGCGAACAAAACTAATTAATTTTTTTCTGTTTGCAATAATGTCACATTTATAATGTTTTTGGTTGAACCTATAGATTTTATGGGGGTGGGTAAACTACGCGTAACGATGTTTATTATATTTGTGTGTTAAGAATGTTACCCCTACTGAAATATAATTTTTTCGGAAAACGTAAAACACAAAAACTTATTTTCGTGCAGATGCACAAAAAAAATATTTTAAACAATTTTCAGCTTGAACTCTTTTACCATTTGTTACATAACTATAATTAAATTTTTCGGTAGTTTACACCTGTAAACATTTTTTAATAAATTTGGAATAATACTATTTTTCTCTCCTCTTTGTGAGAGACCCTCTTCGATTGGTTTTGGGCGCAAAAATGTCAGATTATTACACAAAATAACATTGAATGCGTTATTGTCCAATAAAATATGATTTTTCCAGAAATCGCAAAATACATCATTTTACTTTCGTGTAGATACCTATAACATATCTATTTTTCTATTTTTTGGCTTGAATTTAGATTTATAGGGCCATTTTTCAATTATTGTATAAATGTTTAAGGGTGGTTTACCCTCACAATTTGTTTATAATATTTAAAAAATTTAATTTTTTATCCGTTATTATATTAGGAAATTCTTACGATTGATTTCGTTAAAAAATATTGTGTTGTTGCACAACTCCTTATATCATCTTTTCGCAGATAAAAAAATACGTATCTCTTAGTTTTTGATGCTCCAACATATTTCAGTTTCCTCAAAATCGGAGTTAGACAATTGGTAATGTTTCCTTAATCAAAAACGTAAACTATTTTTTCGAAATGATTTTACTTCATAAAAACTTCCGTAGATATTATTTAAAAAATAATAATAAAAGAAGCGACTTGTTTCCTAAAGATACAAAAATTAAGGTCGATAAAGTATTAAGAAATATTTACTTCCTTGTGCCTAAATAATGTATAATCTGAATCTATAATCATGTCGTAAAAAATGCATGGTTCGAAGAAGCGGAAATGATTAATCATAATGAAGAATAGAATTTGATCATAAAATTCGGATTACAGACAGTTTGTGGCAGTTTGGGCACTTTGTTAAAAGTTCGTGCCAAATCACATCCAGGCACACCTGAGCACAAAGCCCGCAAGTCTAAAGAGTTGAACAGCCCAGAAGAAAAAGAATCTGAAGAAAAAAAGGAAGAAATTGAAACGATGGAGCATAATGAAAAACCAGAAGATGCTGAGAATCCAGAGGATTGTGTCAAGCCTGGTTCTTTTTCACAGAAAAAAATTGATATCAATCAGAAATTAGGATCGCACATCGACAAATTGGATTCTTTGATTAACAAAGCAGAAAATTCCCAATACAGGATGCAACATCAGTCCAAGCAAATGAAGAAACTTCTGAAGTAAATTGAATTCTACTGTGTAGAATTTACAAGAAAGTTTTATCTGAATAGTTATATTCAAGTTTAAAAATAATCAGAATTAAACAGTATTATCGCAGGAGTAAATTATTTTCGATATCGTTACATTTATAGCAATTTGCTTACATTGTTAAACTAGTTTAGAGCAAATTTTTATCCTTATAAATTACAAAAAATGGGGATTGTTTCCTGAAAATTTTCTTTGCTTGCTAAACGTACACGTATTTTCGTCTTTTAAGATTCGAGGAAAATTAAACCCTGCTATCCAAATAATGTGATTCCACCTATATTGTATTTTATTACTTAAGTATTAAGTACTGCAGAGACAATTTATATAACTTCGAGAACAATAATTATTGAATGATGGATATTTTTTAATATTTACAACAAAATTATTTTATGCACTAGTTTTAGTAAAAGACATGCTTAGTTTAGTTTAGACTTTAGAGTGTAGCAATTCCTATAAAATTTTATTGCACTCTTTTTAAATTTAATGATAATTATTTTTGCTAAAAGTTTTTGCTGAGGTTGATTACGATCGAGTAGCATTTTAGCTACAGGAATTGATTAAAGTTATTGAAGGAAAAATATATAGAAAAAGTCTAGCTTTTGTTACAATTTGTTTTTATTACACCTTAATATAAGCGTAAATTACTCAAATTAAAGTTTTATTTTCTTATTTAAAAAATTATTAGTTTGCATTGAAGTTACACGAATTTCCACATAATTTGTATAATATAAGGCTCGTGTTGCTTATCTGTAATTAAGTTCAAAGAAGTCATACAACAAAAAACGGATGAACGATTTCAAGTTACTTACTATGTAGATTTCCTCCCAACATATCTAACTGCTGCATATTAAAAAAAATATTTGAAGCACATTCTAATAAAAAGTATTAAATTAAAAGAAAATGTCTCTTTTAAAAAACTAAATTATTCTGATACTGTCTTCATAAAAACTTCCTACAAAATAGAGAAATAATACCACTACTAAATTCAAAAAATGTTAATTATAAATAAGTAGGCTTTTCAGGCCTCACAGACAGGCCCCTCGGTTCCCTATTTTACCCTATATTCAGTTAAGGTCCCTATAGTACCCTATTGTCACTATATATAATCTCTTTTCTTTTAATAAATAACTCAAGAGTTAATCACTAGTCAATATATATTCTATACCTACTTCAGAATTGTCTTGAATTATTATGACATATTTTAGGGTATTTTTAAAGATTCTGAAAAATGTGTAATATATTTCAATTATCTGAAGGGAATTGTAAGATTTTAGGGTATTTTTTCAGATTCTAAGGAATTTTTAAGAGCTTTCAAAACTTTCAAGGGGTTTCAAAACATTCTAAGGAATTCCTTTATTATTTTTATTAATCCGATGGGATAACAAAGCGCTTGAAATATGTTAGGATGAAGAATTTGCTAGAATTTCGGGAGAAATGGAACGATTTTACAGGAACTCTATAAGGTTTGAAGATATTTTAAAAGATTTCATGAAATATCATCACATTTTATAGAATTTCACGGGCTGTTTTAGTATTTTAATGGATATTAAAGAATATTAAAGAATGTATTCATGAGACGTTAGGTATTTCATAGGGTTTTAAAGACTTGAATAGATTTCCAATTATTTTTTTTGAATTCAACCTGAATTCTTATTAATTTACTCAGTTGTACTTAATTCAATGGATTTTTTTTTAATTTTTAAAAGTTTGTATTTAATTGATACTAAGCATCAATGGACAAAATGATCAAATGATTTGAAATATTTGAAGTTATTTTTTCAAATACCTTGGCATTTTCAAGAGCTTTAACAATTTTAAAAGGATTTCAACTGATTTTAAAATATTTTTAATATTTTAGAACATTTTAAAAGATTCCAAGGTATTTTCAAGAGATTTAAACAATTTAAAGAGATTTCTAAAGGTTTTAATAATTTTAAGGGATTTAAAAAAATTTGCATGTGGTTTTAAAGAATTCCTAATGATATGAAAAGATTTTACAGGACTTGTAAGGTTATTGGATATTTTAAAAGATTTGAAGAATATCAAGAGATTTTTAAATATGTTTTACAATTCATTTATAATTTGTCCTGAATTCTTTTAAATTCTTTTGAATTCTTCTGAACTCAATCAATAGATTTTTTTAAACTTTTGTTTAATTCATCTTAAAGTATTTGAAACTCACTTTTAGTTCTTAGAAATTTCATAAAATTCTTTTAAATTATCTTTAATTTTTCTAAACTCATTTCAAATGTACTATATATTAAATGATTTTTTTATATTTTCGAGTTGTTTTGAATTCATTGAATGATTCATTGAATTTATTTGATTTTTTTAAGCTCTTTTTAAACTTACTAAATATTTAATGAAGATTTTCATATTTCTTAATTGCGTTTAATTCATTTGATTTGTTTAATTCACCTTAAACTTTTATAAATGTCATCGAATTCTTTTTGTTTACCTCAAATTCATCTAAATTCATTTTACAGAAATCAAATGGAATTTATTATTTTTAAGCTTTTTTCAATTCATTTAAATTTTTTAAACTTAACTTAAATTGTTTTGAAGTCTTATGAACTTATCCTGAATTTGTTACCCTTAGAGCGTGAAAAAGTACTCTATGAGCGTGAAAAAATTACCCTTTTAGTCCCTATATTTTATACCATAGGGACTGTGAGGCTTGCTTTGTGTAGTGTTTAACAAAGAAATTCTTGCACATACTTTCTGTTTATAATTTTTATGCCAAAGAGTCAATAATACTTAATTAACGAGTCTTTAATAATTTTAGAGAACACAAGAAGGAATTGTGATTTAATTCTGCGCTTTTTTATTTTTAAACGCATAGTATATGTTTTACTTATAATTTTAGCTACAGATGGTAGAAACTTAATTATAACAGCAAATTATACTCCCACGTAGATACTAGATAATTAATAGAGTTATAAAAACTGCTTTTATGCATGCTTCCAATTATAAGCTATCTGTAATCGAAATATTGTCTGCATGAAATACTTTACACCGTGAAATATTTAAACATTAAAGTGGAGTCTTCCAATTATATAAAATAAAAAAATTCACGCGTGAAATAATTCTGTGAATGCTATAATTTTTTAATTTTTGTACTAAAAATTTATTCGTTATTATTCTTATTGCAGCCAAATTTGAAAATTTGCAATTATAACTTATTTTGTAAACTATAGATTTTTAAGGGTATAAATATGCATCATTATGTTAACACGTTATCGTTATGTTAAAAGAATAGCATCTAATTTAAAATCAATCCTAAAATATTTTTTAAATTAAATGATAATTACATATGTTGCTGTGAAAAAATACCCCCAAAAATATATCAATGTCAAATATTTGAGGGTGTATTACAATCATCAATTAATATAAATTATAAGCAATTAAGAAATTGCATGTTGCTAAGATTACATAATCTATTAAATAATATTAATCGACACTTTAATATTGTAATTATTTCTCATGGACAATTATATTTGTCCAAAAACATTTATGCTACACTTCAAGGTATATACACATTCTATTTAGAATTATCTCTGCAAATTCTCACTCAAATTCTATACGCTTCGCTGAAAGAATTTTCGTCCATATAAGTAAATTAAGTATCTAATTTATCCTCGAAAGTTAAATGAGCATGAATAACAATTTTTACTGAAAATAATTTTATTTTTATACTTGTTCATTTAACTTTTCTTTGTGGATGGAAAGACTCTATCTAAAATTAAAACTTGCGTAGATCTTCTTATATATTATGCTACGAATATTACACTTATGAGACTCTTATAATTATATGACTATTGTTTAATTATATAAATATTGAAATGATATACATATTATTCTTCATGCAATTTGAATAGTCAGATAACTATTCTGAAATAGAATTTCGTTTGGAAATTAAAAATTCAGATTGCTTGAAAAAATGAAGCATGTTTTCATTATACACCAAATGTTAATTATAAAATATATAATAGGAGACATTTGTTACTCATTCTGTATATAATATACATATATACAGAACTGAGTTTGTTATGCATATTCAATGTACAATGAAATAAAATGAAGAAATATTGATATCATATTTACATACATAGTAATTTATTTTTATTTATAGTTTTATATCTGAGTTTGTTTCATTTATTCAAACTTAGAAGTGTAAATAATGAATAATTTCAAATACTATAAACATAGTGAGCGCTCTGCGCACACAAATGACCCTTTCTTCCAAAAAAAAAAAAATTAGATACTTTTTTCAGGAAAGTGACAGGATACATTTCTTATTTCACGGAAAATCTTATGTAATTTTAGAATGTTTTATATGATATATAGAAGTTCCTCTAATTATTTTTCTCATTTACACAATGTGACTCGCCGCGGACATGACGTAAGCCAACATCCCACTTTCAACATTCCTTTAATATTTAAAAATCATAAAAAATACATTTGGGTGGTATCTTCGGAAGAATCACATCCCACTATATCTAAATTTGATTCGAATTTTCTAACAGATTTCATTTGTCACATTCTAAAATTGGGATTTGTAAAACAGTTTTTATTAAGTTTATTTTTTTATTATATTGCATTTCTGAGAAAACCCCGTCGAATTGCACTATAAAAATTAAAAATATATCATTTTCTAGAATCCTTTAGAACTTCCAATTTTTGTAAGAATCGTTAATTTGCCGGTTTTTAGCCAAAGATTAAAAAAATGAATGATTGCAAATTGAAAAATATTTGATTAGAAGATATAAAAAATAAGTCATAATTAAAACTGAAATGGTTGAAAAGTTTAATTGACAATTTGAAAATTTTCAAAGATTTAAATTTACTTCAAATAATTAAAATTGTATAACAAGTTTTTTAGTTTTCAACGCTCGATAGTAGACATTTTTTTATGTTTAATGTTTCACACTTAATGTTACTTCATTCGAATATCTTTTCAGAATAATTCAATTTTAAACATTTATAATTGTAAATTTTTCCATTTTAAACTGCGAAAATTTGTTGAATTATATAATGAATTATATATAAACAATTTTAATATTTTATTATGATTATGTATCTAATAAGAATTAAAAAATTTTTTAATTCAAAAGGTAAAAATGTTTCATTATTCAATTTGAACGCTTTTAATTATAAATAATACAATTTTATCCCTCTAAATTTTGAGTCATCCAATATTCAGAATTACATTCTTAAATTATTAACTATTTTGAAATTATTTCATTTTCGAAATTTTAATCTGACATGATTCCATTTCGAGATTCTTCAATTTAAAATAAAATAGTTCAATTCTGAACGCTTTCAATGTACCATTTTTTAGTAATTCGCAACTTTCAATTTTTATAAAAATAATTTTAATAATTAGCAACTTCAGTTATTTTTTAGATTCAGTCATGCAACTTTTTAAACTCATAATTTGTTGAAAACACAAATGGTCTTTCTTTCAAAAATGACTCAGGCAGTGATTTCAAGTTTTATTTGAAAACTTTCGTGGGACAACATGGAACTATCATTCACCAGAAAAATTCCGTAAGAATTAATTCAAAACTTACCATAAACGATTATATTTGCTTTTTCTATAAAAAATTTGAGCTCCTTTTTATATTTTGTTCCTGTAATATGAAAAATTTAACTTTAAAACAGGAAACCCCGGTACCAAGGAGAATTTACAAGATTATTCGATTGAGAAATTATTCAAATACTATTTAAATCTCACATTTTTCAGTTTATTTCTCTAAAAGGCATTCATTACAGAACTCATTAATTGAACATTGTAATAAATAAATTTGCAATTATTTACATTATCGTAAGGAAAATTAAGTTAACCAAATACATATTTCAAAATTTTAATTTAGCTCTACCAAGAAAATCAACTTGAACCTAGTTATAATCAAATGCTCAACCTCAAATAATGATTTTTAAGCAATTTTCAACATTTTTGTTTTATGATTTAAAAAAGGCCTGGAACAGTGGAACGAGTGGATCTTTCATTACTAAGCTCACCAATAATTTATAATTTTTGTGATATGAGTGTTGTTTTTATTCTGTATCAAATTATCTTACAAATAAAATTGTGATTTAAAAATAGCGCCAACTCGTGTCATTCATGTACTCAGAAAAGTTTAACTAGTTCCAGTACAGCGGCTTATTTCATTTATTTCTTTTCAAACATCTGTTTCTACATTTTTAAATACCTCCTCTATATTATTTTTAAATAATTGTTTTCTATTAAAAATAATTTTCATATTTAAAAAAAAAATTTCTTCTCAAAAATAAAATTTTGAACTGTTTTAAAATGTCGTCACCAGAGGACAGCACTTCCCGGAGTGTGATTTTAAAATTCAAGATGGCTGCGGCCATGGCGCAAACGTAAACCATGGAACGCAAGGTTATAATATACTCCGGAGCTGGCTGAGAAATAATGTCAGATAAAATTTTAAAAATCCAATTATTAGGTGTGTAGGAAAGTATTAAAAATGTCGTGCCCGGCGGCAGTTCTGCCGCGTGTTTTTTCTGCAATACAAAATGTAAATACGAAAGAATTAGCGCAATGTACGGAGAGGGAAGTAAGACCGATTTTGCCGTGCTTGGTTAGGATGAGCCTAATTTCTCCACTTGATATAACACAAGAATGTGTCGAAGCAAGAAAAGAAATTCTTACAATACTATCTGCAATTGAATCAGTCAATGCTATTGTTGGTTTACTTTCGATTGATTTCCATGGTTTAGAACTTGATGTCCGGCGAGAACAACAGTTGAGGTATTTGTAATTTATAATTTGACACTTATCCATTACGTCGCATTTACTCACGTATTTGAACATAAGTTTTACATTATATATATTTTTGCACCTATTTTAATTATTAATTGTTCACATTTATTTATACTTAAGGGCCCTTGCCAAAAAGTTGCGAAGTTTGGACTAAAATAACAAACTTAGATCAAAATATGCTCAAATATGGTAACAATCAATTTCAATATTGTTTATCTTTTAATAGTATTGTTGTTTAATAGGGCAAATGTCAATGCATTTTTTTAATTTATTTGGGGAATAGATTTTATTATTTTTAGAAAGATCTTTAAAACATAATTTATATAAATAAAGTCATATTGTGCAATTTTGTTGCACACGACGATTTGGCCAGACATTATGTTTCTAAAGATTTTTTTTTAATCTATTAAACAGAAATTAAGTTCTGGGCTACGATTCTTTTCTAAAAAGTTCTGTTTTTGGCGAACTGTATAGATTTTAACAGTTTTTTTTAATTGTACTATTGTATTGTAATAATTTTTGCTAGATTAAGGTATTCGGTGAACTGTTTTTATAAACAAAACTTTCTAGCGCACTAGAAAATCGGAAAAATATCGGGAATTTTATTCAGGATCTTTTTATCGTTTATTCAAAAATCAGAGAGAGAGGGAGAGGAAATCTGCGTTCTTACAATTTAATAAAATCTAAATTTAGTTCAATATGTTAACGAAAATATCGAAAGAATGTTTAAACGAATGTGGTTTTTAAATATATTTAAAACCCTTTTATAGCAATAATACATAATTTTATGAGGTGTCATCCACAAATTACGTATGATACGTAAAATACAATGGATTTTCAAGTAAACAGTCAAGTTTTCAACTTAAGATCACTTTTGATCAAGAAATGACAGAATTACATTTTCAGATAAAATAATTAATTTTCAACCAAGAAAAAGAAAATTTTCAGCAAAATAGTTAAATTTTAAACCAAAGTGATGAATCTTCGGTAAAAAAATGAATCCTTTGAGTTTTCAACAAAGAACAATTTTTCAGGCATTAAAGCAAAACACTCTAATCAAAAATGTTAAGTTTTCAAGCCAAAAATACTAATTTTTGTAACAAAAAAATGAATTTACAACCCAAAAGTACGCATTTTCTATGAAAATAATTGGTTCGCTACAGTGAAGTTTCAACATAATAGTTAAATTTGTAATCTAAAAGCTGATTTTTTTACAAAAAAGACAATGTACATATATTTTCAACCGATTTTTGGATTTTTAAAGAACATTTTTACAAAGAAGATTAAGATTCTACCACAAAAGACAAAGTTTCAAAAAATTTCTGAAAATTTCAACCAAATATGTAGTTCAACTATGAACTGAATCAGCTAAATTTTCAATGAAACCTAGAATAGTTAAATTTTCAGTAAAAAAAAAATTATTTAAACAAAAAATTGTTGAATTTTGAACAAAAAAAGGATTTTCAACTAAAGTGATGAATCATGAACCATCAAGAAAAAAAAGAATTTTTAACAAAGTATTTCCCCTTCAAATAAGTAGTTGAATTTTGAACCAAAAAGGTTTTTCAGTCTGTATTAACGAATAGCGAAAATCTTTGAATTTGAAATTAATCGTTATATTAGTAGAAGAATCCTGGGATCAACGTAAAATTGACAGAGTGATTCGAACATTAACTAATTTAAATACCCTGTAAAGCACAACATTTTGCCGTTTTTCTTTATATGTAAATCATACAATTAAAATACAGAAAAATTGCTATTTTACACTTGTCGTAAAAATACAATTTTGATTGTTATTTAACAATAAAGTTACTGAATGGCGTTCGTGTCAAATATAAATTTATTTACTGTCTTCATTAAATAAAATGTTGCATTATAGATCTTGAATAGTTCTCATTTTCATCATTCACTTAAATGTTACATTTTTTACTATTGAATTCTAAAAATAAAATTTGGATATAAAAATAAAATAATTTCATAAATCTTTGTGACAATTATGTCCAGAAAAAATGGTAAATGGAATCGTCTAGAAAATTCGAATCCAATTCAAATAGTCTAATTTTGATCCTACATTGGTAAATACTTCATCTAAAAATATCTAAAAAAAATGTATTTTTAATGTTTTTTTTTTAATATTAAAATATATTAAAAGTACGGTTAATGAAAAGAAAATCTATTGCTTCTTAAATATTGTATGTTAATGAGCAAGATTGGTGTCATTCATATTGCACTTACTGAAATGTTTTGAATGAATTATATAAGATTTTCTTTAAAATTTATAACAAAAATTTTAGAAAATTAACCCATTTTTCCTGAAAAAGGGGTGATAAGTGGGCGCATAATTATGTAGTTATTTTTAAAAAGTTTTTCAAAATAGTTAACAAAATTTGAAGACATCTTATTATAAGGAAAATATTTCTTTCCGCAGAAAAACTATTAAAATTTTGCCATCATTATTGTTTTAACTTCAAACTTGTTTCTCCATGCAAACAAACGTTTTCACAATAATTGTAATAAGTTGTTAAAACTCTTTAATATATAATATTTTATTTAAGTTTTAAGCAAAATATTATATTTGCACTACTTCTGCAATATGTTCTTTAAGTAAAATACAAAATGACTTAATCCTATCTCATTTTATAAAGATTTCCGTTAGTTCTCAACCGATTTAGGAGAAAAATTGTAACTCTCACATAATTAACATGATTGAGTATAGTGATAAATAAATCAGTGTTTTCTTCACGGCATGAATTTTGTATATGTATAATATGTTAAATTTCCCATTTATGTATGTTGATTGGGGACAATTTACAAAAATAAATTTAAACTTTAAGTACACATAAATATATTTTTAATTTAATATATGAAGAAAGAATAATTAACCTATTAAGTTGTTGAAAAATTATTTTTAAATAATTGGAAAAGCTTCTGATCTCAAAAAAAAATGGTGGGAAATCATTATTCAAGTTATGGGCAAGAAGACTTGAGAAGTATCTTTCAAAAGTTTAAATGTTTTACAATTTAAAATAAATTTTGCGAGCTGTAGATTTTAACACCTAAATCTTAATTTCCAATTTATAATATGTCAATGTTTAAAATTAAAGGCAACCTTAATTAAAATGTTAAATTTATAAAGATACCCATTTTTAATATCTTACAACACGATGAAATTGGAAATAACTCAACATAAAAGTTTCAAACTTTGAATAAGAAGTTATTATTATCTAAAGTTTATCAAAATTACTGAGACGGATAAAAAATAAAAAATTGTTTTTTTCCTAGGCAAAAACTGGGAAACACCCAAGCAGACAGTGTCCTCGCCCAATCTCTTCAAAGTGGTCTTGCCCTAGAATTCGAGCGAAGCGAGGCATCTCGTCGAATTCGCCTCGTCCTCAGCGAAATTCTCTTCATCGCCTCCCAAATCCGTGAACAACAAAGGAGCCAGGACTTCCAAATCAAACATTCCGACCTCTTCGACAATGCCGTATATATGGAAGAAATCACCTATGTCATCTGCATCGCCCTCGCCGAACTTCCGGAGCTTCTTTCCATTCCCGAAATCTGTGAAACTCTCCTCCACGTGAAACATGGTCCCGAAATAATTTGCTGGGTCGTAGCCAACAGTCCCGACAGTTTCACCGAAGTGTGCACCTTCCTGATCGCCAATGGCGAACGACAAGAGGAATCCAATCTCGGCAGTATCAGAACTAAAGCCCTGACGATGCTCTGCAGAATGAATCCAAGTCAAGCTCTCGCCGTCCGAGCGAAATGTGTCGAACTTTGCAGAATGCCAGCCCTCGCAATCACTCTCAGTCTTGAAAACGAATCTTTAAGCAATTCTCCGTTCGAAAGCGACATGGTTGCTTTCGTTTCTGGTTTGCTGCTCGGAAACGATCAGCAGGTGAGGAACTGGATTGCCATGTTCATCAGAAATGGCCAGAAAAGAAAAGGGGAATCACACACAGCTCTGCAATCTCTGAGGGAGGAATTATTGAGAAGGCTACAAAATATCGTATCACACAGTTCAGATTGTCAGTTAGCTGAATCTCATGTTGTGCAAGCGAGCGCACTTCTAAGACTTTATTGCGCTTTAAGAGGAATAGGCGGAATTAAGTTTCAGGATGATGAAGTTTCTATGATTGTGAAATTGCTAACTTCACATCCTCCACCTTCGCCAGCAGGAGTCAGGTTTGTTTCGTTAGGTCTCTGTATGCTCATCGCGTGTCCTTCACTGATTGGACATCCAAATTTGGAGAAGAAAAGCATTGAGTGGGTTCAATGGTTGGTGCGAGAGGAAGCTTATTTCGAAAGTGCGAGTGGAGTTTCTGCAAGCTTTGGAGAAATGCTTTTGCTGATGGCTATTCACTTTCACAGTAATCAACTATCAGCGATTTGCGAACTAGTGTGCGCGACTCTTGGAATGAAGATTCCGATCAGACCGAATAATCTGACGAGGATGAAGCAGATTTTCATGCTGGAGATTTTTACTGAGCAGGTTGTCACTGCACATGCTGTTAAGGTCCCTGTGACTGCGAATCTCAACGCGAATATTCCTGGATTTCTACCGGTTCATTGTATTCATCAGTTGTTGAAATCCCGGGCTTTTGCCAAACACAAGGTTCCGATTAAAAATTGGATTTATAGACAAATCTGTGACAGCGTTCCACCTTTGCATCCAGTCTTGCCTGCCCTGGTCGAGGTTTATGTGAATTCGATTTTGGTCACGAATAACAAAACCTCGGAGCATACGAATAAACCGATTACCGAAGACGAGATTCGGAAGGTGTTCCAGAATAGCGTTTTTGGAGCGAACTTTGATGCGAAGAAAAGCGTGATGAGCATGGTGGAAATGGAAACGGATTATATGGATGTGGATACCTCGCAGCCTTCTTTAACATCACAGCTCCTCTTTTTGTATTATTTGTTGCTCTACGAGGACGTGCGGCTGTCAAATATGCACCATTTTATTTCTCAGGGAAAGAAGGTGAAGTCATATTCGACTGATTTTCTTTCTGAGTTGCCGATAAAGTATCTTCTGCAACAAGTGCAGAGGGATCAGATGAGTTATGCTGGTTTGTTTTCTCCTCTTTTGAGATTACTCGCGATGCATTTTCCACATTTATCCTTAGTGGACGACTGGCTTGATGACGAGGTGATTAATGTTGATTCGGTAACGGCGAATCAGGAAAAGGTTGCGATTAATGATACTTCAATTATTGAAGCTTTTGGACATATAAGGACTTGTGCTTCGCGAACTGGGAGATTATTGAGGCATCTTTTGTCCATGAAACCTTCGGATATTTGGCCACATGCGGAAATTATTATACATTACTTCAAGACGATCCTGGATGAGAAAGTTCCTAGGTATATTCAAGGTGAATAGAATTTTTAATTTGTTCTCGAGTGATAATGATTATAAGATCAAAGGAATTTAGCAGTACAAGTATTGTGTTTTTCAGAATTGTACAAACAAGTATGGCTGAGACTGAATACCGTATTACCAAGATGTCTATGGGTTTTGTCAATAAATGCATTATTGATAGAAAACTCGACAGTTAAAAACGTCTTCCTAACTCAAGAAAATATTGTCCTAGATCCACTGCAAGTATTGCGTTGCGATATTAGAGTTTTTCGATGCGCTCCTGTCTTGTCCGTGATACTTCGGTGAGTTTACTTTAAATTAGCAGGGCTGCCATACAGTCACTTTTTAAAAGGGAAAAAACAACATTTTAATCAATCTCATTTTAGATTTAAAAAGAAAAGAGAAAATTTAATTAATCCATGTATTTTTTCCCGTTTTTAAGAAACATACCCTTTTCTTGCTCCTTTTGCCCAAATGTGAACTAAATTAATATACCTCAATAATAAAATCCAACTATTTTTGGTTCAAAGTTAATTCTTGTTGGTTAAAAATTTAATTATATCATTGAAAAGTCATATTGTTTGTTGGAAATTGAACTGTCTTCTAAAAAAATCGTCTTTTGGGCTTCAAAATTCAACAGTTTGTTTGAAAATACAACTCTTTTTGGTTGCAGTTTAATTTCTTTTGTTCAAAATTTCGACCATTTGATTGAAAATTCAACTATTACGTTAAAAATTCAACTCTTTTGTTGGAAATTCATCTCTTGCTTGAAAGTGCAACTATTTGGTTGTAAATGCAACTGTTTGGTTATAAAATGTTTTTTTTTTTCGTTCAAAATTCAGCTATTTGATTAATTTATTTAGTCAATTTTTTATCAAACATTCCACTTTTTAACCTAAATTTCAACTTTTTTGTGCAAAATGCATTTTTTTGTAATGCAACTATTTTTTTGCAAATTCATCTTTATTGATTGAAAATGAACGTTTTTGTTTTAAAAACATTAATTCAAGATAAAAAGTCCAAGTTTCTCGAAAGCATTCGAATTTGAGCTTCAAACCTGAATTATTGACGAAAATTGGTTAAAAATAAATCTTTTTTGGTTGAAAAGTCAACTCCTTAGTTAAAAAATTAACTTTCTTGGTCGAAAATTAATTTTCCTTTTTTAAATTCAACTGTTACGTTAAAAATTAATTTTTTTAACTGAAGAATTATGTATTCCATGTTAGATTGAAAATTCATAATTTTGTAGTAAAAACTTCAAGTATATGGTTGAAAATTCATGTATTTTATTAAAAAATCGTCTTCTTCGGTAGCAAATTAATCTTTTTGGTTTAAAAATTCATCTTTTTAGTTGAAAATTCAATTATTTGGTTCAACATTCATGCATTTTGTTGAAATTTCGCCTTTTTGGTGGAAATTTAATCTTTTTTCGATTAAGAATTAAACTGCTTGATAGACAATTACATAACTGTTGCTTTTTGCCTAAATGCGAACTAAATTAATAGAACCCAATAATAAATTCCAACTATTTTTGGTTGAAAGTTAATTCTTGGTGGTTGAAAATTTAAGTATTTTATTGAAGTCATATTTTTTGCTCGAAAATTCAACTGTCAATCAAAAATTCGTCTTTTTGGCTGGAAAATTAAACAGTTTGGTTGAGAATGCAACTTTTTTGGTTGCAGTTTCTTTTTTTTTTTTTTTAGAAATTTCGACCATGTGATTGATAATTCAACCATTACGTTAAAAATTCAACTTTTTGTTGAAACTTCTGCTCTTGCTTGCATCTGTTCGGTTCTAAAATGCAACTGTTTGGTTATTTTTTTTAATTCATCTATTTGATTAATCATTTATCTTTCTTGGTTGATAATAAATAACCTTTTTGTTAAAAATTGATCGTTTCAGACTAAAAGTCAAATTTTTATAAAACATTCCACTTTTTAACTTGAAAATTTAGCTTTTTTTGCAAAATGCATTTTTTTATGCAACTATTTGTTTGAAAATTCCTCTTTATTGATTGAAAATTAAAATTTTTGTTTAAAAAACATTTTTTCAAGATAAAAAGTTCAAATTTCTCGAAAGCATTCGAATTTGAGATTCAAACCTGAATTCTTGATGTAAATGTATCACTTTTGTTTAAAAATGAATCTTTTTTGGTTGAAAAGTCAACTCCTTGGTTAAAAATTTAGCTTTCTTGGTTGAAAATTGATTTTCGCTTTTTAAATTCAACTATTACGTTAAAAATTAATTTTTTTAACTGAAGAATTATGTATTCCATGTTAGGTTGAAAATTCATGTATTTTGTTAAAAAGTCGTCTTTTTCGGTAGCAAATTAATCTTTTTGGTTTTAAAATTAATCTTTTTAGTTGAAAATTCAATGATTTGGTTCGAAATTTATGCATTTTGTGGAAATTTCGCCTTTTTGGTAGAAGTTTAATCTATTTTCGGTTAAGAATTAAACTGTGCGGTTGATAAATAAATTAATATCTTGGTTGAAGATTCAACTATTTTGTTGAATATTCGTCTTTTTTGTTTTCGTGGATAAACTGTTCAAAATCTCTACCGGTTTGATGATTCTCGACAAATATCGATCATAAGCTAAATAGTAAACTACCGTCGGAAATTATCAGTACGATCAGCGAAAGTACTAGTAAAAATGACTGCATACTTTGAAATCTGATTAAATTACGCGTCGAATGAGCCCTAATTGAGATATTTTTGACATTTTGAAGAGAATATACCATGTAAGGAACAAAAAATGCAAGAATTTCTCGAATTTTTGTATCTGGAATTCAACTTGGGACATGGCTTAAGAAAATTTGAGCAAAAATCTAACATTCATATCAAACAGTTTTCAAGGTCTTATCCTTAATTTAGGCCAATAAAACTTGATAAATCTCCATGGGTTCTCGAGATAATGTCTAAAAATGTTAAATTGCTCTCTACGATATTAAAATTAAAATTATTTTAATTTCTAATTTGATGTTTTATTAGTTTCTATTGTAACGTATTGAAATATAAATACGGCACTTAAGTTTAAAATATTTATTTAGCTTATAATAAAATGAATTACATTTTTTTCTGAACATTACTTATGAAATTTATTCTACCAATTGTAGCTTGGTTTTCATCAGCGAATTCAGCAATAGAATTTCATCTATTCTTGTAAATTCTGGCCGATAAATTGAACACTTTTTCCAGTTTTTTCAATTACATTAATCTGTGACAGCCCTGAAAATCAGAAACAAAATTATAAAACCAAAGCAAACTTACTCTTTCCTAGTATTGAAAATGAATTTATCCTTTCATTTCTAGGATCCTACAAGCGACTTTAGCAGCTTCAAAATCTCAACTATCAAGGCACATGCAAGACAGGCCCCTAACAGAAAAAACAGGCCAATTGACAAGTGAAGCCGAAAGAGAAGATCTGAGAACTGCTTTGGTAGGTTCGCAAGAAAGTGCAGCTGTTCAAATTCTTTTGGAGGCGTGCTTAGAAACCGAAGAAGATCGAACAGTTCCTGGACGAATGTGGTCTCTCAGAGAAATAAGAAGCGTCGTTTGCTCTTATTTGCATCAGATTTTTATCGCTGATCCGTCTTTGGCGAAACTGGTTCACTTCCAGGTTAGTCTTGAAAAACAATCTGAACGCTTGGTTGGGCAAGTCTAACAAAGAATTTGTTTATTCTAGGGATACCCGAGGGAACTCCTGCCAATCACCGTTTCGGGAATACCGTCAATGCACATTTGTCTCGACTGGATTCCCGAATTACTTTCGCAACCTGAACCAGAAAAGCAAGTATTTGCCGTCGATTTAGCATCGCATCTGGCAGTTCAATACGCACTTCCAAAAGCTCTGAGTGTTTCACGGTTAGCTATCAATACCCTGATAACTTTACTGGGAGTTTTACCCGCCAAAGATAGAGTTATTCTCTTCATGCCGGTTTTATCAGCACTGACAAGGATTTGTTTAGCTTTTCCCCCATTGGCAGAAGACACGACGGGCTTGCTTCTTCAACTCGGAAGAGTCAGTTCTGCTCAAGCTGCTTTAGGGGATAAATCTGCTGAGAAATTGTGCCAAGCAGTAAATTCGACATTCTCATCTCTATTGCAGAAATCAATTCTCCAATCGAGAGTTTACTGAACCACTTTGTAAATTGTGTAAATAGACTTTATTGTATTGAGAATACAAGGAAGAACTTATTGTAAAAACTTCTACATGATTCAGAAGTGTAGAATTTATGTTAATAAATGAATGTGGGAGAAAATTAATTATTATCCAATAAATTGAATTGATATCTTTTCTTTTTTTATCAATTATTCGTGGGATTTAAGTATTATTATAATCGGAAGTTTTTTTGTAAATATTTAATTTCATTAGAATGCACACTTAAATTTGAAATATAATAAGGGTTATCGTGTTTTTATAAGAAAATTATTTTATTTTAAGTAACAAAATTTTATTTTGGTGCAAATTTGCAAAAGGAATATACAAATGCTGACAATTTTGGCCAAAGATTATATTGAATGGGTGTATTTTGATCAAAATTGATGAATCGTATGACAAATATATTCATTTTTCGATAATTAAAGCAAAACATATGTCAATCTAACTAAATTTACAAAAACAGTAAATTAATTTATATTTTAGAAGCTGAGACTTATGTTTATGTTTTCGTAAAATATTTGAAATCTTTAGAGCCTTTGTGAAATTTGTTAAAATCTTTTAAGGGTTTCTGAAATTCTGTAGTCCTTTAAATTATTAAAATACTTTTAATGAGTGCAACATCATATACCTTGCAATCTTTATGAAATTTTTGAAATCTTTGGGAATTGTATGTCAAATATTGTTAAATCTCTGTAAAATTGACCTTAAATCTTTGTTTTTGAAATCACTTTTATTCGTCGAAATCATTGAATTATGTGAAATCTGTTCAAATCTTCTAAAATCTTTTGAAATCGTTTCAAATATTTGAAATTTGGTGTACTGTAATCCTTTAAATAATTTGAAATCTGTTGAACCTGTTTGAAATCTTTGGAATTCTTGTATTCTTTTGACATTTTTATTAAATCTTTAAAATATATGTGAAATACTTCTGAAATCTTTTGTATTCATTTCAAATCATTAAAATATTTGTAATATATGTAAAATCTTTTGAAATCTTGACATTTGATATAGGATTTTTTAAATATTTTAAAGCTTTTTAATCTATGAAATCCTTGAATTCCGTAAAATCTTGGTATAATGTTCAAAATCCTTTTAAATATTTTAAAATCTTTAAAAATTTTTAGTAATGTTTTGTAATCTGGTGTACACTCAAAAACCGAGTAATGAAAGAAAAACCGAGCAGTAAGTTAATATAATAAAAAATTTATGCTTTTAAATTCTATATTAGCGGATACAAAATTAGAAACTTATAGAATTATTCACAATTCTGAAGTCTGTTCGTCGCAATCTATAAAATCATTGATCAAGTCTACAAAAAATGCATAGAAATCTCGTTATTTATTCTGTAATGAGTACAATTTAAATTATATCTTGATAAATAAAAAAATTGTCTGTAGCAAGATTTGGTCTAAACGAGATGTTTCTTGCATAATAGATTAAAATACTTTTCGCATTTCAATCAAACAACTGCTTTAGAAGAAAAAAATGTAATTCAAGGTAAATTGTATCCAATGTACTGAGAAAATTAAAACCCGAGGTAAGAAATATAAATTAAAAGTTTACTTGCTAATTGAATTTTATTTCCCTATAATTCAAAAAATTTGACTCCAAATTATAACTAATTTTCAATTTATTAAAATATTATTTTCCACTAAATCGTGAAAACTTATTACTTTGGGGGATAAACGATACAGTTGATGACTTTAAAACGTAAAATTTATTATAATTAACTGCTCAATATTTACAGGAGAAAAAATGTTAAAAAAAATTAAAATGATTTAAATAATAAGAAAATAACATTAAAAAAATATATCACTTTAAATAGTTTAAATATTAGTAAATTGTTTAATTAATTCCAGAAAAGAATAACTTTTCGCAATAAATTGGGATATA
>JAWWLR010000034.1:38537930-38552104 GCA_035041075.1 Acraspis erinacei
TCTAGTTATTAAAAGGAATTTTGTGATTATCTTGAAACTTCAACAGAGAAAAAAATCGAAAAACGTATAAAGTTTAAGGAATGAAAAATAGATAAATAGCAGTATTTAAAAATGCTCCCTTATTTCTTTTGCTGATTCCAAAGTTCCAAGGCGTTTGGAATAATTTGCTAAGTTTGCTAGAAAAAATATAGTTTTAAACCCCACAAAATGGCTATGTAGAAGAAGCCGTTTTTTCTTCTTTCGACTTGTCAATTTTTTCTAAAGGTAAAGAATCCTCAAATATCCCAAATATTTTGTAAGCTCAGTTATATAAATATATTTTTTTTAACGCATAACTCAACTCCTTATAAATCTACTGCATTTACATTATTTACTTATAATATCTCGTATTATTTTTAAGGTGTTATTTAAAAAGATTTTATTAAAAAGAGAGTCTGTTGAACTAGAATTATCTTTCGTGGAGCAGTACTATATTTAAGTCTTTCAAGATTTAAGTTAATTTAATTTCTGTAAGAAATCAATTTCTTAATTAAATGTGTATGGGAATTTTCAAAAAGCCTGCGTGAATTGTAGGGAAATGAACTAGAATTTTATCGCGGTATCCCCTAGACACCCTGATATAGGTATATCATAAAATGTGTTAAATTATTACCGTAGAGTTTTTTTAGAAACATTGGAGTTCCGTAGCTTTTTAATCGTCCCAAATGAATGATGGCGGTTCTGTCTCCTAGGATATCAGCTTCTTCCATGTTGTGTGTACTGATGAGAATTGTTTTTTGTCCTCGCATTTTCTACAATAAAAATGTGGTTTCATACAACGTTTCTTTTCAGATTTTTTTGTCAATTCTAGTATTTTTCGGTTATCCGCTTACCAATAAAATGTCCCAAGTATCTCTCCTGCTTTCAGGATCCATCCCAGAAGTGGGTTCATCCAATATCAGAGTCTAAATAAGAGTTTAAATTAATTGAAAATTCAATTTGGCATAAAAATATATCTAGAGTTAACAAATTAATTTAAGAGATGCTTTTGTTTTTATTCCTGTTTTTTTTAAGTTGGTTGGTTTCATTAATTCAAGTTTAGCAACACATAGGTGTAAAATGAAATCGTATTCAATTGATAATATATGTAAAATTTCACGGGATCAACTTAAAATCTTTAAAACTGTAAAACCAAATGAAATTAATAATTGGTAACTAATATTTTGTAAATGAAGAAGAAGCTTTGAACCTGTTTGATTTATGATATTAGTTTCAGTGATTTCAGTAAAAATAATTAAATTGCTCAAATCTATTAACAATTAAAATTTTTTATTTTTAACTATGAGTTCATTTTTAAATATTTAAAAACTGTAAATTGAACAATTTTATAGCTTACTTAATCAGCTTTCAGTTAGAAACTTTAGTGTTAAATTATTTAAATCTGGAATAATTGAAAAGTAAGAAAATCTGAGTTGAAAGCATTTAAAACAGAATAATTTTATATCGAAAGAATGAAAATGGTCCAAAATTTTATAGTTTCACATTTACATTAACAAAATATTGTAAGATTTTAATATTTTTAAATATAAGCCTTAATATATAAATTTGCATAGATTAATTTCTCTTTTAAAAAATTTACTCCAAACCCCCAAAAAACGATACAAATAACTTTCAAATTTAATTCTTTAAAAATTTTACAATATAAATTTAAAGCGCGCTTTTGCTCTTGAATGTGCATTTGAACTTAATGAATACTTAAAATTGTATACTTTCAAAGATGTAGAAGCTGAAAATTAGTTAATTTCACAACCTAATAATGGACCATTTTCAAATTTAAAGCGTTTGAGTAAGAAAATTTTCAATTTAAATTGCTGACAAATGGTACAATATGAATTTATAGACTTTAACATTTTTAATTCAAATATTTCAAAACGTAAGAATTGAAAACCGAAACAGTTCGAAAAAATATTTGTAAGTGAATATTTTTGAAGTAACTTTACAAATTTACGAGGCCCTTTCTAATATTTAGATAAAATTTGAACTACTTTATCAAAATTTTATTTTTCTTCTTGAAAATTAATTTTTTTAAATGAAAAATCAACTATTCTAGCTTTTATTTAAAAAATTAAACTTTTTGTTGAAAATTCAACTACTTCAATCGAACTATTTGGTTTTGGAACTATTTGAAAATATATTTATTTCGTTAAAAGTTAGTCTTTTTATTAGAAAACAAACCTTCTTGGTTCAACATTTCCAAATTTAAAACGTTTAGAATTGAAACTTTTTAAATTTGAATTGCTGAAAATTGGTAAATCACATTTAAAGCTTGAAAAATTAAAAATTCAAATCTTTAAAATCTTAAAAATATCTGAAAATTATTCAAAATCTTTATAAAATCTGTGCGACGTCTTGGACTTTCATAAATATTTTTAAATCTTTGTAACCTTTATGACATCTTTGAAATATTGCTAAATTATTTAGGAAATAGTTTAAGTCTTCTAAAATATTTTGAAATATTTTTAAATCTTTATAATCCTTGAGGAATCTTTGAACTTTTTGTGAAATCTTTAATATGTTGAAATCTGATGCACACTCAAAAAGTTGAATGGTCTACCCCACGGAAAAAGAGGAATATAAACTTACAGAGGCATCGCCTATTATTGCCATTCCGAGACAGACTCTTCTTTTTTGACCTCCCGAAAGTTTTGCCGGTAGTACATTTCTTTTTGGTGATAATTTAAGATTATTTAGCAGTAGATTAACGTCGTCTCTTACTTGAGCCTGTGTTTTGTTTTTATTCTTTAACTAAAAAGAGGAATTAATAAATAAATGATATCTTCCTAAAATAATAAGTTAATAATTGAAATAAATATAAAAATTCTCACTAAGCCGAAAAATTCTATTTGTTCGAAGACATTCAAATCGGGGAAAAGCATATCTTCTTGAGGACAAAGACCCAGATCGTTTACAAATTCATCCATTTCATCACCGGCTCTCTTTCCATTTATAAGAACCATTCCTTCGGTAGGACTCAGCAAACCTTGATAAATAACGTATTAGATAGTTTAGTACGTTATTTGTTACTCATTTAGTGAGTTTAAAAAAAAATAAATAAAAGTCTTCTACTGACCGGTTAAAATTGACATCATAGTGGTTTTTCCTGCTCCATTGTGACCCAGTAATGCTGTTATCTGCCCTTTATAAAAGTCTATCGAAATTCCACGAAGCGCCTGGTGTGTCTGAAATTGAAAAAAGTTCGAGATTATTCAAAAGTTAAAGAATCTAAATTTAATTGTTAGAATCACTACCTACAGCGCGACTCAGAAAATTCGTGACATACGATTTCTTCAGATTCCGAATCTGAATGCCCGGAGTATAAACGTCTTTAGGTACCGGTTCAAAAGGTTTTCCCTCCATATTTTTGTAATCACAATCGTACAATTCCTCTTCCGAAGAAACTCTGTTCATTTTCGGTCTCTGTAACAACCAAACTCTCATTAGGAAAAAAAATTAAAACCCCCTTTTCATCATATTTGGCAATAAAAGTCTACCTGTAAAAAGTAGAATGGATTCTTTGCGACTCCATATTTTCCAGGGAAGACAGAGTAAGCATACAGTGTCAGGAAAAAGTGAAGCAAAGTTCCTAGAATCGAAAAGAAAAACATGCCCCCCAAACTTCCTTCACCTGGATAATCCACATCCCCAACCTCGAATAAATTACTCCATCGAACTCCAATCACTGAAAATAAATTTATTAACTACCTCAACTCCCGCTTCATTTTCAGCCGCCAGTTTTAAATTGAATACATACATCTTTTCTCATAAACGTTTATTTCCTGAAACGTTCTAAATACGAGATAATTTGGAAAAAATATTCCCAAGTATGGTATCAAACTGAAAACTGTACTCTTCACGATAAATCTTTGCAACACCGACGATCCTACATACAGTGCGAGAATTCCAGAGATCATGAAGAGTGCTAGAAAGAAGATTTCCTATTATAAATTAGAATTTGAAGATCAAGGGTGTTAAAGCGTTTGGTCGAAATTTTGGTAAAACAGTTTTGGGGTCTACTTAAATTACGTAACGTACTTTTAATACAAATTTTAAAAAATTTCAAATTCTTTTATTTATTTTGAACAAAAAATTACTTTTATACCATAAGAAATGACATTTAAACATAATAAAACAAAAACAAAAAACAAATTTCATTTTAAAAATGAATTTAAAACCCAAAAAGACGAATTTTCAATAAATAAAGATTTTTTAGCCATCACAGAAAAAAATGACACCTAAATTGTTGAATCTTCAAAACAAAAGACGATTTTTCTGTAAAAATATCTTGAATTTTCAACCAGAAAATATGAATTTCCAAACAAAAAAATAATTTTCAACAATATTTACATTTTTAACCAGAGAAATGAATTTTCGACAAAAAATATGAATATTCAACAACAACAAAGTGATTTCTTATCAAATTCGTTCAACCAAAATGTTCAAACAAAATATCTCCGAGAAAAGAAGATTAATTTTCAAATAGGCAGTTGCATTTTTATCCAAGAAAGATCAAGTTTTACCTAAAGCAATTGAATCTTGAAATTGGACAGATTTTTTTTAATATTTAAATTTTCGTCAAAAATATAATTTCAGTTAAATTTTGTAACATCAAAATATTTACACAAGGAGTCAATTTTCTACGAAGATACTTGAGTTTTAATCTCAAAAAGCTGACTTTTTAACAAAATAGTTGAATTTTCTACCAAAAAGTATGACTTTCTAAGAAAATTGTTGAATTTTTAACTCAAAAGTTGTATTTTTATACAAGAAAAATTCAGTTTCTACTAAAATAGATGGTTTTTTAAATTAAAAAGACACATGTTTGAAAAACTAGTTGAATTTTCGCCCAAAAAAGATTTCAGTTGACTTTTCATCACCAAAATATAATTTTTCCACAAAACATTTGAATTTAACCCAAAAAAGGTCAATTTTGAACAAAATTGTTGAATTTTCAACCAAATAGTTGCATTTTCATCCACAAAAATGCAATTTCTACTAAAATAGATCAACTTTTTAAGTAATGACAAATTTTCAAGAAAATAGTTCAATTTTTACAAAAAAAAAAAAAAAGATTTCAGTTGACTTTTCAACACCAAAATATTAGTTTTACATAACTTTTTAAATTAATTTTTAATGCTCAATCAAATAATAAAATTTATAATCATAAAGATATTCTTCAGGAGACAGCAAATGTAACATTGTAACATTATGAACCTAGAATCTTTTATAAACGGAATAAAATCGTTTCAAATTAAAATTGAAAAATTTCAAATCTCTAACTTTTACCTAAGCAATGCAAATTCCTGGTTAAAAAAAAATCTTGTCTAGGTTCACATTTCAATAAACAGCGGCTGATAAGGATCTTTGCACGCGGGAACTATTTTACCGCTATTTTCTGAGACTTTTTTGATAACCCTTAAGATAGCACTTTTGGAATAAGGCTTACATTTTGAAAAATAGGAGGCAATATGCATCCCGAAAGCAATTAGATGAGTAACATGAGCAAGAAGCATTATAAAGACAATGAAGACGTTTCCGTAATATAAATAAGCCTCGACTTCCGACACGAAAGCGTTCTTGAATAATATTAAAAGCGGCATGATGTATAGAATACTGAACAGCAATCCGCTCACGAGCCAACTTAGCAAGTTTTGATAATTCTTAACGCCATTTAACGACATGAGGATCTGAAAGAACGAAATTTTTAGTACAAATCAAATCAGAAATCAATTCAATTTTAAGGAATACGAATTTTGCGCATACTGACATTCACTCCTATGAATTTCTCGTTTGCTGCAAAGGTCGCCTCTATGCAGAGTGGAATTAAAAATGCCATAACTGCAGTCATTGAGTACATCGTCCTTATCATTTCGTCGTTATCGTCTACTTTAATGTGTGGCGGATAAGGCATTTGCTGTATTGAGATCTGAAATTCATAATTTATTTATAATATTATAATTTATTATAATATATTAGAATATTAATAGTACCAGTATTATTTTTTCAAAAAGTAATTAAATTATTTGAAATGAAAATTGACTCGACTCACTTCGCTTTTGTACGAAGAATTTGGTGCTTTCATGTCGATGAAAGCTCCATCGAGACACATCTGCACTTGCACAAACGGATAGGATTCAACGAAAGCTCTGATTCCATTGATCATATCAATTGGAGATGTAAACGGGAATTTTGGAATTAAATCGGACTTGATTGTATAGTCTAGGCGCTTCGAAGTAGAGTTGAATCCTTCTGGATCTTTAAATACTACGGCTAGAATCATGTTAGTAGGATCGACAACCTTTTGCAAGGCATACCTTTGCAACAAGTCTTCCTCATGAGAAAATCCTACTACATCTGTTAAAAGAAAATACATATTTTTATATTTAATTCATTTAGTTAAAAAAATAATAGGTATACCCTGAAAGTATATTTAAAAATAATATTAAATAGTTAGGGACAATTTAAATCTATTAAACTTCATTAACAGTATTGACAGTTTCTGTTTAAGTTCTGTAAATTAATTAATTTTTACAAAATTTATTACGATCTTCAGTTTAAACTTATACCATTTGAAATAATTGTCTAAGCTATACAAACTTTAAATCTAAATTTATTCATTCTTATTTCATTTAAATCTTACAAATTGGTATTTTAAATATCAATTGTTTTGAAGTTGAAACGCGTACATTTTTATCACCTCACTTTAAAAAATGCATCGTTTTTTTAAGGTTCTACTATTAATTATACTACTATTATTATATTAATATTATAGTTCTACTATTAATATATTATGAATCATTCAACTTTTAACTACTAAAACTTTAAATTGTAGATCCTTTTAATTGAAAGTTGATGGATTTTAATTTCTGCAGTATTTTAAAAGGTATCAAATTTCACATTTCTACATAAAATTGTTAAAATACAAAGAGCTATTAACACATTATTTAAAATTTCATTTTAAAACAGTGCAAAACTCACTTTATGTCAGTAATACGCTATAAAAATATACTTATCACAATGGATGATAAACTATATGATTTTTAATTTCCTGACTACGGGAAATAATGTTTGGGCATTTTAATCTTGTTATATTTTTAACGTAAGATTTTTTATAAACGGGTTAAAATAATATTTTTAATACAAATTGAAAATTTGTAAATTGATTCTCTTGTCCGAATTCATTTAAAATCTCGCAGATTATCTATTCTCAAATCACATAATTATTTGCCACTAAAATATGTTGTTTTTTTTCAAAACAAATAAGATGACACGTATCTTGCCGATTTGTCGCAAATATTTTTTGACAAAGTTATGTGTATTTGAATTTTAAAAATTGAATACCCTGATTATCGAAAAATGGTCAACATTTTTGTTAAAATTGCGATGTTTTTTATATATAATATAGATATTATAATATAGGTATCCGATTCTGATAAACTTTTTTGTCCTCTTTCGAAATTCATTGAAAATTTCAAAAAGTTCCAAAGGGACAAAAAGGCAGCGGTTTTTCTGGAAATATTCAAATTCAATTTATTTTAAATACCACCGCTTTTTCTAGATACGCCCTCATGTACTCTTATATATATTAGTATCAATATTAATGTTATATTAGTTCTTTTACAGATATTCTGCCCTGTGCCCGCACCTTGATGATAAGAGACTTTTTTTGTCTGAAAAACGAAAATTCAAATTTTTTCCAAAACAATACAAGATACGAAAGAAGGCAAAGAAATCAAATTGTTTTTCCAAAACAATTATAAATAGTTTTTGAACACATTTTTCTATCTCGCGTTTGTTTCGAGATATTTGTGAAAATATTTACAAAATCTTTTACATTTTTTTTATTAATACAATTTTATGGAGTCATAAAAATAGCAAAAAATAACATAATTTAACAGTTCAAATAATTTCTACATGAAACTTTTTCCTTTTAAGTGTGCATTTCTTCATTCTTTTTCCACAGAAACGTTGTTACAATTGTTACAGATGTTAATCTTTAAGAATTTTATACATATTTTTGCAAAAATCTCGACAAGAAACAATTTTGTTATTTTGGATTTTTTCATATCTTGTGTCGTTTTGGCAAAAATGTACATTTTCGTTTTTCAAACAAACAAAAATGCCATCATTTACATTTGGATGAATCTAGAAGGTAAGCAAGAGGAGAAACTGGAATTTTGAATAAATTGTAGAAATGATGATGAGGATTAAACTTATGTTTCATTTTTTAAGTATTTTGTGGATTTAAATAATTAAAAAGTACGCTTTCAAATAATTGGAAATGACAAATACGTAAACCATTTTATTTACCCTTCGCTATACTCTAATTTTGGCTTGTTAAGGAACAGCTAACAAGAAAGATTTATATCCCAGTATCACATATACTCCAAATTTTGTACATATTTGTTGCTTCATATGAAAATTAATAAATTCACAATATTTACAATCAATTTTCAGGAACTTTGCAACAATATAAAGTAACCCCATGCCATTTTATTAAAACAGTTTTTAAAACATTTTTCAATTTGAGATTTTTAAATATATAGTCTCATAGTAAATTTAATTTTTGTCTTTAAATATGAAGAAATTATATTAGTTTCGAAAAGGTTCCAATAATTTTATTCGCAAAGTCTATCGACGTAAGTTTAGGCAATCAAAAACTTCCAATGAATGAAATTTTCTTTAGAATCCCTAAAAGTTATTTGTAAATGAAAACAGACTCGGCTGCGGATTGCGATAAAAATGATAAAATCGTCAGTTTCATTAGAAATTAAAATTTACTCTAGACATATTAAGATTCTGAATGCAGGTGAAAATTACTTCATCTGAAAGAGTTAGTCAATTCGGAGTAAATTGTCTAAGAATTTTGAGGTTACAATTTCACAGCTTTTAAAAATCGGCCTTCGGTAAAAACTAAAAAAACTATTTTTAATTTTTTACATAAAAAAACTTATTCCAGAGGTATGGGACGCTAAATAAGAATAATAAAAAATCAAAACTTAATGTGACGCTGTGATTTGATTTTTAAAGAATTTGTATGCATGTAATTTGTATGTATTTGTTTGTTTACTCAACATAGAATATGGTAATTATATGAGAACAAAAAATATTTATTTGACCCAGCAAATTTTTAATTTTAATTTCTTTATTCTATTACTCTTCTATGACCTATATTTATATTTCTGTAGCTATATATGTTGTTTAATAGCAACAGTCGTTCTGTATACCTGAAGCTATGGCAAATTGTTTTTTTTTTTCATTTTTCGGAAAATATTCGAATTTTTTGCAATTTTTCTTAAAAATTTTAGAAATAAATTAATAAAGGCAAGTTTCGCTGATTTCGAGCAAGTTGACGTGCAAAAATTATGCTCAATCAAATTTACGATAACAATGTATTTTGGAAAATTAAAACTCAAAAGAGCTTTATGTGCCTTATTTAAAGCATCAAATGAAAATTTTTAAAATTTTAAGTATAGATAAAATTAAAATGTGTCTACTACAGTATATTTTTGAACAGTTGAAACTATAAAGTGCTCATTATGAACGCCACAATTTGAAATAGTTTAATCTTAAACTTCTTTTTTCTCTCTTTCATTTTGAAATTTTAATGCATTTCTCGAAATCCTTCAATTTCACATCTTTATAATTAAAGCTTTTTAATTTTAATTAATCATACCTAGGTCTACTGTTCCTAGATATAAAATATATTCTAGCTACATTAATATGCAATCAAAAATGGTTCACGTTTGGCAGATGGTAATTTAACATTGTCAAATTTTCGAAACAAAATTAGCAATCGCTAATTTTTAAATGATTCAAATTAAAAATAGTTCTTTAAAAATTTAAAGTTATTTACCACTTCTGTTGCGACAGGTAAATAGTTCATTTGCTTTAATACAATCATGATACAAAGTCTCTTTTATTTAAATGTTTAAAGAAATGAATAGTCGAAGAAATACGATTAAAAAAAGGATAGTAAGAAATCAAATTTAAACCATCAAGACGATTCTCTTAACAAATTACTTACGCTCTGCACGAAGTCCAAGACACATTCGAGTTTTTTCCATTACATCCTCGGTGAAATTATTTTTCGGTAAAAATAAAAGTGTATCACTCTGCTGAATTTGATGTAAAAGTTCTTCCTTCGTTTGAACTGGATAATAAGTGTCATTCTTTATTCGCTCAGGGGTTTTTGCCGACAAATCTCTCGTTAATTGTGTCAATGCAAACAAAGCAATCGGAAGGCAAATTTGTACGAATAATCCAATTTTCCAATGTCTTTTTCGAACTATCAAATTCTTCCACATAAGGAGTGAGAAAATTCTCCATTTGTTTGCCATAATTGTTAAGTACTCACTATTTCGGTCGCTAATCCAACACCCCTGCTTTAAAAGTGTGTAACTTAATTTATCCTTGAAAGTTCACATATTGACTTTGCAGTTCTTCTGAATAAATAAACAATGCTGTAGTAGAAAGTACTTACTTTTTTTATCGCGCGTTTCGAACTAGAGTTCTTACGATAGCTGCGGAAGTCTGGACTTCTTTGAAATAGATGACAGGTGATAACAAGTCATTATTATCGCCCAGCTGATAAGCCATTATAATGAAAAGAGAAAATCGTAATGTGATAATAAACTATAATCGGATATTGATTGACGCATAATGCTCTGGCGCCTTTGTGCACAAAAATATTTTTGATCATAACGCAAACTGCGTTCCACTTAATACAAAGCTTGTATAATAAATAAACTGTTATTATAATAATTATTTCTGGTCATAATGTTGACACTCATTGCTTCAATTATTATTTTCACAAATTCTTCCCGAAGACATTGGCAGATAACCTATCTTTTATATGTCATCAGATATCGAATCACTTGCACTGATAATCAGCAATTTGCGATAAAAACGGATAATTCGTAAGTTCGTTGATGCGCACTTTTATCGGAAGTGATTTACTCAGAGCTTCGATTACGAAAGCAAAACTACATTCTCTTTTTGCTTCTTGGGCGAACTGTCACACGAGCAACAACAAAAAATCTTCGTGTTCCACTTTGTCCTTGGGAATTCATATGCTATCGTCTACAGGGTTTCTGAACCCCTAAATTAACCTCAAATTCGGTTAAAAAAGGAGTTAAAACAGTAAAAAAGCAATTAGTTGGTTATACTATTTTAGTTTGGGAATTAATGCACTTTTTATTCTAGTAAATAGATTTGACTGATGGAGTAGAATGTATACGCGGGGAAAAATGTTTGTCGTTTTTTTCCCCCAGAGGATGGTTTCCAGCGTTTCCACGTCAACGCGTGATCACGTGACCTAACCTCTTTACCAACCGACCAAATCGCCACAACCACGGGTCCACAGCACGGAACTGTCATTTATTTTGACATATGGGAAGTGTGATTTCAAACAAATTTTCCGAACTTTAAAAAAAGATTTATATAAAAAAATGGATAGTGTAAAAAAATTGCAGGATCGTGTTAAAGAATTGGAGAAACAGCTGGCTGAATTTCAATCGAAAGATGTGAAGCCGAGCAGAGAAAAAATTGAGAAAATGTCAAGTGAAGTTGATCCTTCCAATCCATACAGGTATTTTAATTATTGAAGATATATTTATTTTTTCATATTTATTTTTTAGTTCATTTTTTGAATTATATGAAATAGATAAAAATATAAATTTATATATAAATATAATTATTATAATAAATACATATTTAGGAATACGGTGTCTTATTGCAACAATTAATATTTTTCAGTCGATTAATGGCATTGCAGCGAATGGGCATTGTTGACAATTATGAAAGAATTCGAAGCATGACAGTCGCAATTGTCGGGGTCGGTGGAGTAGGAAGTGTGACAGCAGAAATGCTTACAAGATGTGGAATAGGGAAGGTCCGTTCCAAATTAACTTTTACTCTGCCTCGCAGAATTTAAGACTTCATTTTACTCATAATTATTATTATCCTTTCAATTATTAATTCCATTTCTCAACATTGTTTTCCAGCTCGTGCTTTTTGACTACGACAAGGTGGAATTAGCAAACATGAATAGACTTTTCTTCCAACCTAATCAAGTTAATCAAAGCAAAGTAGACGCTGCAGCAAAAACGTTGACATTTATCAATCCTGACGTCCAAATAGAGGCTCATAACTACAATATCACCCATAGCGATTCCTTCGAGCAGTTTAAGGACACATTAAGGTAGACTTATCTATCATACCTAATAAACTTGACGGGACTTTAAGCGATATTTAAGGAACACAATATAAAATTTGAAAATTTGGTTTTCAGACATTTTAAACCACATATCTCGCTTTATTAAGGTCCATAACTCTTTCTTATGCATTAATAAAGTAGTTCAACTTTTAAACAAATTAGTTGCGAATTTTCAACAAAAAAATATTTATTCTCAACAAAAAATACAATAGTTCCTATTTTAACCAACGAAAAAGTAAAAAAAATAATAGCCGTGGAACATGAATTTTCCACAAAGAAAGATTTTTCATTCAAAAAAGGAAGAAAATTTCATCCAAATTTTTGAATTTTCAAGTCAAAAAGGCGAACTTACTGCAAAATAGTTGAATTTTCAACCAGCCAACTAACTTTTCAATAAAACAAAATGAATTCTCAACAAAGAAGATTAATTTTTTCTAGAAAACAAGAACTCTGAACAAAATACATAAATTTTTAACCAAATAGTGAAATTTAAAAGCTAAGAAGACGAGCTTTTTACAAAACAGTTCAATTTTTAATCAAATAATTACATTTTTAACCAAACAGATAAATTTTCAACGAAGAAGATTAATTTTCTACTAAAAGAGACGAGTTTTCAACAAAATAGTAGTTTTTTTTTAACAAAATACAGAAATGTATAAAATAATAGATGAATTGTCAAAACAGAAGATTTATTTTTTCACCAAAAAGGCAAATTATAAACCGATTGCATACATTTTTTACCATATAGTTTGATTTTTAAACTAAAAAGATGAATTTTGCACAAAATACATGAATAAAAAAATTGTCAACCAAACTGTTGAATTTTGAAGATAGAAAGGCGCATATTCTATATCTATATGGTTTTTAAACTAAAAAAAAATGTTCAACAAATTCCATAATTTTTTAACGGAATAGTTTAATTTTCAACTAAGATGATTAGTTTTCTATCAAAAAGACGAATTTTCAACCAAATAGTTGATTTTTAATCTAAAAAAATAATTTTTCAACTAATAATAAATTCGTTAAATTTTCATTAAATACAAAATTTAAATTTTAAAAACGAATCTTCGACAAAGCACTTTAATTTTCAACCCCAAAATATGAAATTTTAACAAAAAAGTGATTTTCAAATACAGTTAAATTTTGAGTTAACATTTTTTTGTCTTAAAAAGGGATGTTTCAACAAAATAGTTATATTTTTAAACAAAAAGTTGAATTTTAAACTTAAATTACGAATCTTCACCAACAAAATTGATTTTTTGTACATAAATTAATTTTAACCAAGGAGTTGAATTTTCAATCAAAAGTATAATGGTTGACATTTTACCAAAAAATTGATTAATTATAAATAATAAACATGTCAATTTAACAAAGAAGTCGAATTTTCAACAAAGTACTTGAACCCTCAAATAGTACAGATTAATTTTTAACAAAAAAAAATTATTTTCTACCAAAAAACACGAATTTTCAACAAAGTGCATAAATGTTTAACCAAGTAGTTGAATGTTCAACCAAGAAGATTAATTTTCTATCAAAACAGACTAATTTTCAACCAGATAGTTGCATTTTTATTTTTAAAAAGATCACTTTTTAGCTAAAAATGGAATAGTTAAATTATCAGTGAAAAAAAATAATTTTCAATAGAGAATTTTCAACAAAATAGTTGAATTGTCTACCCAAAAATATGAATTTTCAACAAAAACGTTCATTTTTAACGAAACAGTTAAAATTTCAACTAAAATTATAATCGATAAAAAATGAGTTTTTATTAAAGTAGTTTCATTTTTAACTAATTTGTTGCATTTTTAATCAAAAATGTACTTCATGTGAGACAGAATACAAAATTTGATGCCCCCCCCCCCCCCGCACGAAATATGCATGTAGTTTCGTTTTTATTTCAATGAATGTAACCTTTCACATA
>JAWWLR010000034.1:38552204-38563649 GCA_035041075.1 Acraspis erinacei
GTAACCTCTTGACTTTAGGATATATTTTTTTATGTTTGCAGGATTTAAAAAAAATGTTAGGGAAACTTTAACTTATATTTAAAAATATTTCAAAGTTTTCTTTTAAATTTAGATTTATATTTTTTGATTTAGATTTTAATTTAGATAGAATTAGATTTTTAAATTAAGATTAAATTTAGATTTTTAGAATTAGTATACTTTGAAAAAAAAGCTTTTTTTAAAAGAATTTTGAAATGTTTTAAGAGAAGAAACAAATTTTTCTTAAGATTCCTGGGAAAAATTTTAATAATTTTTTATTTTGAGAAATTAATTTTAGAGACAATTAAAAAGATTTCTAAACATTTCAAGATTGTAAGATTACAACATTTAAAAATTTTATATTATTATTTTACAAATCATCCAAAATTGTCAAAAAGAATCTAGAAGATGTTGAGACACTTTTGTATTTTTAAAGATTTTTTCCAATTTTACCAATTGTAATTTGAGACAGTTTAAAATATATTTGGAATTTTGGAAGTTATTAAAAAATTAAAATATTTTATAACTAAATTTTTTTCGAAAATTTATCAAATATTTTTTAATTTATTGTAAACTTTTGAATTTCTTAAATATATTTCGAACTGATTTCATTGTCTTCTAAGTTTGGTAAAACCCTATAAAATAAAATAAAAATATTACAAATTTTGTAAGTAATTTTTCGACAAAATGAAAAATTTCAAAGATGTTTTTGAATTTTCTCAAGAAACCAAGGGAAGTTTTCTTTTTATATCCTTAAAATAAACAAATTTGAAGTATAGTTATTCGAATTTTGTTATTTCTAATTGATAATTATTTTTCCCTTAAATTATAATTTGGTTGCAATTTTTGTCCTTTTTTGACTGGAAACTCTTTTGCGGGTGAAAATTAAACTATTTGGTTAAAAAATCACTGTTTGGTTTGTAAATTCATCTATTGTTGTAGAAATTTAATCTTTCTTGGTTAAAAATGCAACTATTTAGTTAAAGATTAATCTGTTTTGTAGAAACTTCTACTATTTTATTGAAAAGTCGTACGTTTTAAATGAATTAAACTATTTTTTATTTAAAATTAAAATCTTTGCTAGTTAAAATATGAGCCTTTACATTTGACGTTGAGAATTCATATTCTTTGATTGAAAATTCGTCATTTTAGTTCAAAGTTCATCTCTTTGGATGAAGATATAACCATTTTGTCAAAAAATCGTCTTTTTGATAGAAAGTTAATCTTCTTGGTTAAAAATTAATCTTTGTTGGTTGAAAAATCAACTCTTTGGTTGAAAATGAACTTTTTGTTGAAATTTTGATTTTACCTATCTAAAATCTTCAAAAATATTATTAAATTTTCTCAATTATTTTAGAAAAATTATATGTCAAAATGTAAAACTAACTACAGTTTCATTAAATATTATTAAATATCTTTTTTCAGCACTTCCAGTCTTTCAGGAGGCCCGGTAGATTTAGTTTTAAGTTGTGTCGACAATTTTGAAGCACGTGTGGCCATAAACAGGGCTTGCAACGAACTCAATCAAAAATGGTTTGAGAGTGGAGTTTCTGAAAATGCAGTCTCAGGTCACATCCAGTTTATTATTCCCGGAGAAACTGCTTGTTTTGAGGTACGCATGTTTTTATTATTTACAATTGAATTAATTTTAGTAAATATGACCTTCATTTTTAATTTCTTAATTTTTATTTATAGTGTGCACCGCCATTGATAGTGGCCACGAAAATAGACGAAAAGACGCTGAAACGGGACGGAGTTTGTGCAGCATCACTTCCGACGACAATGGGAATCGTCGCTGGTTTTCTGGTGCAAAATTCTCTGAAATATTTACTTAGCTTCGGCACAGTTACTAATTACCTCGGATACAATGCACTGGAGGACTTTCTCCCTTCAATGACATTAAGACCAAATGAAAATTGTGAAAATAAAGATTGCCAACTGAGGCAGAAAGAATATTTGGCTAAACCGAAAGTTGAACAATGTGTGGAATGCGTGGAAGAGGGACCTTTACATGAAGATAATGAATGGGGTAAGGAACAACAGATTGAAAATAAAATATTTTCAGATTATTTACGTGAAACTTTTGATTCAATTGAAAATTTTTAACAGATATTTCCGTGGAGGATGAAGGAGATTACGAAGTAAAGGGCAAAACTCCTAAAACTTTAGTAACTGGTTTACAATACGCATACGCGCTTCCAACTCAAGAAATCGAAACTGCACAAGAACAATTACCAGAATTTGATGACAAAAGTATAGAAGAGCTCAGAGCCCAGTTGGGTTCCATGTAAAAAAAAATATTCATAACGTTTTTCTAAGAAATTTTGTTGCAAATAATTAGCACAATAATTAACAAATAATTCAAGGAAGTGTGAAATATTTTTAATAATGGAAAAGGATTTTAAAAACGTATGCTCGATTGTATTTTCTTTCTCTTGATATATATTTTTTTTTTAATTATAATAAATAAAACATTAAGTATCGAACCTCTCAAAACAAATTGTATGCCCCTCTTCTTCATATTCTTCTTTAGATACCAAAAAACTAGAAAACGTTGGAACCTTCGATAGCAACTTTCCACCCTCCCAAGCGTAAGCTATTGGGCTGAAAAATAAAAAACAGATTAAATTAACCACGATAAAAATTATGAGAGATTAATAGCGAGTGGTGAAAAGTGGATATCCATCATTATGGATATTTCGCAAACTTCACGAAAGTGCCGTCTAACTAATCGCAAAACATTTTTTATCAAAAATCTAGAAACAGATAAACAATAGAAATCAAAAGCTTATATTTGAAAATTTGTTGAATTTTAAATGTATAAATTATATCAGTAGATAGATTTTGGATTTTTTAGAAATCAAGTTTTTCCAGGTCTCCTTTTTTACATTAAATAATGAAATCAACGTTTGGCATACATGTAAAAAATTAGCCATTTTTTATGGGCCAAAATATCTAAAGATAACAGAATTATAAATGAACATTTTCTTAATCGTCTTTAGTCGCCTTTGTGAAATCTTTAGGAATATTTTTAAAGTCTTTGGAATCATTGAAATCTTTGTGAAATATTTAAAATATTCTGAAATCTTTTTTCAAACTTTTCCGAGTATTCTAAGGAATTCCAAAGGATTTAAAGAGATTTAAAGGAGTTCAAGAGATTTGCAAAGAATTTTGTAGGATTTTCAAGGATTTAAAGATATTTCTAGTCAACTTGGGAAAATAAATTAAATTAAATTTGAGAAGATTCCTAGCGATTTGAAAGATGTCTAGGAATTTTAAGGTATTTCAACCAATTTGGCAAGATATGTAGAAGAATTTCAAAGATTTATAGGGATTTAAACGTACTTTTTAGAGATCTTTCATGAAAAATCTTAATTCCAGATAATTTCTATAGGTTTTGAGTAACTTCATCAGATTTCATAAAAATTGTAGGGAATTTTAAACATCTCCAAATATATCAAAAGGTTTGAGGGATTCAAAAGGATTTCACAGAATTTTTAAATATGTCTGCTAATTTTAAAATATAATCGGGTTTCAAGGAATTTCGTAACATTTCAAGAAATTTTAGAGGATTCTTACCTTTTTTCAAAAATCTCAAGGTATTTAAAAATATTTTGTCGGATGTCTCAAGATTTTAAGGGATTTTTAGCGAACATTGGAAAATAAAGTAATTTAAATTTCAAGCGATTCCAAAGATTTCAAGAGATTTTAAGTTATTTTTAGTCATTTTAAAATGATTCAAGGATTTTATTAAATTTCCAAGCATTTCAAGAGATTTAAACAGTTTTTTTGGAGAGCTATAATAAATAAGTTTAATTTAAATTATATTTGAGGATTTTCCAATGATTTATAATTATTAAAATGGATTTTCACGTTTTCCAAATATTTCACGGGATTCCAAATAATTTCGTAGGATTTCCAAAGATTAAAAATATTTCTAGGGATTATTAAGTTTTTTTTCCAGAGAACTTTAATTAATAAGTTTAATTTTAATTATCTTTGAGGATTTTCAAATGATTGACCCTTTTTTCGTTTTTTTTTACGTTTTCTAAGGATTGCAAGGGGTTCTGGGGAATTCTAAAGGATTTTAAGAGATATACAAAACGTGGAGGGGTTTTAAAGAATTTTGTAGGATTTCCAAAGATTTCAAGGAATTTCTAGAGAACTTTGGAAAAAATGAAATTTCATTGAATTTCAAGGGATTCTTTACAATTCCACAGATTTCAAGTGATTTTACGGTATTTCAAGGAATTTCACAAGATTACATGATTTTATTGAATCTCAAAAAATTTCAAAGCATTTCATAGATTTCGAGAGAATTTCACGGAATAAGTGTAATTTAATTTATATACAAGTGATTTCAAATGATTCATACTTTGCGGAATAAATTAAATTTTATTTCAAAGATTTTCTACGGATTTCAATAATTTAAGGAGAGAATATTAAGATTTACAGGATCTCCAATTATTTAAAAAAAATGGGAATTTTACGTATTTCAAAAAATGCCAACCGATTTCAAAGATTTTAATGTACTTAAAAATATTGTCAATGGTAACAAGGGATTTCCAGATATTCCAAAACGTTTTCATATGATCATCAATTAAATTTTAAGAGATTTTTTTAGAATTTAGATGGTCAAGTTTTTAGTAACGAAAATCAAACTTTTGTTTAAAAATTAATGTTTTTAGTTGATTTTTCAAGTTTTTGTTGAGATTTTTTAAATTTAATTAAAAATTCGTATTTTTTGGTAGTAAATTAATCTATTTGATTAAAACTTCATCTTTTTTAGTTGAAAATTTAACTTTTTGGTTGATAATTCTTGAATTTTGTTATAAATTCTTCTGTTTTTTTGGTAGTAAATTAATCTTTTTGTTTAAAAATTCTTCTTTTTAATTAAAGATATTAAATTTTTTTGATATACTGGTCAGTTTGTAATAATAATATTACATATTTATGTAGTAATGAATATGACATAAATTTGTAATATTCTTATTACAAACTGACCAGTATATAAAAAAATGGTAACATCTTTAATTATTAAATTTACATGGTCGAAACAATAACATCAGAAATTAAATTGTTTTTTTTTTAATTGAAAATTAAATTGTTTGGTTCAGAGTTCTTGAATTTTGTTAAAAATTCGTCTTTTTGGTAGTAAATTAATCTTTTTTAAAAATTAAAAATAGTTAAAAATAAAAACAAAATTTCAAAAAATACTTCAACTACTTTTTAATTGTGAATTCTTGAATTTTATTGAAAACTTGTCTTTGTTGATAGTAGATCATTCTTTATTTTTTTATATTATCTCTTTTGGTTATGAATTCTTAAGTTTGGTTAAAAATTCGTTATTTTTTAAGTAGAAAACTAATTTTTTATTTAATCATTCATATTTTTGGTTAAAATTTAACAACTAGGTTTTAAAGTTGAACTAGTTTTTAAAAAATAAATTTTGTTCTTGCTTTTTTAAAAATTCAACTTTTTGGTTGAGTATTCTTGAATTTTATTGAAAATTCGTTTTTTTCTGTAGCAAATTAATATTTTTATTGAATAATTAATCTTTTTGGTTACAAATTTGACAACTAGGTTTTAAAGTTAAACTACTTTCTTAAAAATACATTTTTTCTTTAGTTGAAAATTTAACTGTTTTGTTAAAAATTCCTTTTTTTGTTTGGAAAATTACCTTGGTAATTGAAAATTTACCTATTTCATTTTTGGTCGAAAATGGTTCCTTTAAGTAAAAATTCAATTTTTTATTAAAATTGAACTATTTTGTTCAAAATTCATTTGTTTAAATTAATCTAGTTAATTAATAATCTATTTTTTAGTTTAAAATGTGTCTTCCTTAGTTAAAAAATTCAATAATACCCGGATTAACTGTCACATAAAATTCAATTAGGCACAATTTTAATATTTATTCTGAAAATCACTATTTTATTTTAACTGCTGATTTATTACCGAAGTTTATAATTCACCACACAGTCACATAGACAATATAGACATATTGGGAACTTGGCTCGCTATAAACACACACAAAAAATCAGTATGATAAACGTAAAATCGGGTTTTACCAAAAGTCTACGTTACTCATGAATATATAATTTTAACGACTTTCTTAATGTTTTCTGGAAAAAGCCATTTTTTAAATATTCCAATTTCAGGAAATTAATTTTTACGAGAATAAGATCAACAAAATGAACAAATAAATTGGTTGAGGAAGTACTTGAAATCGTTGTCACCGAAGAGAATCTCTTTAAAACAGTTTTGTTTTCTAATGTCTTAAATTTCTGTTCACCATTCCTAAAAATTGACTCGAAACTTTGTAAAAAAAAAGAAAAAGGGTCATAATTATCGAACTTAGGGTATTTAAAAATTTTAATTTCGAAAAAAGGGGGTTTATGTCAGAAGGGAGAAGTACTGTGATCCCTGCTATTAATAAAATTAAGAATACTGACTTTTCGGCTAGCACAACATTAACCGGAAACTCAATCGGAGCAAGACTTCTCACATCCTTGAAGATTCTATCCCGAAATCCCGGAAACTTGGTGCTTCCCCCAGTGAGAATGATATTAGAGAGCAAATGTGGCCAAGTCTCTTCTTCACAAGCTTTCAAACAATCAATAATCGCCTCCGGAATCCCCATTTGTCGAATTCCTACATCAGACGGATGGAAAAGTATCTCAGGTATAGAAAATCTCTCGTTGTTCAATCTTAGAGTCTGCTGTTCACTCTCCACTCCCGGATCTTGAAGGAATCCTCGTCTTAAGCTAGTGAAATCTGGAAGAACGTAATCTTTGACTATCGGATTCGAACTTCCTTTCAATTTGGCCGTTTCCATGTCTTCATAAAAATCCTGAGAGACGAAACAGGAATCCTCTTTGACTTGGTTGATGACGTACGTTTCATCCATCACATGCAACTGGCGATAAGATATTATTTCTTTCAGATGATTTGTCAGAAGTTTTCCTCCGACGTCTATTCTTCGAATTCCTTCCTTAAATTTGGTGTCGTTGATGTATGGAACTACGTGGGTAAAACTGTAGCCACAGTCGACGACGATGCAACACTTGGAGTTGGGATTCTTATTCTTGTAGTGATAACAAGATAGGCTGACGGAGTTGATTCTCAAGAGGCTGCTGCAATCGTATTCCTCGAAGAAGATTTCTTCCATAGCTTCTTGGTTCGAGGGAAAATTGAAGGATGGCTCGGTAATTATTATGGGCATTTGGCTCAAGTTCACTGGACAACATTCTTTCGAGAATATATAGTCCCAGACTGTTTTCTGAATATCCCAGTTGATGATATAACCTTTCTGGAATGGGAGAATGTAGAAAAGTCCTGAGGCATCTCTACATTCTTCGATTTGGTTTCCTATGAAGGGCCTCCGTCGTTCGCTTTTAGCTTTCATTATACAGTTTGGTACCAGCCTGGAAAAAAGGTCGAATTAAAATCAATATTATTGATTATTTTATTTAATTATTCACTAAAATTTCAAAGTTCAACAATCGGAAATCTGAATAATTTAGAGACAGGAAAAATATATTTCAGATGAAAAGAAACTGTGTTTTAATCAGAGACTTTTGTTATTTTAAAGGATCTTACGCTAAAAACAAAACTTTGGATTTTATAAACACTTTTAAATACCTTCAATATTTCAAATACAACATCGATTCTACGTTTCGAACTAATTCAGGGTCCTATAATAATTAATAAAAAGTCCCTGGAATAAATATATTTATTACGTATTATATAGGTTGTAGAAGCAGGCAATACACAGATGTGAATTAAAAATATAAATAACTGCAGAATTATCTAACAAGTTTTGAAAACGGTCAAACCGGTCATACTAAATTATTAGAAACGTTCACTTACTTTGGAGCTTCCGTTGATAAACCGGCTTTTGCAAAGCAGGCCCCATTATCCAATATAAATACTTTATTGCTCATTTTTTCACTAATATATTAAATTCTTTACATTTCAAGAGCAAATTAACAAGTTTTATTTGAATTCTGCTCCAAAATCCATAAACAAAACACTCCAAAAACACTCGCAGAAGCCTCAAAACCTAACCTTAAAAAAAAGTTGCGTCAACAAGGCTGCCACCCGCCAAGTTTCTTTTCAAATTTTCAACGCGGTAATCTTAACGAAATTTAAATTCTTCATATTAAAAAATGAAAATTAATGCCGTTTTTAATGCTGACAACGAAAACAAAATATAGAAATTTGTTATACAAAAATTAATTTTAAAAATCTTATTTAATTTTTTCTTTATCATGCATAATCTATCTTTTTTAACTTTTAGAAGTTATCAAATTATTTGCAATCGGGGGAAAATAATTTTGTTTCTGTTTGGGACTTCCCAAGTTTCCTATGGTAATTTATTTATTTAAATGTTTCAGATACACGTAAAACATTAAAATAAATAAATTACTATTATCTGTTCTAACAATTACTGATGCATGCGAATTTAAAAAAATGAATAGGTAAAGTTATTTGACATATCATTTTTGTTCAATGAAACTTTATATAAAATAAAAGAAACTAAAGTAGATTTACATTTGTAAGAAAAGAAATATTTTCGATTAAAATTATTTCAGTTTCCTTCGCCACTTATGGATTTTATTTTAGTTAAATGTATAGTTACTGTGTTATTATGATTAACAATCTTAAATTACTTTTTGGAATTTAAAATGGCACTGCGATATCGCAATGAGGTCAACAATATTTTATTTTTTAAATTAAACAAAATTTCTCTATAGTTTTAAAAATTATAGTATTTTTATGTACAGTTTTAGGTATTAAGAGATGATAAATAATAAAATTCATAAAAATCTAACTTTTGATTTAGTTACAATTTTTCAAATTAAAATATGATATTTTTAAGATTCATTTAATTTTTATCCTAATATAAGAAAAATAATACACAATTTTCTTAGATGTAGAAAACATGTAAATGTTATGTTTGCTAAAAACTTGCGATTTTTACGGTTTATGACTTTTTTTATAGCTGTAAAAACTAACAACATATTTTGTTGCGATCTTAGGGAAATTATAGCTTCCTTCTTGAGTACAAACTAAAGATATGCCAATCATAATACTATTTTTTAAATTTGATTAAAAATTAATGAGTAAAATAGTAGAAACAAGTAATAACTTTGCAGCACTATCCATTTTTTATTTTCAGCATTTGTATTTTAGGCCCATTCTAATGAATGTACTTAAATATAAATCTAAAAACAATGGTTTTCAGATATTTTGCGATATTTTACTATGAATATATATCGACTTTTTTTACCATAGAAGACAACTTTTTAACCAAAGACATGCATTTGCAACAAAAACCTTGGATTGGCAACAAAATATTTAAATTTGCCTCCTAAAAAGAAGAATTATAAACAAAAAAGTGTAATAGTTGATATTTTAATCAAAAAAGATGAAATTTCATTTTTAAAAAATTGAATTTTACAGCCCAAAAAGACGAGATTTCAACAAATAAATATTTTTCAGCCTTGAAAAAAATTCCAATTATATTTTTGAACCCTCAAGCCAAAAGACGAATTTTCTGGACAAAAATTTAATTTTTAATTAGAAAATATAAATTTTTAGCTAACAAAATTAATTTACGAAAAATGTAATTTTCAACAAAATAGTTAGATTTTGAACCAAGGAGAGAAACCTTAATTAAAAAAATTAATTTGCAGCAAAGCAATTCCATTTTAATCCTCACAGTCGAATTTTCAATTTAAAAAAATCAATTTTCAACAAAATAGTTCAAATTTCAAACAAAAAGATGAATTATCAACTAAAAATATGAACCTCCAACCAAACAATTATTTCTGAACAAAGTAGCTCAACTAAATTTTTTTTAAACAAAATAGTTGATACCTAAAGCTTGAATTTTTAATTATAAAGATCAATTTTCAACCAAACAAGATGAAATTTCAGTTTAAAAAAATAATTTAAAAAACCAAAAAGACAAGTTCTCAACAAATAAATATTTTTCAGTCTTGAAACAAAAATTCATCTAAAATTGTCGAACCTTCCAGCAAAAAAACGAATTTTCTGTATAAAAATGGACTTTTCAACTAGAAAATATAAATTTTTAGCAAAAAAAAATTAATTTGCTAAAAAATTATTTTTTAAGCAAATATTAGATTTATAACCAAAGAGAAAAACCTTCGTGCAAAAAACGAAAATTCAATAAAGTAGTTCAACTTTAACCCACATAGTTGAATTTTCGATTAAATTAGATCAATTTTCAACGCAATAATTAAAATTTTTACCAAAAAGGTGAATTTTTGACTGAAAATATGAACCTTCAACCAAAAAATGATTTTTGATTAAAGTGGTTTAAATAAACAAAAATTCAAAGAAAATAGTTTAATCCTCAAGCTTGTATTTTCAATTAAAAAAGATCAATTTTCAATAAAATAGTTAAACTTTCAACCAAAAAGATTAATTATCAACTGAAAATATGAACCGTCAACCAAAAAATAATTCCTGAACAAAATGGTTCAAATAAAAAACTTGCAATAAATACTTGAATCCTCAATCTTAAATTTTCAATTATAAAGATCAATTTTCAACAAAATAGTTAAGGTTATAACCAAACAGTTGAATTTTCTACCAAACGGATGATTTTGAACAAAAATGGTGCATTTTCAACCAAATAGTTGCATTTTTATCAAAGGAAGATGCGATTTCTACTAAAATAGATCAATTTTCTAATGGTTTATGTAATTCCCCCATATATCAAATCAATGTTTCTGGTATAAAGATTGTTTTGACTTTTCTATTTTTTAATATAAAATAAAGAGATGTAAAGTGTACTTCCAAGTAAACCTTACATTTTTAGAATTCTATTCCTACGATACAGGTGAATTACATAGAATTTTATATTTATTTAATTTCTTTATATGGTATAATCAGGGTGTCTAGTGATCAGGCAATTTGAAATTCCCGGGGGTTTCCCGTTTAATTTTTTTCAACGTACTCGTAGAAATAGGAATTTTAACATGATTTACAGATAAAAACTCTGCCCGCTGTTTATCGTGAGGATAAATTGTTCGAACTTCCGAGTACTACGAATAGCCGTACATATAATTTTCAAATCTTGAAAAAAATCGTCTTCAAAATTTTGGAAATGCTTTAACATCTTCAGGGTTGCCACTATTTTTTAAATTTTCGTCTACCTGTTCTCCCGGTGAATATTCGTGATTTCTCCCGGTTTATAAAAAATTAATCCTCTTTGCAAAACTCACTGTTTCTTCCCATATATTAGCAATTGCGGAAGTTCACAAATATCAGCAAACCGTTTTGCAAGAAATTAATTACATTTAAATCATATAATAAGAAGGATAATGAAGCTGTTGTGTCTAATAAAGGAAAATAGAGAGATCGTGCTTTCCTCTCTCTGAATTTCTATTTACT
>JAWWLR010000034.1:38577962-38590110 GCA_035041075.1 Acraspis erinacei
CAACTTTTTTGTTTATTAAAATATTTACGTTTTTCTTCCTCAGCTAGTTTCAAAAGACTTGAAAATGTAATTTAGTAGTAATTATATTCACAAATTCTGAAAATTGACTGAGTTAGCGCGAGTTGAGGTGAAAAAAGATTGAAATTTGTTTGTTTTCGAAAAATCTAGTTTTTATCAATTACTTCAAAAACTATAAAACTTACAAATTTTTGCAATATAAACAAAATATGCGCCTTAAAATTCTCTAAAAGAATCAATTCGTAAAAATGAAATTCGTACGATTTTTTAAATTTGTAAATTATAATTTTCTTGAACAATTTGTTTTATTATATTATTAATAGTTTCTTTTTTCTTGTGGGATCAAAAGTGAATGATTATTAAATATTTAAACGTTAAATACTGTCTTCAACACAAAATATTACTCCCAAAATTCATTAAATATGTCTATCATGATTTTTACATTAAAATGCTATTTTGCATTATTTCGATGCATTTTCTGGACACAATACAAAGGGGTTGGGGCGTCAAATTTAATATTTATGGGGTGGAAATTATTCCTTGAACATTACTTTTTCCGGGAATCTCACTAAATGCGTTAATGCATTTAAAATGCCTTAAACACTTAATGATTTATCCTCTAGAGTGAAAAAAATGTTTAATACCTTTTTGGACCACCCTAGTGAACATCCTTATTCAAATATCAGATTACAAATTATTCCCCATTTCAAATATAAACATTGAAAAGCAGAATCTTTTAATTAGAAAAAAACTCACAAAGATTAAATCATATTTCAAGTACTTAATCCTAAAAAAAAACGTTCAAATCGGAAAATCTAGTAAACAGAAAGTTTCAAAATTGTTTAAATCTGAAAGCAATTGAATATGAAAGCTTTACTTTTTTAACAGAAATATCTAAATATAAAGGACTTTAATAAAAATTTTAAAATTCAAAATTTAAAAGCAACGGATTTCAAAATTATTCTACAAATATGCGACAGCTCAAAATTGAATAAAAACTTGTAATTGTTTCTCCTGAAGGAATTACAAATATTCTAAAATAATTCAGATAAATTGTTTCTGCCTTGTAAAATTATATTTGTAATTCTATTAATTATGCGCGCTTATATAGGAGCGCTGCGTTGGCTAAAATATGAACTAATGGTTATATGCTGAGGAATACTCACATGGAAAATATGCGTATACATTGATTGAAATAAAACTGAAAGGATCAATAAAATAAACTATGTGAAGCCCAAAAATGTCTTGGACATTTATTCAATCAACAAAAAAGTTATCACATAAGAAAACTAAACAAATTACAAGGTTTCGGACAATCGGACCTACGGGAGTAAATACAAATTTAATAACAACATTTGCAATTATTTACTCGAATCCGCATTGAAAAAGACAAAAAGAAATTCGTAAAAAATCAACTTTTCACCACATTTTTTTTTTAGAAATTTTAATAATTTTACTTTTTACAACTGCTGTTCGTCTAACCACATACACGCATATAACCGTTAGTTCTAAATTTCGCCACTTCCAGCGCCGTCATTTATATTTCAAAATTTAATTCTATCGTAAATGATAAGAATGTAAAAAAACGATCGCAAATTGGAAGAAAAACTTTAAAATAAAAAAAGAAATTCTTATTTTAATCTAATGCCTCGCGTAATATGGAAGTAGGGTTTGAGTCCTTGGTTGCATCAGTGCCGGTCCATTTCAGTAGTAACAAATTTAATTTAATAGCAAAGTTTTTATTCTTTAATTATCACCTAGAACATACATTAAAGTTATGAAAACTTAAGAAAATCTAATCTTAAATAAAGAAAGAAGACATTGATAAAAAGAAATAAATCTCTCAATTTTATAATTTTTTGTAAGTTCTTTCTTCTTAATACATTAACTTTAGTAAGGTATTTTCGTTTAGTGAATTGACGACATATTCTGGGATCGCACCGGTAGCATATAAAATAAATTATTCTCTCATAAATAGAATAAAAAGTAATTTCTCACTGCCGCTAAATTCTTGAGATTATATATTCAGTAATCATTATTTAAATGCAATGTGAAGGAATTAGATCAATCTGGAAATCTCGTGTGCCTGATTCAATTCAGTGCATGATTCTATTCAGAAACATGTCTTACGAGAATGCAGTCCAGAATTAATAATAAAAAATATTCCATATCTCAGCAATCATTTATATTTTCATCTTTTTTAATCTTACACTTCGAAACTAAAATTTCAACAATAAGAATTCCTCGATTTTAAAATGATTACATTCTCTTGTATTATAACATCAGGTGGTTCATGAATATGAGCATTGACAGATAAGATTTGTTGGGAATGGTATACATAATCTTGAAGAGAAATAAATCTATTACTTTTTACTTGTAAAAGGTCTTAAGTAGTGAGCATTAGTATAAGTTAATAGTGTAAAGCATTCTAAATCGAGTTAAAACAAAACAGAAATTGCATGGCATTCCAGAGCGTCTCGTGTCCTACAAATTTCTCATGAGAATGTTGAAGTTGGAATAGATTTTTTCCCTGAAAAAGTAGTCTTTTCCAGTGTTTTACATATCAGTTTCCAACACATTCTCTTGTAAATAACAAGGATAATTATTAATGTGATGTTGATTATTAAAGACGATGCTGCCAAATAGTTCACTTGATTTTTCCTAGCTTTCTAATTCCCATATACATTTTATATTAATCTTATAAATCTACATTTCATTTCTCTTTGATCAAGAAAATCAATAAAATTAGTCAACTGTACAGTTTAATTTTGACGAATCCCTTTGCCTTCTTCAAGTAAGGCTTTGGCACCCATAACACTTGGAAGTAATGGTCCTTAATTTTAATGTAAGAGGTAAGTTATGATGTTGACATTACCTGGGCCGCTACTCACCTACAGGCAAAGAGCCTGTCATGGGAGTAGGTGACGAGGAGACCATTGCTAGTCGACCTTGCTCTTTGTCTGATCTGACTATCGGATCTGAAAAATTAATTAAATAAAAACATTATTGTAATTACTCGAACTGTTGCAAGCCCAAATAAAACTCGTCGCATGAGAGAGTACGCCCAGTTCACATTTTGAAATTGGTCAGTTAACGATATTGTCATGTTTAGACTGTGGTAAAGAATGTTGAAATATACACTGTGGTGATATTCAGCTTACAAATCATAAAAGTTATAACTTAAAAATATCAAAGTTAATTCAGTTTTAGGATTATATACAAAAAACGTAGCTAAACTAAAAATTATATCCAAATATTGTATCATGAGCACAAAGCAGCGTCTGCTTTAATAATAATATTCTTTAATGTAAGTAATGTGGGGGTTAAGAAGGAACATGCAATGAGTAAAATCCAAGATTTTTCAATAACTTGTATTAATTCCGCGTTATTTCGCAAAAATAAGATTTTAAATAATTCCAACACTTCTGCTCTGAAATCTAAGACATTTAATCGGCAAACTTTTGAAAGCGTAGAAGGGTCTTTCGAAAGGTCATAAAAATGAATAAACTGAACACTCACCTCCATTAATATATAATAATCAATTTTCAAGTGACGTAATTCAACTTACTAAAGAAAATTGACATGTAATTTGGCAACCTTGCATGAGAACGAAACGCCAATTTGATGGGAAACCAACTCATTGAATATTTTGAATGCCAACGGGGGTACGAACATAACACACGAAAAAGGAAGACAAATTGCTTCCAACTTCTGTTTAGTTTGCCAAACCTAACCATTTTTTTTTCGTGTCAATCAAATCTGAAAACTTCAAGAACCATATTTAATTGGATTGATAAAAGTAAAGAGATATTGTGGAAATGTTTTAGCGTATTATTATGACATTCTGGAAGTGAAAAATTATTTCTTGTTATTTCGTATTAGCATTAGTACAGGTTACGTCTGAAAAATATTCTGTTGGTAAAATGAGAAATGTGATGTTCGTTTTAAAAATTTAACATAATTTCTAAGTAGAAGGGCAATATATGTACAGTGTCTACTAATTTTCACCCACCAACTTCAAGTTTATTGGCCTGTTTTCTCCCTCGTTGTAAATTTCAATCTCCTCTTATTAGAAGCACGAATACAATGCATTTAACATACGGTTTTCCTATCTGCACTTTCGTATGTTATCTTAGAATATTTAAACTAAATAATATTGTTGTAACTTATGGTGTCAATTATAAATTAATAGTTAGACTAACTAAAAATATGGATTCTAATCGGTAAATAATTCTTAGATATGATTTTTAATATATATGATATTAGTGATTAATTAATGATTAATTATTAAAGAGTAGTTACAAAAAAACTATTTTTAATGCTTTATTATGACACTTTAATAATAATTTATGATTAAAACATATTTAATGTAAAATTCACTTAGTACTAAAATGAATAATATTAATAATCGTGGTTTGTTACAACTCTTCAATAATCAATCGCGAATATAATTAAATCTTTGCAAAACTCCCGAATTTCTCCTAAATTTACTCGAATTTTTTCTAAACTTGTATAAGAAATCTTGTAAAATAAAAATTGGTTGCTTTAAAATGTATTGTATTCCGTTCAAAAATTTTATGAAATCATTTGAAAGGTTTTAAAATCTTTTTGAATTTTTTTTTAGAATTCATGTCTCAAAATAAAAAAATCACTAATCAATAATCCACATTATAATTAAAAATTTTTTTAATCTTTTCAAATTTTAAATTACATTTGAAAAAGACGAATCTTCAACAAAATAATTCAATATTCTACAAAAAAATATTATTTTTCAACCAGTTGCATTTTATACCAAAAATAGATGAAATTTTTACCTGACAGTTTAAATTTTCAATAATAACAACAGATGATCTTTAATCAATTAAATTTCTTGCCATATAGAAGACTTCAAAAAACAGCATTAATTTTCTAAATAAAATAAAAATAATTTTTTACAAAATACATGAATTTTCAAGTGAAAAATAAATTTCAAACAAAAAAACAACGCCTTTTTAACATAATTCCAGTTGAATTAAGTCAGAAAAGACGAATTTTTAACAAAATAGTTGAATCCTCAACGAATAAAATTAATTTTTAATCGCAAACTTATAAATTTAATCAAAAAGTTGCATGTTCATACTAAGAGAGGAATTCTCGAACATCTTTTAAACTAACTCGAATTAATTCTAAAATTTTGAAACAAATTTCACATACATTTCTAAACCCTTCTAAATATACTTTAAAATTATGGTATATTATTTTTATTGTACATAATTTAAAAAACGGCCTTAAAATCTTCTGGACACTTATTCTTTTAGTTTTAGATTTTTTTTGGAATGTTTTGGAATATTCTCTTAAAATTAATTAAAAAAATAAACAATGATACATTTTGCCAGAAAGCTTAAGAAAATTTGTTTATTTTCTTCAGACCTTTCACAATTCACATTTTACCAAATTTCTAAATGTGATTCTCTTATTTTATAAGAACGTAAAACTTTTTTGCACATATTATGATCTTAAACTTGCGCATGTTCCTTCTCAAGTGACAATTAAAAAAAATCAAATTCTAAATTAATTTAAAGCAAGGTTTTCAATATTTCTAGAAGTTCAATAATTACTTAATAATTTCTATTGCTGAAGTTAGATTATTATGCTTGGTTAGGGGAGACCACCCTACGGTAGATAATCATTAATTATAATAACAAATATAAGTAAAAGAATCAACTTTTATTTAAACATATCGACACCTATGTTTTAATAATAAACTAATTTAATATATTATTTTACATACATTAGTATTTTTAATTAATGATTATATACTGTAGGGTGGTCCCCCCTACTTTGAAATAAAAAGCTGATTAATAAAGGCATTAACTTAAAAGTTTATTCAAGGTCTCTACTAAATTTTGCCCAAGATATGTGGAATTTGCTAAATTTTACAATAATATTACAATTTATTTAAAATATATAATTTTTTACAGAATTTCAATTTTAAGTAAGAAAAAAGTAGCACAAGTAGCTCAAGCGGAGAATAAAAAAATATAAGGAAAGTAAATGCACTTTCCGCTTAAAAAATAAAATCAAGGACAATTCCAAATTTAAAAAAAATAATTTTGACATTTAATTTCTGAGAAAAATCCACTTTTTTCGAGAAATAATAAAAAAATGTACGCCAAAATGATTCACACGATGTGAAAAACTATGTAAACAATAGACGAACAATTGAAGAATCTTATAATCGTATGAGCGAACTTTAGAGGTCAGACTCTCGGACGCTGGGCACACCATTCTTTGTTTATCCTTTACATGGGTTTTCACACCGTGTGCATCATTTTGGTGTACATTTTTTTAATTATTTCTCGAAAAAATGGACCGTTTTAAGAAATTCAATTTCAAAATTAGTTTTTGAAAAATCCGAAAAGTTATGTTTAAGAAAAAAAGGACCAACATTTTCAATTTTGAATATCTGCTACGTTTTTTGATTTTTTCAACAAATATTTTAGGGTTTTTCGTTCAACACCTTAAAGAACGGATACTAAAATTTTCATCAAACTTACTGACAATAGCTGAATTTCTTCAGATGATTTGACACAGAATTGCTCTATATCCATACTGTTACATGTCCAAAATAGCTTTTTGATTTCTGCTAAATTGTTTTTATGCCAAAATCGATTTCAGTGCGTTCTTTTTTTACACACGATTTACAAATTCTAGAATAAATTTGATATTTTGTTAAAACTTCAACAGAGTATAATATTACTGAAACTTTGAACCTCATTTTCTCAGTTTGTCAGTCAGTCTACATGGCGTGCCCTAACTCTCATGCGGCGAACTACCACCCAATAGTTCCAAACTACTGGCGCTTTTGTCGCTAAACAGCAAATTCATTGTATGTACTTACAAAAATAGGGATGTTCCATAGCTTCACGCGCGGTGAGTCTCTCGTAGTGGTCGTAGCGTAGAAGCTTATCTAGAAAGTCGAGGCTTTCTGGAGAAACCAGATGCTGATTTTCTGAGTGTACAAAACGTTCCCAACGCTTGCGCGAATGCCGACCGAGTATGTCGTTGAAACGTGGATCGAGTTCGATATGGTATTTGTCAAGATACTCGAACAGCTCTTCCGTGCCGAGAACTTTGGCGATCCTCACTAACTGATCGTAGTTATCGTGTCCATGGAAGAAGGGCTCTTTCCTGAAGATCATACTCGCAAGCATACAACCCAGAGACCACATATCCAGTGAATAATCGTACATCTGTAGAAAAAAGAAACAACCCAAAACCATTTATCTTCAATTTTCAATTCAAAATTCAACTATTACACGAAATCTATTTGAAACGGAAGCAAGGATGAACGAACCTGATAATCTACTAAAAGTTCTGGCCCTTTAAAGTAACGCGAAGCAACTCGAACGTTGTACTCCTGTCCTGGATGGTAAAATTCCGCGAGACCCCAATCGATTAACCGCAGTTTTCGATTTTCGTGATCGATCATCACGTTGTGCGGCTTCACGTCCCTATGCATTATGCCCATACTGTGGCAATAGTCCAATGCCTAGAAATTGAAGCAATTTTTAGTAGGACAACATGAAGACAATCAGAAATAGGACAAGGCATATATCTTTTTGATGGTTTCTACTTTTGAAAAAAAAGATTGAAACCTACCTTTAATAATTCGTAGAGGTAGTATCTTATGTCGTAGTCTGTCAGCGTTTGATAGAGCTGCTTAAAATCTGTGTTGTTGACATGTTCGAATATCAATGCTGGTGTCCTTGATACTGGGTCTTTAACAACTGCTTGCAGCGTAATTATGTTGGTCCCACCTCTCAGATTTTCTAAGATTTTAATCTCCCTCTTGATCTTCTTCTTTTTAACAGGCTGCAAATTAAATCACCAGGTATTAGACCTTGCCCGCATCTAAAGTAGCTTACACTCTACTTTTAATTTGCAATTGGCAAGAGCATATGGTTTATTCTCTGTCCAAGCATTTAATAAATTGATCAAGATGAGTTACCTTTAATATTTTGACAACACATTTTTCGTTATTTGTGATATTGATAGCCTCGAAGACTTCACTATATTTTCCACGTCCAAGTTTTCTCACTAGCTGGTAATCGTCCTGTTGTCTGTAAGAATAGTAGATTTTGTTTTACATTTTGTAATGGAATTAATTAGGCGTATGTTTTGTATGATGGAAAAGAAAATTGCCTCACCCCCAGTCGACGACATACGACTCGTAATCCCAGTAATCTCTGGATTTGTGTGAATTAACATCTGTATAAACCCTTGCTCTACTTGGAAGCGCCATCCTCTCGAGAAGATTGTTGATTTTGCTTGCGTTGTTTCCACCACTGGCCACCTCAATGTCTCGATTACCTAATGAAAATGTACGTCCAGTAACTACTTTGTCTCCTCTGCTCACCCAACTACCAACATATGAGTGCAGCAATAAACCTAGGCAAATAGACAAACATTTCATTGCTTCTTTTGTATCAATTTTTTAAGACAGTGAATTCAGTGATTTGCAAGTGAGTCAGTTGCGTTTTAAGAATTAGAAAAGTTTAAACTATTAAATTAATATTTTGCTTTATAAAGTTTCAATATGAAATACTGGAAAATAATGTTGTAAAAAACTAATTGAAATGATGTCATTTAGTAATAATGATACAAATGATTTAAATGCAATGAAGATGTCTTTTCACACTCTCATTCACTCTACGATTAGTAGGAATTTTCTACTCTAACGTCTCCTTTTCTTTCATCGGCGTGTTTTGGGACTTGGAACATTTGATCAATATTCCGAAATCCAATAAAGACCCTAAATCTTTTCAAAATACTTGAAACAGATAATAACGAATTGATTGGACATGATGCAACGAATAAAAACGAAGGTAATTTGAGGAATCACAGTGCAAAAGCTCAAAAAAGGGGAAATAGGGCAATTTTCTTACGCAAAAAGGGAAAAAATAGGCAAAAGATTAAACATTTATTTTTACATGTCGAAAAGAACAATCTTTTTATGAGAAATGTTATATTTTTTAATAATTTATAACGATTTCTGTCATTAAAGAATTTATTTTTAAAAATTGGATATACTCGGGCCGTTGGAAATCAATTCACAGTGACATAAAAAATTACGAGAAAAAATAAAATGAGTCAAATATAACATTTTTATATGTTTAACTTTGTTCTCATAAATATTTTTTTTCCAAGATTTGCCAATTCTTCCTTACTATAATTAATACTTTCAATGTAAATTTGGAACAACAGTATTCATTACAGCATAGTAAAAATGCTAAAATTAATCGAATTGTTTTAGCTGAAGGGTAACAATTTGTGGGCCGACGTCCAAAACTAGTGTAGACAAAATTTTTGAAATCGGTTAATATCTTCTGTTCTCTTTTTTCAATTTACAATAAAAAATTTTTTAATTCAAAACAAAATTTGCCTTATTTAGAATTTTTTGAATATGTACAAAAACATGTATTTGGGATTGACTCGAACCTAAAATTTCTTCAGTTTGAATCAAAGAAACGTGATATTATATTTTATTCACGGGAATCATTTTTTCCGAGCGGTTTATAACGTTCCAAAATCGCAAAAAAATAAAATCCTTAAAATCTTAAATCACGACAAAACATTTTTCCGAAAAAGCAAAATGATAAAAATTTTCTTTGGTTCAAGTTGAATAAGTTCCACGTCCGACATATTCAACTTTTTTTTAATTAGCATAAGACACAATCCAGGAAACATGTTTTTGCACATTTTCAAAAAAATTGTTATTGAGCACAAAATTTATTTTTAAATTTCGTAATTTTTTATTATTGCTCAATAGTAAAAGCTGTGATTATAACAAATTCGTCATAATTTGCGAACAAATAGGAGATATTTTGACCAAAAAGTTTTTTTTATCCCTCAGCTCAAACGATTTAATTTGGATTTGGAATATTCCATTTTTTAATTACGTATTTAACTTTGTACATTTTAACTAAAAAGTGTTCATCTTCCAATACTTGTTTAAAAAGTACTATATAGTTTGTAACTGTTTCCATTTTATATTAAATAACAACTTGCGTCTCAAGTTTTCACATGCTTTAAAATGTTTCAGCTTCAGAATTTGTTTCAAAAGTATTTCTTTTGAATACTTCAGTACTTGAAACGTTTAATTCAAATATCGTATATTTAAGGAGAAAAGAGGAAGTTATTTGAAAATAGAGAAGGTAAGGGATTTCAAGGAAAAAGGAGCGACTAAGAAAAAATGGGAAGACCCTATAATTTAAGTCATTATATTAATCTCCGAATAATGAATCAGCTAAATTATCCGTAAAAACTATCAAACATTCTGAACTACATATCCCAATTTCTTTTTTTTAGAACAATCTAACTTTTTATTGGTTTCAAAATTATTATTTATTTCGTAAACATAAAATAGACAATTAAAAAGCTGAAATCAACCTAAAATCTTGAAAGATATTTCGATGTTTTCTAATTTAAATATAAAAACTGTATTTAATAAGGATTCTATATATTTGCACTTGTATCAAATATAGAGAACGATCAAAGAAAAACAAGAAAGTAAAAAAAAGTGACCCAAAGTGGAATTAGTGACTCACTGCCTGGTATAGAGTATGTAATTATCATTTTAACTCATTAAAAAGAAAACCAGCAAAATATTAACTTAATTGTGACGTTTAGTATCAAAAATAACAACTACTACGTAATTATTAGGACAAAATACTTTTACATACACTTTAGTTAATTTACTTAATTTTTTGAAAATTTGAGAATAAATGCACCTAAATCAAACTTCATAGTACAGATCTGACAATAAAAAAATAATGCAGCAGCTTTTGCAAAAAAGCAGAAAAAAATTAGGTAAACGTCTCAATAATCGTGACAACAATTCCTTGCTTTTTATTTAATTTTAATGAATTTAAATTACATCTGATATTACAAAATGCTATAAATAAATTTTATTACTGAATGTTAATTTTAACATATATATAAAAATTTATTAAAATTATAACCAAGTTTCACGTTTATCAGGATCGTTACGATTACTACTACAATAAAAGCTATTAGCTTGAAATTTTAAATTATTCAATGAAAGCTTCATAAAGTTACATTTTTTACATCTACTTTTTTTATTTAAAAAAATTGATTTTGTCCCAATTTCGTTCCTCACTACTTATATGAACAAAAATATCTTGCAATTATTAATTGCACATACGTTTAAAAAAATTACCTGATATAACGCTAAAATTATGAAAATATGAAATAAAATCAGATTTCGGAGCATAGTTCTACCGTATCTAAAAATAGAGTCAAATTTCTCTGCACTACTTCCTGGAAACATCATCATAATTCTCTTGCAAAATCGAGTGCACATGTCTAATAGGGAAGTAAAAGTTATTTAAAAAATCATGAAAAATTCGCAATTTTTTTTTTATACTGAGATGAAAGTAAAAATAAGAAAAAAGCCTAAGCAAAAAACGGATTAGACTCGCCTATCCCCTACACCAAGCAGAAGATCGGATACATTCAATTTCTTCGACATTAAATATTTTTAAAAATGCCAATGCAGAAGGGTCAGGATTACTTGCTTTTATAGGAAAATAAAAAAGTACAAGTAAACAAAGACTGCCTCGTGGAGAGACGCGCTGAGTGCAAAGGGTACTGAATTTGAACAGGGTCAGCGCTGTGGGCGGACCAGTAGCAAAATTAAGGTTAGGAGTCGAGTGAAAGAGAGAAATAAGACTGGCATGCAGGTTAAAACTGCTGAGAAACCTATATCCCAGGGTGATTGGGAGTTTTGCAGAGCGGATTGCGTCGAAGGACGTAGCACTTTTGCATTTCGTAATTAGTTAAGGATTCTCGTGGTTCGCTCAATTACGAGCTTCGGGACGGGCAGTGGCTCTTGGAACTGCGCGTTACATCGCCTCGTGTCTGGCCAAGGAGACTGCCAGGAATCGGGTTTCGATTGCAAATCGTACTTTTTAACAATGGCAAAAATTAATATTCAAAGTATAGAACATATGTACACACGCATGAGAATACGCGCACACACACGATAAAGAAAAATCACACGCCAGCACGATTGGAGTCATGATATGGTTGCGTTTTGGGCTCACCTAAAGCATTCCGGGCCCGAATC